>CM022948.1:15202838-15407838 GCA_012931725.1 Litsea cubeba
TGAAGGAGAAGGGGGGTTCGAAAGTTAGATCCAGCAGTTGGAAGAGTTTTTGCTCTTCATTCCCCAACTTTTTGATAGTAGGGAGAGCCTTCTGATAGCATGACCCAGGAAGCTGGAGCTCAGGATCCAAATTCAAAGAAGATCTTGGCCATGCAAGAAGAGTTGAGAGATTTCTGTGTGCAAGCACAAACGCCATATGTCCTGACATTGCACTGTGAGAGATCTCGCGTTTACCTCACACTTATTGGCTTGGTGAGGCTGTTTTTTGCTGGAGGATGGAACGCACATCAGCCGCATTGTATTTTCCCGGCTTGTCAGATGGCGTTTGGAGAGCAGCTTGCTTTGGTGCCTGCTCTTTACTCCTACTTGTGTACCGAACTGCAGGCTGCTGCTCTCTGGTTCGGCTTGGGCTTCCCATGAAAGGGTATTTTCAGCCCATATCTTTATTCGTGGTATGTATACCACTGTCCTGGCTTCCATCGGCTGGGTGCTGCGCAGGATGATGATCCCTCTGATGATCGACTGGCTAAGGGCAAAGCCGTGTCCGAATCACTTTTGTTTGCCCGCATGAGGATCCGACGGTTTAGGGACGTCGAGATGGGGCAATCTTCAGTAAGCTTTCTCCGGAGTTGCGGAAGAAGGCTTTTGATTTTGGTGCCTCCCGAGACTCTACCAGGGCGGGGTCGGGAAGGCATTATTCCTTGACAAATGCAGAGAGAGAGTGGCTTTTCAGCATACGTTCGGCACGATGGTGTACCGTAGACATCTTTTCGTCGACATCCAGCCGTATGTACCTCTCTCGCTTTGCTTTGCAGCTATGGCTTTTCTCAAGGCATTGTTGGAGCGCCTTCAAGTATGGTGAAGCGCTTTGGAGGCTACAGGACGGGAGAAATGCATGGGCTTTCTATAGTGCTGAAGACACTACACGCCATGATTTCTTATCCTGTGTTGCTGACTTCCCGGACTGCCGGCTTTGCGAAGTGGTTCGCCGGAGAGCTTCTCCGCATATCGGGGGACTTTCCAATAAGGGAGCTTGATGTGAAGCTGGTATCTGGAAAGGGCCTTGGAAAGTCGGATGGCATCCGGCGAGAGGAAGTTTGGGCCTTCCGTTCTGGAGAGGAAGCACAAGATAGGCTTTTCTCGGTGACCAGGGCGTCATCGGTTCTGAAGCTGTTCGAGAAATACCTGACAGGCTTTGGAGCAGGCTAGAACAGGAGGAAGCCGAACTTGGCGCTTGGATGCAGGCGGCACAGAGGCAAGCTTCCGTGAGTCTACTGGCAAGAGCAGACCATCCAGTGATGAGTCAAGTGGGAAACCTGACTCTGACGGCGGGGCAGGTTCCTCTAAGAAGCGAGCCCGCAGAAGTAAGAGGAGGAGGAGTCATCATAGTAGCAAGGGGCAGCATGAGGACTCTCCTAACTTGGAAGTTCCTCTTACTATCAATGAGGATGTGCCAGTGGATGCTGACGAGCCTCCGGAGAAGAGAAGCCGAGAAGAAGAGACCGTCGGTGAAGGTATGATTCTTCCTTTTTCTCTTTCCATTTCTTTTCATGGGATTTTTCCATGTTATGATTTGCTTCTTGTTTCTGCTTTTCTTCTCTCTTTTTTTTTTTTTAGCAGAGGAAGACTTGGTGATGCCTGAGGTCCCAACCGATGAGGTGGTGATGGATCTGTTGAGGCACCTGAAGAAGAACCGAGGACTCTGGAGTAAATCCAGAATCTCCAATTGGTACGACTTCTTTTGCTCTTTTTTTTTTTGTTGTTTGTGACTTGGCTTGCCTAACACATTTTTTTTTTTTTTTTGCCAGATGACTTGCCACAGGGTTCTGATGACTTTGAACCATCGATGGACGCACATGTGATGATGCTTTCGATGAGTTCATGGAGGAAGAAAGTGTTCCGCCAGTCGTCGAAGAAGGTATTTTGTAGTTATAAACTCTGATAATGATTTTCAAACAGGGTCATATTCATACCTTTTTGTGTTTCTCTTTGCAGGTTTGAAGTGCAGAGGAGGATCCGTTGCTTCCAGAGCAAGAGATGCCATAGGTTGATCCAGAGGTAGAGATTCCTGGGACCAGCTCTGACAATATTGAGGAGATTCCTCGCGCTGAGATTCCTTCCCGAGCAGGAGCAGCTTCAGCTGGAAAGAGTTCTTTTGTTACTCTTTCAACAGATGATGACATGAGTAGCCGACCAACGGAGTTGGGCGAATCCTCAGCTGGGCCATCTCTTCTTTTTGCGAAGAAGGTGGTGTTGCGAGTCGTGAGCTCTTGGATTGAGACTCTCTTTTCTGGGCACTTGGAAGTCGGATTTGGCATGATCCAGCATGTGCAGGAGATTCTCAGTGATGCTGAAGAGGCTGGTCTGGATGTCACAGGTGCCAGGGCGATCGTTGATAGGATCATTGCACTGGGTGACAAGTGGTTTGAGACCGTGAGTTTGGCTGATGACCAGTTCTTCAAGGAGATGTTCCTGGACCCTGCTGATAAGGCTAAGTCTGACCTGGATGAGGCTACAGAAAGCAGGAAGGTGGCAGTCCGAAAGAGGAATAGAGAAGAGCTAACCATCATCAGGGCTGACACATGACCTTAACATCCTTGATAGGGAGGTCGATGAGGCCAGAAACGTCTTGAGCATTTGCAGGCACAAGTCGCTGCCAAGTGGACTTGCCATAATAGAAGCTCGCGACAGGGAGAGTGCCCTGATTCACCAGGTTGCAGATGCCGAACGGGTTCTCAAAAGGAAGTCTGATGAGGATGAACAATGGCAAGCTGCTCGAGGGTAAGCTTCCTGGTGTGAGAGAAGGGGTACAGCCCACTCCAGCATCTCATGGCAAGTTCCTGAAGAAGCGTGCCTTGGAATCCTTGACAGCTGAAGCTAAAAGTCTGCTTGGGGAGCTGAACTCTTGGCTGGAGACCATTTTTGATTGAGCTCCTGTATACAGAAACCATCCTTCTCTCTTTTCTTTTTTTTTTGGTACCACTTGTATTTTTTTGGTACTTATTTTTTTGTAGTGCTTGTGAACACTTTTTTTTTGGTACCACATGTATTTTTTTGGTACTCTTTTTTTGTTATTTTTTTTGTAGTGCTTGTGAACACTTTCTTTTTTTTTTGTTATCCCTACGCTCACTCTAATCTTTTTGTGATAAAAGTAATTGCTAAATGGGATGCTTTTCTTTTTTTTTGTTATCCCTACGCTCACTTGAATCTTTTTGTGATAAAAGTAATTGCTAAATGGGATGCTTTTCTTTTTTTTGTTATCCCTACGCTCACTTGAATCTTTTTGTGATAAAAGTAATTGCTAAATGGGATTGATTTTTTTTGTTATCCCTACGCTCACTTGAATCTTTTTGTGATAAAAGTAATTGCTAAATGGGATTGATCAAAAGGTTGTCATTTTGTGATAATCTTTTGTCAAGTGATTGTTTTGGCATGAAAACCAGGTTTTTTGTTTGTGGCATGGAAGCCAATTTTGGCATGAGAGCCAGCTTTTCTTGTGGCATTGATAGCCGAGTTTTTTTTTTGTGGCATCTATAGCCAGTTTTGGTGGCATTGTTAGCCGGTTTGTGGCATTGATAGCCTGTTTTGTTTTGGTGGCATTGATAGCCGGTTTTTTTTTTTTTTTTTTTTTTTTGGTGGCATTGATAGCCGGGTTTTTTGAAATCCAAGTTTTTTTTTTGTTTGTGGCATTGATAGCCGGTTTTGTGGCATTTATAGCCGGTTTTGATGGCATTTATAGCCGGTTTGGTTTTAAAAAAATGCAAGTATCGACTAAAAGTCGCCTCCCTGCTGAATGTTCTTGCAAGTATCGATGGAATGTCGCATCCTTGCTCATTCGGTTGCGAGTATCGATGGAATGTCGCATCCTCGCGGATTTGGGTGCAAGTATCGATGGAATGTCGCATCCTTGCTTTTCAAAAATTTTGGTTTTGCGGGTACTGACTTGATGTCGTTTCCCCACGATTTTTGAAATTTGTGGTTTTCTCGAACCTTTGGGTTATGGATATCAACTGAAATGTTGCGTTTCCATAGTTTTTTAGGTTTTTTCGAATTTTTGAAATTTGGGTTGTGGATATCAACTGAAATGTTGCATCTCCACAGTTTTTTAGGTTTTTTCGAACCTTTGAAATTTGGGTTGTGGATATCAACTGAAATGTTGCGTCTCCACAGTTTTTTAGGTTTTTTCGAACCTTTGAAATTTGGGTTGTGGATATCAACTGAAATGTTGCGTCTCCCAGTTTTGGATTTTGCAAGTATCGACGAAACGTCGCTTCCCTGCGATTTTGGAAGTGTCGAACGTGGTTCGCTTGCTTCCGATTTGTGCGAGTATCGACTAAGCGTCGCTTCCTCGCGGTTTTTGAAAAACCATTTTTTTTTTTTGTTTAAAGACACGAGGGTCATAAGTTTTGACCTAAAACCATTTTGACGGTAAAAGGCAGGGTGGACTAGGGTGGAAATCCCTGAATCCGGATTTTGTTTCAAACCATGAATTTTGGGTTCAAGGGTTGAAAATTTTGGTCAAGTTAGGAAAGGTTCCTGAACTTGGATATATATATATATTTTTTTTTTGAACAATGAAACGATAAAAGTAAGCATTGTTTTAGATTTCTAGAAATTTCAACATTTGATATGAAAATTCTAAAAAATGGTGGGTTTAGCGAGCGTGTACCTGGAAACCGGTTTTGGCCATACAGGCATTGCTCTTACCCAGTTGGGTAAGTCTTCAAGGGTAGTACCGCTTTAAGAACTTGCCATTGATGGGCAGCATACATCTGTCACCTTCCATGTTTAGGAGTGCGTATGCGCCATTGGAGAAAACTTTGTCGATGACGTAGGGTCCCTCCCATTTTGGCTCAAATTTGCCTTTGGACTTGTGAGCGAAGACCATTGGTCTTTTTACCGCAAGAACCAAGTCATTCTTTTTGTAGGCGCGTTGCCTGACCTTTTTATCGAAAGATCCTGCCATACGTGCTTGGTAAAGTTCAATGCTTTGTTGAGCTTCGAGCCGTCTCTCATCGAGATTGTCCAGCTCATGGAGTCGCAATTTGACATTGCTTTCTTGAGTCATGTCATTTTGCAAGGATACCCTCAAGGAAGGAATTTGTACTTCCAAGGGCACGACAGCTTCGCATCCATAGACCAAGGAGAATGGTGTGCTATGGGTTGGTCCTCGAACGGTGGTTCGATAGGCCCACAAAGCTTCAGACATTTTGTCGCTCCAGTCTCTTTTGTGATTAGAGACCATTTTTTTGAGGATTTTGCAGAGTGTCTTGTTGAAAGCTTCTGCTAACCCGTTTGCTGCCGGATTGTATGGAGTCGAAGGACAGCTTTGAATTTTGTATTTGTTGCAGAACCTGTAGAATCGATGATCCCGGAACTGTGGTCCGTTATCATGGACGAATCTTTTGGGTATGCCGAAACGACAAATGATGTTGGTGCGTAGGAACTGAAGGACTGATGAGGTCTTCATTTCGTTAAACGCAAATGCTTCTGACCACTTGGAGAAGTAATCCGTAGCGGCGAAGATGAAGCGATGACCTTTGCTTGAAGGGGGAGAAATAGGACCTATGATGTCCAGTACCCCAAGGCTTCGAAAGGCCATGAGATCGCTGTAGGATGCAGCCATTCTGGAGGCATGTGAATGTAATCTCCATGAACTTGGCATTGTTGGCAGCGCTTAGCAAATTGCATTGCGTTAGCTACCATGGTAGGCCAGTAATATCCTAACCTTTTTATCTGATCATAGAGCTTAGGTCCAGCCTGATGAGCTCCGCAAAGACCAGCATGAACTTCTTTGAGTGTTTCTTCAGCCTCTTGTTGTGACAAGCAGCGTAGAAGTACTCCGTTGAAGGATTTCCTGTAAAGGATTTTTGAAGGAATATCCAAATGGAAGCTTGGGGTTCGCCTTTGGATGCTTACCCGTTCTTTTGGATCTTCAGGTAGGATTCCGAACATAATGTAATCAATGAACGGATCCCTCCAGTCGCCAATTGAAGTTTGAAGGATTGAAATCCGACTTCCGACCACTTGGTGGCATTCAGCAACTGCTTGGTGTGTGTTAAGAGGAGGAAGGATTCTTCTTTCGCACACTATGACTTGCATGTTTTCCCCTTCCTGGATTGCCATGGATGCGGCAAGTCCGGCTAGGGCATCTGCACGTATGTTTTCACCTCTACGAATGTGGGTGATGTGACAGATGTCAAACTTTTGCAGAAGTGACTGTGCCTTGTTGTAGTAGGGCAGCAAATCTGGCTTCCTGACTTCAAATTTCTGATTCATCTGGTTGACGATCAGTTGAGAGTCTCCAAAGACTTCCAGCATAGTGATACCGGATTCGATGGCGAGTTCCAATCCTAAGATCAGAGCTTGATATTCAGCTGCATTGTTTGTGCATGGTTCCAGTAGCGAGAAAGCGTGTGGAATCATGTATTTGTCGGGGCTAACAAAGAGGATGCCAACTCCCGAGATCAGCTGTCTTTTTTCATTTGTCCTGGTTGCACCGTCAAAGTACATGTCCCAGGAGGCACTTTGTGAGAAAGTCTCCACATTGTAGACTGGTTCGTCTGGGAGATCATCTCTGAGTGGAGAATCTTTAGGCAATGGATGCTCTGCGAGGAAGTCTGCTAGAGCTTGCCCTTTGATTGCTTTTTGTGGTACATACCTAATATCAAATTGTGACAGAAGGATGGACCATTTTGCCAGTCGAGCATTGAGAGAACCTGCCTTTGTGACAAGGACCTTCAAGAGGTTGACCCTCGAGACCAGGTAGACTGTGTTGGAAAGCAAGTAGTGACGCAGCTTTTGTACGGCGAACATCACTGCAAGACATTCTTTTTCGACTGGAGAGTAGCGATGCTCTGCACCTACTAGCATGCGGCTGAGGTAATATAGAGCAGCTTCTTTTCTTTGATCATTTTCTTGCGCAAGCAGAGCTCCCAAAGAGTGATCAAGGGCTCTTGTGTACAAGATGAATGGTTTTCCAGTGGTAGGAGCAGCTAACACTGGAGGTTTTGTCAGGTATGACTTGATGTCTTGGAAAGCAGCTTCACAGTCAGCATCCCAGACAAAGTTTACACCTTTTTTCATCAACCGGGAGAATGGACGGCATTTCCCCGAAAGATTGGAGATGAACCGTCTGATGTAGGCTAATCTCCCTTGAAGCCCTTTGAGTTCTCTCAAGGTTCTTGGAGAGGGCATTTCTAGAATGGCTTTGACTTTTATGGGGTCAAGCTCTATTCCAGCTTTCCGAACTAAGAATCCGAGGAACTTACCCGACGAGACGCCGAAGAAGCATTTCAATGGATTCATTCGCAGTTTGTGTTTGCGAAGCCGGAGGAAGACTTCTCGAAGGTTTTCGAGATGATCTTCTTTTCTTTTGCTTTTGACGGCGAGATCATCAACGTAACATTCAACCGTCTTGTGCTGCATATCTTGGAATATTTTCATCATAGCCCTCTGATATGTGGCACCAGCATTCTTCAAACCGAATGGCATGACAGTGTAGCAATACACGCCAAATGGGGTTCGAAAGGATGTATGTTTTTCATCCTCAGGATGCATCTTTATCTGATTGTAGCCAGAGAAACCATCCATGAATGTCATTCGCTCGAATCCACAGGTATTATCAATCATTACCTCTGGTATGGGGAGCGGAAATTCATCTTTTGGGCATGCGCCATTCAGGTCTCTATAATCAATACAGACCCTGATCTGCCCATTTTTCTTTGTCACGGGGACAATGTTGGCCAACCATTCAGGATGTTGTTCCTCACGGATGAAGCCGACGCTTTTGAGTTTTTGAACTTCTTGTTCAATTTTATCCATCATGTCTGGACGAAATCTTCTTTGGCCTTGCTTGACAGGCTTGATGTCTTCTTGAAGATTGAGTTTGTGAACTGCTATTTTGGGGTCTAAGCCTGGCATTTCAGCGTAAGACCATGCAAAGCAATCAACGAACTCACGAAGAAAAGCGATATACTCGGGTAACTCATCATCCTTTATATTCTTGCTTATGAATACAGGACGTGGGTTATCTGGTGTTCCCAAGTCTATCTTTTGAACAGGATCTTCTGTTGGAAGGTTCGAAGGTGGTTCCTCCACAATATTTTCGGAGGCTTCCAGCTCAACGAAACCTTCTGGGGTTTCAAGGGCATTTCCAGACCAAGGTTTTGTTCCTTTCCACGGGTCTTCTTGATCGGTAATTTTCCCAAGGCTTGCTATGAGATGATCCCAATCGCCTGTTGAAACCGAGTCGAAGTAGGCTACTTCTTTTGGAGATGAGGGTTCTTCTGAGTCAGAAGTCCACACGTTTGTTCCATCGGACAACTCCTCTTCATTTTCGGAGAAATCGTGCCAATTGGATGAGCTTCCTGGATCTTTGTCAGGTGACTCATCAAAGAGATATCCAGGGAGATCGATGTCTTCATGGACTTGAGATGTTGAGGCTTGGTCAGCATATTGACTTTTAAGCCTTTGTGTCAACTGTCTCAAGGGAGTGTCAGGATCGTACCCTAACCCGTGTGAAGACTTTTCTACATAGCCGTAGAGTCTCCAATCTTCCAGCTGGCTTTTGGTCAAGACGGGCCCCAATGGCGTGAGAATACCGCGTCCTTCTCCCAAACCGACTGGGTTTTGAGCGTCGTAGCCCATTTTCTTCATAATAGCTTGTGCCACAGAACTGTATAAGGATAGTTGAGGCGTACCTTTATTTTGGAAAGGTTCAAGCATGGAGTTTGATGAAGAAGCATCCGATCTATGGAAGAAGATCGGTTTTTCCTTTGCTGAAGTTGCTGGAACAACGAAGGAAGCTGACGTAGGATCTTCTATGTCAGAAGTTGTCTCCATTGGAGTAAGAGCAGGCTGAACTTGCTGAATGTCAGCTTGGCTTGACGATATGTCGTCTTCTGGCTCTGAATCCGAGTCCGTGTCTTGCATGATAGACACGAAAGAGACAACAAATTTGCCCCCAGGCTTTTGTTTTGCCTTCTTCACTTTAGTTGTGATGACTAAAGGCTTTGAAGATTTGAGGGAGATGATGAAGGGAGTTTGCATGCTCTCTTCAGATTTACCGGATGGTTTGTTTTCTTCCGGTGATTGTTGAGGAGCTTTGCCTTTATCTTTCTGGAGATTTTCGGCAAAGGATGCTGTATGCTTCTCCTCTTCTTCTTTTTCACCTTCATACATCTGTGAGTCTGCGAAGTGGATTTCTTTACCTTTGAAGGGTTTTCTGTCCGCAAAGACTCGATGTATCATGCCGTCGTCGCCAACAAACTTGATGCATTGATGTAGAGTTGAAGGGACAACACCATTCTCATGGATCCAAGGGCGTCCGAGAAGGATGTTGTAGCATGAAGGGGTCTTTATTGCATACACTGTGACCTCAGAGATAAGATCACCGATCTGCAATTTGAACCTGATTTTGCCGATAGGCCTTTGAGTACTCCCATCGTATCCAAAGATAGATACAGATGTGTGGCTCAGTTTGCTGGGTGGGATGCCCAACTCTTCAAGAGCCGATGTGGAGATAAGGTTGAGTGCAGAACCTGGGTCGATCTGAACTCTATGCATAGGCATTTCCTTGATATACCCTGTGAAGTACAGGGGTCGGTTATGCCTGGTTTCGCCAAGTAGGAGGTCATCCTTTGTGAAGGCGATGGTTGCACTGGCTGCTTTTTTAACCGAGAGGCATTCAATGCATGATCCCTCAGTTTTCTTTATTTCTCCCTTTGAGGAGGCTTCTGAGTTTTTGACCCGGTAATCCATTTCAATTTGGAGGACTTGCGGGGCATGTTTGTCGACATCCTTATTCAGTTTTTGTAATTCTGAGATGAGATTATCACGAGTGTGCGGAGACATTCGCAACAAATCTAGGATGTGCAGACGTGCAGGTATGTGCTTGAAGTGTTCAATCAAGTCATACTTGAAAGCCTCCTTAGGGCCTGCATGTTCATCATTGTTGCCACTAGGGGCGCTTACAACATCTTTTCCCGAAGGATTTACATATGTAAAGGAAGATTGGTTGTAATTTTTGTGGTAGTCCCGGCCAGAGCGGGTGCCTCTACCAACTTCGAGAGCTTCTTGAGAAGGGTCTTCGTTTGGAAGATTGTCTTCAGGATCAAGAGGCTGTTCATTTGCTGAGGATGCATCAGCAGCAAAGTTACCATCCTCAGTGATTGTGTTGCATGGAGCATTTTTCGGGAACAAGTCCTGAACAGCATCCAGCAATCTTTCTTCTTCGTTGACTAATTCATCGTCCCAAGCATCAATGGCTGGGAATTCTTCAGTCAGGAAGGGTGTGAACTTTGAAGTCACAGTCTCAGGAGAAGAAACCTGAGAGGGTGTCATCTCAGTGAAAGTCACGTGAGACGAGGTGGCTCCAGAAGATATATTGCTAGGCGTCGCCGGAGTGTAAGTGCTCTCATCAGACGATGCTTCGGAAGAGCTATAATCCCGAATTATCACATTACAGGAAGCTCTGACGGGAGACGTTGCCTGATCGGAGTCAGACTCATCCTCGGATGTGAGAGGATCGTCTATCCAGCAATTTTCTCCATTTTCAGGAGTTAAGGGAGGATGTACCTGGTGGTCTTCAGGGACTTCAGGCTCTGGATTGCGAGGAAGCTCGTTGACGCGTTCTTGCTCTTGTTCTAGAGCGAGTCGCTGCAAGATCCTTGCATATTCTTCAAGATCAGGCATGGGAGCCGGATCTTCTTCTTCATCATCTCTTTGTGGCTCAACATTGTTGATTTCCACTGGAGTGATGAGAGGTGCTGGGTCAGCAGCATTTTCTTGTACAGCCTCTTGGTCTTCTTCATCATCAGACCAGGATCCTTGTGGCTGTAGGGGGTTATACCAGATTACTGGCATAAGATGAGACTCAGGAACCCATTCTTCATCGGAGAGATATTCTCCTGTTTCAAGGGACTCCTCCCACTCATCTGTGTAGTTGGGTTCGAATCCATCATCGGTGTCACTGGATTCGTATCCATCAATGGAGAATCCAACTACCGAATTGCAAGAGTATGATGCCTCCTGCATGGCTTCTTTGAATTGAGGTGGCATGAAATCACTGAGAGTGAATTTCCTTACCCCCTTTGAAGTCTCTGGAAGGGATGTTTTTGTTACCTCCAGTGAAGTGGTAGAGGAAGCCTCTGCCTTTTCTTTGACCTCTAGTTTTGGCTGGGTCTTCTCTTGCCGTTTGAGCTTGAGGAGATGTTTCCTAGCCTGCCTTCGCTGTTGAGCTGTAGGCTTTATTTTCACGACCTCCCAATTTTCATCTTCCAGGAGATCGGGATGTACCCATATCGGTTGTCCGTCTGGTGTCGGGTAAGGAACCAGTTCCTCGGACGCTTCGATTGAGTTTATCACCTTGAAGGAAGTAGTGATCTTCTTCTTCGGTGATCTTGATGTTTGTCCACATGTCACCATGTTGACGGAGGCAGACCCATAGTTTTTGTCAAAGGTGATGACTCCGTTTTTCCACATTTCATTTATTTTCTCTCTCGCAACGAAGCATTGATTGAGAGGATGCGAGATCATCTGGTGGTATGGACAGTACCGAGGATCGTTGGTTTTGCCAACATCACCCGGTCTTTTTGGTTCAGGCAAGGTGAGCTTGCCGTTTGCCACAAGAGCCCCGAAGATTTCATCAACATCTTCATCAAACGGGTATTTCTTCTCTACTCGTTCTTTGAAGGCATCAGAGAGTTCAGGTCTCTTACCAGCAGCTTTGTTTTCAGCTTTCTTTGATGGCTGAGGAGCTGGCTTGGTCTGCACATTGAGGACCTCTTTCTTCTTTGGTTTAGAGGTTGCAATGGCGGTTGGCTCTTTTCTTGATGATTTCTGACTGTTGAGGTCTTTAATCACCGTTTCAGCTTCCATGGAAGCTTCTAGGAGTTCTCCCAGGTTTTTTGATTTGTTGCCGATGATCATGGAGCGGATTCTGGCTCTCATGTTGTTTCGGCAGATGTCGACTAGCGACGCTTGTGGCAATACATCAGAGCATTTGTATGCCATTGCTTTCCACTTGTGAATGAAGTCATATGTTGATTCATTCTCCCCCTGTTTTAGGCTGCACAGCTGAGCCATAGTAGCGGGGTGATCCTCACCTTTGAAGTGAGTCAGGAAGCGTGTCTCTAGCATGGCCCAGTTTTGGATTGAGTCCTCCGGCAGAGTGGAGTACCAATCGAAGGCCGTACCTTTTAGGGTACTTGCAAAGAGGCGGATCTTGAGTGCATCTTGATCTGCGATAGCTCCCGTCAGGATCTTGAAGTGGATGACGTGCTGTCTGGCTGATCCTTTCCCCGTATATGTTTGGAGAGTAGGATGCTTGAATTTGGTGGGGAACGGGACCGAGTCCATCCATAAGGGATATGGTGGCTTGATCCCATGCTCCTTGAGTATATCCTTTTCTTTTGCTTTGGCGAGGATACCGTCTACGTCCTTTTTGGTAAGGGCGCGTGACTCATTTTCTTCTCTATTTACCTCGTCGTCTTGATGATTCGGAGGAGGTTCATTGTTCGCCTGATTTTGGAAGGCGAGGAGAAGGTTTTCCATCAGAGTTTCAATCCTCTGCTGGCCCTGTTCCAACTGCTGGATGCGGGTGATCGCATCTTCTGGAGGTGGATTGCGGGGTGGTGGCTCAGAATTTGTAGCCAAGACATTCATCCTTCGTGATTCGAACGAAGAAACTGTCCTGGTGACTGAGCTGGGGCTCATTCTTTTTGAAGAAGAGCTTGAGGAAGGATCACTCTGCTGTCCTTTGCTTAAAGGAGCAGGGGATTCTTCTGAATGTCTTCTTGTCCTGGAGACACTGCGGGTCATTGGACGTCGGACATGGATTTTTGTTGCTGATTTTTGGCGCCTTCTGGTTTTTCCAACCATATGGACGGCAGCAACTTGGTTGGGTCTCTCTTTTTCGACCCATTTGGGAGAGATTTGAAGTGTGGGAGGTTGGGTCCTTTGCTTCTGTAGTCTCTTTTGCCGGTATAACGCGCGGCGGCGTATACGGCGAGCAATTTGAGCTTCGGTCAGCTCTGACTGGGCTTTTACGATGAAGGATGTGCTCCCTCGGGCGCAGCAGCCGAGCCTGTCTTCTCTGTAGCTGGGCAAGGACAGGATGCGAACCCTATCCTTCGCCTGTTGCAGCGAAGCTTTGAATTTGTGAAGTTCGGCCCCTGTAGAGATAAAGGGTCGAACTGCAGATTTGTAGGCCTTAGCAGATGCTTGTGGAGGCCTTGTGATGCATGACTTGATTTTGGGCTTGTAGGAACAAGCCGGCTCATGCTGGGATGACTTGAGAGTCAGGTTGGAGATGGGTCTCTCCTCTTTCATGTAGGCAAGAGGATAGAACTGGTTCTCCTTGAGTGGGGCCAGGAATGCTGGCTTAGTGGATGTCTGGGACCTTCTCTGTTTTGGTGAAGGTCTTGGGGACCAAGTCTTGGGGTAGACCTGGTTGTTTGCAGGTTGAGGCTTCGTGGGGCTGCCACGGGCTTCAGACCTTCTGGTGCTCGCCTTTGGTGTCACGGTAGTGACACGTTGAGAGGCGAGTTTCTGCTTCTTGGAGGGAGCAGTTTGTTCCTCGGGAAGTGGGAATGGTCCCAGCGTCCCAAAGACGATAGTCCGGGGAGTCGAGGTCGACCCGGAGTTCACAGAGTTGCCGAGGGAGTTGACGCTTCGGCAGCTGATGGGGCGCTTGTAGGTGCGCGTGGTTTGCTTCTGTTGAAGCATGAGTTGGTGCTTGCTTTCGTCGAAAGTAATGGTTAGTGAAGCTGCCATTGTTAGTTTTTTCGAAAATTTCTGAAACAAGACCACATCCATTAGTAATCACAAGAATATAATGATCATAAATGGGAAGTTCTATGGTTTCGTCTTTTCAAATTGCTCGAGGTAGATGACCCAAGCAATATGAGGAAGGCAAAATGCCATAGAGGGTACAATTGTTCTGATCGCAGGTATGGTAAGCCCAGAATGGGCATCCCAGTGACTGCTAGAAGCAATTGTGAACTTAAATTCGACTTATCGAGAAGCAGAGCTTGCTCGAAGTAAGAAGAATATAAAGTTGGAGTTACAAATGTGCCGGTCGCAATACAGTAGACCCTGAAAGGGCGTACTAGTACCGCTAGACACAAATGTTTTGAGACCGCATCTATGAGATGAGATTCTCTGTTTTGAAAGGTCAAGATTGGATTCATCAAAGAGAGCAGATGGTATTCCAATCTGAACACGGGCTCAGCGATTTCCGCGAGCGCCAGTGCTCAGAAAGAAATGAACCATGATTTCTCGGATCTGAATCTAAAAATGACGAGTTTTTTTTTTTTTTTGAAAGGCCAATATCGGGTTCATCAAAGAGAGCAAAAGGCACTCTAATCTGAACATGGGCTCAGCGATTTCCGCGAGCGCCAGTGCTCAGAAAGGAGAAGACCAAGATTTCTCTAATCTAAACCCAAAATGACGGAAGTTTTTTTTTTTTGAAGTTTTTGAAGATTTTTTTTTTCTTTTTTTTTTTTAAAAAATCTTTTCTTTTTTTATTTTTTTTTATTATTTTTTATTATTTTTTTTTTAAGATTTTTTTTTGAAATTTTTTTTTTTATTTTTTATTTTAAAATTTTTATATATTTTTTTATTTTTTTTTTATTTAAAAGACGAGAGAGTACACATAGGCCTCCTAACTCGGTCTTATGAAATCTTGATTGATAGAATTGCCCCCAGGTAAGGGTAGGATTACTTAATGAACCCGTTTGGAGGACCCTTGCCTAGAACAGTCAAGCTGTCTCCACACTCTGGACAAGGCTTTTCTTTGAATCAACCATGATCAAAGAACACAGTTGGTTTAACCTTAGTGGTCTATGTCTTTTTTTATTTTTATATTTTTTTTTATTTTATTTTTATTTTTATGAATTCATCGAAGAGAAACCATGGCCCAAAACCTTAGTCGAACAGGCTCAACATTTCTGCAAGCGCGATGAACGATAGGAACGGATCAAGGTTTCTCAATTTTGAATCCAAATTGAGAAATCTAAAATTTTTTTTTTATATATATATATATATATTTTTTGATTTTTAATGAACTCATCGAAGAGAAACCATGGCCCAAAACCTTAGTCGAACAGGCTCAACATTTCTGCAAGCGCGATGAACGATAAGAACGGATCAAGGTTTCTCAATTTTGAATCCAAATTGAGAAATCTAAATATTTTTTATATATATATATATATATATTTTTTTTTTGATTTTTTAATGAACTCATCGAAGAGAAACCATGGCCCAAAACCTTAGTCGAACAGGCTCAACATTTCTGCAAGCGCGATGAACGATAGGAACGGATCAAGGTTTCTCAATTTTGAATCCAAATTGAGAAATCTAAATATTTTTTTATATATATATATATATATATATTTTTTTATTTTTAATGAACTCATCGAAGAGAAACCATGGCCCAAAACCTTAGTCGAACAGGCTCAACATTTCTGCAAGCGCGATGAACGATAGGAACGGATCAAGGTTTCTCAATTTTGAATCCAAATTGAGAAATCTAAATTTTTTTTTATATATATATATATATATATATATTTTTTGATTTTTTAATGAACTCATCGAAGAGAAACCATGGCCCAAAACCTTAGTCGAACAGGCTCAACATTTCTGCAAGCGCGATGAACGATAGGAACGGATCAAGGTTTCTCAATTTTGAATCCAAAAATGACAAATCTGATTTTTTTGTTTTTTTTTTTTAAATTTTTTTTTTGAAAAGAGAAAGAATGGAAATAAATTCAAAGAATTAGAAATTTCCAAACAAAAAATCTCATCTCATTTTTTTTTTTGCAGAATTCAACATAGGCCACCAATTATAAAGTAGCCAAGGAATCGAGAAAAGAAATATAAGCATAGAGCAAAATATATGATATGCAAATATTTCATTTCTAGCATCGTGTTCTCAAATAAACGGGTCCCACCGGGTGATGCCAGCTTGATGGACCGCGCTCCTGCTTGGTTCTACCGAGGTCGGCGGACGTGGGAGTCCGTTTGGTTCCGACCCTTTCGTAACCGGGGGGCAGGGGCGTGCATCAACATTTCTTTTTTTTTTTTTGGGTGTGCCAGATTTTCTATTTTACTTGGAATTGCAAGTGGTGATCCGGAGATCAACCTTCGCAAGTAAAAAGGAAATCAACTTCTTTCAAGTTTTCCATTGCACATATATTTAAGAAAAGAGACATTTTCTTGATTAGCCGTGAAAGGCGATTTTTTGGCATTTATAGCCGATTTTGGCGTTTATAGCCGATTTTTGGCGTTTATAGCCGATTTTGGCGTTTATAGCCGATTTACAACCCTTATCAATAATGAAAGACAAGAATTGTGATTTTTGTCTCTTTTGAAAAAATACAAACTACAATGAAAAGCAAGAAAAGGAGGATCTAACTTCTCAGGAGATTGTGGGGGACTCGTTTAGATTGACGGTCGCAAGCCATATGTGGGCTTCGCCATCATCCATGCAGATGAGAACAGAGGATGCTATTTGATTCGCTTGGCTTGGCTATAACCTCGGGTTTTTAGAAGACAAAGACCAAAGGAAGGTCCTATGTCCAATAAAAACCGAGTAGACGGGCTGAAAAGCCATATCTAAGCCATTGGAGGCAGGAGGAGAAGGCAAGGACCTTGGGGGGGTACCCCCCAAGGGACTTTTGTCACCTTGTTGTGGTGGCCGGTGTAGAAGTTCCGCAGAGTTTTCTCTCTTTTTCCTTTCTCTGGATTTCTGTGCTTTTTCTCTGATTTTTCTGATGCTTTCTTATTGTTTTTTCTTCTTGGAGAGCCCTCCTATTTATAGGCTTTTAGGTAGCCTTTTAGGTGGGTTTATGGGCTTTTATTGTCATTAAGCCGCATAATGGGAGGAGTTACAAAATTGAATTGTTTATTTTGTAACTCCTTTTTCTTGGCTTCTGATTGGCCGGAGGAGATTGAGGGCATTTAATCGCCTTTAATCGCCATGATGGGAGGAGTTTCATGGTTTAAATGCCATGAATCTCTTGACTTGTAACTCCCGAATGCTTGCTTCTGATTGGGCCGTCCAAAGAAATGGATTAATGACTGTAATAAAGCTAGTCAATTAATCGCATTAAGTGGTCGCCGAGCAGCTGAAGAGTCGCGGGCCGTGCCACGTCTTTTGGAATTCTTCTGTTGATGATCATCGATGGATCTTCATGTAGATCGACATCAGATGACCATGTAATTTCAGGTGCTTGTTGCCAACAGCGGGTCGGTGCCATCTGTCCTGTCGATTTCTCGATCGGTCGGGTGGAAAGCACACTTTTTTTTGGTTGACCGGGTGGCGATCAATACTGTCTTTGATACTCTTGATGATTTACCCGTGTTTTGGACGGATATCAGAGGACTTGGTGTCCCAAAAGCATGAATTTTGGAAAGTACCAGAGGCTGGGCCCTTCGAATCGCAAAAAAACGGCGAAAACCGGGGTTTCCGGGGCTTTCCCGGCGACCCCGGGGTCCATGGTCGCCGGCGACCCTGGCCCAGGGTCGCAGGGGCCTGCGACCCTGGCCCAGGGTCACAGGGGTCTGCGACCCTGGGGGGGTTTTCCCCCTTTCGTGTCCCTTTTGCGTCCGTTTTTGCTTTTTTCTGATTCTTTTTTCTTCTGTACTTTTCCTTACATTTTGACCATTTATTGGCCTGATTTCTTTGTAGGAAACCTGATGAGAATCCTTGCATTTTATTTTGCAAAGTTTCCAATTTCCTGAGAAAGCCGAAGACTTTGTCGCGCAGAGTTGCCGATTTCCCGTCAGAAGCTGAAACTAGGTCAAACGATGTCGGAATGACCTGAAATTTGGTGTGAAGTCTCCTGAACAATAAATAAGACCAACCATAGGCTTTTGTTTGAGTTTCGAAGCCGTTTGGGGTCCTATCACCTGCAGACTTGCTTTTTGTCGCGATGAAGATGTCGCGGTTTGATGTGTGGTCAACCGATGTCCGATTGACTTGAAATTTGACAGGGAACCTATTGGAGTCATTTTAAGATGATCCATAGGTTCTGTCTTGGAAACCATGGTCCCGGAGAGCTTTTGTCGCCGAGAGCTCCTTTTCGGCTGTCGGAGAAGCGAAGTTAGGCCAAATGATTTTGAAATGGCCCGAAACTTCTTGTGTACTCCTCTTTTGGCTGTCTGGAAGAATCTTGCAGTTTTTGTTTGATTCTGACAAGATTTTTTTTTGGAAGCAGCATTGCCTATTTATGGCAGGTTGCGACTTCATGTAGCTCTTTGGATCTTGAAAAGGCAAAGTGACATTTTTGGTGTCAACAGGTTCAAGGCCTGATTTGGGCCTGATTCAAAGCTCATTTTTTTAAGGAGTCTTATTGAAGTGTTTCTCAGGTCCATTTTAAGCCCAGAGTCATGTCCAACTCAGCCCAACTTTCCTATATATATATATATTAAAGCCCAATCAATTCTTTTAAAACATGAGACCATTATGTAATTTGGTTTGAATGTGGAACAAACCTTTTGGGGAATCCTTTAAGTTTCAATGTACGTTTCATCCCTTGTAATTGTCAAGGATCTTCTGTGGCACCAAAGTACGTTCTCTTAATGACAATAAGGGGGTCAAATGTATATCGAGACGACCCGCATTAGACAATCGAATCATCGTACATTCATTCCATGTAAAAAGACTTTTATTCGGATTCTTCCTCCAATCTTTTGAATGTTTTGAAGTGGTTTACCACATCTTTAGACATTGATAAGACTACTCATCTATTTTGCTCGGATTCGTCAATATGTATTTGTTTGGAGTAGTTTTCTTATCGACTGTGAAAATGTATCTCACGAACGGAATTGCATTACTTCGAGGTTTCGAACTTTTACTCTAATGGCACCACTAAGCTTAGGTTACCTCGTCGGACTGATCATCCAGCTTGGAAACTTTAATTTGTTCACCAGCTGCAGTTTGGATTCTGTCTGTACTGACCATGGCAACGGTTATATCCTGTCCCACGTGTAGCGGCTACGGTTCTGTTTGATAACGACTATGTCCATTCCGGTCCCACGAGTAGTGGCTACGGTTTTGTCTGCTCCAGTTACTTCGGTAACAGGAGAATTTAGCTTTACGTGGTCTGCCAATGATTTTATACATTTAATGTTTATCTTATGGTATTTGTTTATTTCACCTATCATAACATTGGATTTGTAAACCATTAAGATGTTTATCTTCTATCTTTAGTTCGTCATTTTTATTATTCATAATTTGATCGTGGCTCTCATTTATTTAATGTTTTGCTTTTCTATCATCCTATTATTGTTATATTTGCTTGCTAGACCGTCGTGTCTGACCCTGTTTGCTTGGTGCCAGATGTTGAGCCCCTCGCGGTTGAGGCGCACTTCGAGGCGGAACCCATAGTCCTTGTGGAGGGCGAGTGGCAGCCCGATGATGTCGTTTAGACGTCGGGTTGTTTGTGGAGCTGCGATCACATTTTGGGAATAGATACTATACTTTTTTGGATTTTGTTGTGGCCATTGTTGGCTTATTCTTTTTGGGGAAAAATTGTAATTATTGGCTAACTTTACTTTTGCATTAACTTGAAACCAACTTTGGGGCCTACCAATGAATGTTTCTCATTTTGATGCTAGTCTCGTGCGTTCTCATCTTGTACCCATATGTGAGACACTTGTATATTTGCTACAATGCTTCCACGTAAGTTATTCGTATGAATGTGATTCTTATTAATCACTGTTGGATCAGATTTCGGGGATCCTTACCGCGGAAACCTGTGGGAAACTAGCGTGTGCGGGCGGAATTTTCCGGCCCATCGCGCCACGACCCCGGATTAAGGCCTCGTTTAACGGGACCTAGGTTCGGGGGCGTGACACTTGATTTAGCCGTTCGAGGGTTGA
The DNA here is from genome assembly GCA_012931725.1 of Litsea cubeba. Taxonomy (NCBI): domain Eukaryota; kingdom Viridiplantae; phylum Streptophyta; class Magnoliopsida; order Laurales; family Lauraceae; genus Litsea; species Litsea cubeba. The sequence goes on from CM022948.1 coordinate 15,222,726, forward strand.
TGTGGGGTCAAACATTGTCGGTTTGACTCGGAACTTGACGTGGAGCCTTTTGGATGTATTTTGAGACCATCCATAGGCTCTGATCGAAGATTTGATGTCTCCGATGCTTTCACCGCTGGGAGCTCCTTTTCAGCTATCGGAGAAGCAAAGTTAGGCCAAATGATTTTGAAATGGCCCGAAACTTCTTGTGTACTCCACTTTTGGCTGTCTTGAAGGATCTTGCAGTTTTTGTTTGATTCTAACAAGATTTGATTTTTTGGAAGTAGCATTGCGCAGTTTTCTGGCTCTTGAAGAAGCAAAGTGACATTTTTGGTGTCAACAAATGCTCCCTCGAGGTGCAGCGACGAGTTGCTTAACTTTTGTTGTCAATGTGCCTCGAAGAGATTTTGTGAAGGAGAGCTTGTGACTTGACCAAGAGTCTTTGAGCAGTCTTTCTTTTGGTATTTGTAGCCTTTCGAGCTTCCAGGGGAATTTTATGGTAGTGAAAGGGATGTGGATTTGGGTTTTGGCCTTGTGACCTAACAGGCTGTATATGGTAGGTTAGGGGGTCGGATTTAGTTTTGACCGTGTTTCCCAACAAGCTGTATGTGGAATGTTGGGGGGGGGGGTCAATTTTGGTTTTGATCTTGTGACCTAACATGCTGTATGTGGCAAGTTAGGCGATCAGATTTTGGTTTTTGGTTTTGGTCTTGTGACCGAACAAGCTGTATGTGGTAAGTTAGGGGACCAGGATTTGGTTTGGTTTTTTGTGGAATGTCAATTTCAAGATTTTGGCTCAATTTGGTAGATGAGGCTGGATGGTTTGATTTTTTGGAAGCGCATGGGGCTTGGAATTCTTTTTTGTATGGTCCAATCAACTCAAAAGAGGCATGGAACCATTTTTGTATGGTCTTGGTAAGAGGGATTTCTCTTTGACTAAAAGCCCAAATTTTTTATTTTTTTTAAGTGCCTAGGTGGTCAATCCTGGCTCATATGGGCTAACCTATGGGACCTTAAGCTTTTGAAATGGCTTAGATCTCAAATGGTGTCATTTTTGTAAAGAATATCTAAAAATATCTCCTTTTGGATAGAGAATATCTAAGAATATCTTTGCTTGGAGAGAATCTCTCATGTTCCCTTTATTTTGGGAGAGAATATCTCAACATATCTTTCTTTCGGAGAGAATCTCTCATTGATCCTATCTTTTGGGAGAAAATCTCTCATTGATTTCTTTTTAGGAGAGAATCCCTCAAGATATCTTTCTTTTAGGAAAGAATCTTTCTAATTTCTTTCTTTTGGTAAGGTTACTAATTAGTAACACTTACCTCTTTCTTCTTTCCTTCTTTGGTTTGCTTTGCAGTTAGGCTTTTCCTAAGGCGTTGTTGGAGCGCCTTCAAGCATGGTGAAGCACTTTGGAGGTTTACAGGATGGGAGAAATGCATGGGCTTTCTATAGTGTTGAAGACACTACAACCATGATCTCTTATCCTGTGTTGTCGACTTCCCGGACTGTCGGCTTTGCGAAGTGGTTCGCAGAGAGCTTTTCGGCATATCGGGGGCTTTCCAAGAAGGAGCTTGATGTGAAGCTGGCATCTGGAAAGGGCCTTGGAAAGTCGGATGGCATCCGGCGAGAGGAAGTTTGGGCCTTCCTTTCTGGAGAGAAACACAAAATAGGCTTTCTCGGTGACCAGGGCGTCATTGGTTCTAAAGCTGTCCGAGAAATACCTGATGAGGCTTTAGAACAGCTAGAACAGGAGGAAGCCGAACTTGATGCTTAGATGCAAGCGGCGTAAAGGCCAGCTTCCGTGGAGTCTACTGGCAAGAGTAGACCATCCAATGAGGAGTCAAGTGGGAAACCTGACTCTGACAGCGGGGCAGGTTCCTCTAAGAAGCGAGCCCGCAAGAGTAAGAGAAGGAGGAGTCATCATTGCAGCAAGGGGTAGCATGAGGACTCTCCTAACTTGGAAGTACCTCTTACTATCAATGAGGAGGTGCCAGGGGATGCTAACGAGCCTCCAGAGAAGAGAAACCGAGAAGAAGAGACCGTCAGTGAAGGTATGATTCTTCCTTTTTCTTTTTCCATTTCTTTTCATGGGATTTTTCCATGTTCTGATTTATTTTCTTTTCCTGCTGCTCCCTTTTTTTTAGCAGAGGAACATTCGGCGAAGCCTGAGGTTCCTGCCGATGAAGCGGTGATGGATCCTGTTGCGGCACCAGAGGAAGAACCGAGGGATTTTGGAGTGGTTCCTGAATCTCCAATTGGTATTACTTCTTTTGCTTTTCTTCCTTTTTTTCTTGTTTGTGACTTGGTTTGCTAACATTTTTCTTGTCAGCTGACTTGCCACAGGATTCCGATAACTTTGAACCATCAATGGATGCAAATATTGATGATGCTTCCAATGAGTTCATGGAGGAAGAGAGTCTTCCGCCAGTCGTCGAAGAAGGTATTTTGTAGTAATATCCCTGATAATGATTTTCAAACAGGATCATATTCATCCCTTTTTGTGTTTCTTTGGCAAGTTTTGTGGTGACAGAGGAGAGTCCGTCGTTTCCTTCGAAACCAGAGCAAGGAATGCCATTGGTCGATCCAGAGGTGGAGGCTCCAGGGACCAGTGTTGACAATGTTGAGGAGATACCTCTGGAAGACCAAGATCGAATCCTAGAGGAGGGGGGGGGGGGTGAATAGGATGCTACTAAAAATTTAAACCACTTCTGAATTTTTGAGCTTTTAGGTGACTTATGCTTTGATGATGGTAAATTAGCTTGAGAAGAGAGAGAGTTTCTAAGTTATGCATTCAAAATCAAAAGATAACTACAAGCTATCATTCAATCTCACACTCAACCATAAAGTCAACAATCATAAAAGGAAAGGTAAACATCAACCACCACAACACAACCAATTATAGTGGTTCGGCCAAATTGCCTACATCCACTCCCGGTAACCCTACCGGATTTCACTAATCAATTCAAGGTTTAGGATCACCTCAAACCTTACAACCTCAACACTATGCTTTTCAAGGATAAACATAAACCTTTACATCACAACAAGTACTTTTTAAGGCTAAACACCAACCTTTACAACATAGAGTTTTCCCTTAAGTAAACTGCCTATTTATGCATGGATAAGAGAACAAATTAAACACAATGGTTTGCCTCTAGATAGGCTGAATAGAAAATGACAACTCAACTACTAGAAGCATGCATATGAATGATAAAGTTTATGACTAATGCAAGGACTAGAAAGTACTCTTTCTCTCTTAAAAGGATGAAACTTCAAATGATGCAAAAGTTGATAATCATATGTCAGAGAAAGAGTTGTATTACTCAACACATGTTTTTCCAAAGATCAAAGCATGTTATGAAAAGCAAGAACATCTTAAAAAGAGAGCTAACAATTTGATCATGCTTAAAAGAACACAAAGTTGAGGAATCTAAGCACGAAATAGAAATAGAGTTTTAGAAAGCACACCCATTTTAAAGATCAAAGATTGAAAAGTTGGAATGCCTCCATAATCCGTTTTTAAAAGCTCTTGAAAAGTTCCTCTCCTTTGGGCTCAAAGGTTCTCAAAAAATCAGCAACTTTCCCCAAAGAGAAAGTCACTTTTTATAGAAAAAGTGCTCCCAACGGATAGCTCTCGGCTAGCCGACAACTTGGTGTCGGTAAACCGATAGCCCAACGGTCAAAAGCCAACGGCTATATTTTTGAAAAAATTGCTGATCAAGAACCACTTGGCGGTTTGACCGACATCATCGGTCGACCGATACGGAACCGACACAGCAACCAATAGCACAAAGATGTTGAAAAAATCACTGTCTGTTTTTGGAACTGATGAGCTCTCGGCCTTACAATTCATGCACTGTCGGTTGACCGATAGGAGCCGAAGAGCTGACCGACAGAGAAAGTTTGAAAATGTAGCTCTCTTGAAATGGAACCGATGGAGCCATCGGTTGGACTCGGTTCTCTTGTCGGCTGACCGACATGAGCCGACAGACTGACCAACAGACTATACCATCAGAAATCCCGAAGTTCTGAAGGTTTTTCTGTTAGTTTTATGGACTCAATCCAGTAGATGATATAATAAATTGATTAATTTCTTTATTTATCAGTATATCCATGCTTTACTTTCATGAGATGAATGGTGATTTACTATATACTTGCACATAACTAATACGAACGACATGATGGTTCATGAGATGAATCGGAGTCCACAAGTATAATAGATGTAACACATGTGTATGGATGGGATCCACATACGGGAGACATGTGTGAAAAATCTTATACTTAAATATCTTCACAACCAGTGATGAGACTGGACATCTCATACTGACAAGGTTGCAGCACTTTGATCACTATGAGATAGTGTGATTTGTCTCAATCATCAGAATGGAAGATTCTGGATCATAGTGCTGGTACATTGGATGTATTGAAGGACCATGAAAAGCACCTTATAAACACTATCTTTACTTTAAGGTCTGTACTCATAATTCCCTAGCAATAGGCTCTTAATCCTGAGACATTAATGAACTCAAGTTTCTATCTATTCATTTGCTTTGAGTCACCAATGAGTGAGGCCAACTGTAGGTCAACACTGTTGGAAATTAGGTGGGCCTCTAGGATATGTTTCAAAAACTTTTGAACCACTTGATACAGGGATCAACTATCCATAAGGCTATCAATGTTTCCAGGATGCAAACCCTCTATCTCATCTATCATGATCAGTAATATAATCTATCTAGGAGATAGAAAAATAATAACAAACATGCAACAAAGATCTATATCATACAAGAAAATAGATTATACCTTTGGAGCTCGGTTGTGCTCTAATGGAGAATTTGCTACTTTCTTTGACGACGAACCCTTTCGTGAATCAAATAGGTTTCTCCAAAACCCAATGGCCTTCCACGCTATTACCCAAATCAGAATCTCTTTCTCAAGAAGATGGGTGGGATCTTCAAGGGAAGACAACTAGGAACTTAAAGGAACTAGAAGAGGGAGAGAAGAGAAGTGCAACTCTTGCACAAAGGGGGCTGGGCGTGAATTATAGTCTCGATCATGAGCCTTGCCCCCACGTGCTCTAAGAGGGAAGATCCTCCAAGCTGGGTGAGATGGACAAATGTAATCAAGACCGGGGTTTTCGTTGGCGGTTCTCCTGGATATATGGAGAGATCGCCTGTTGACATGGACCTATTGATGCCATCCAGCGGCTACCAGGGTTTTGATTATCCGTCGGTCAATTTGAGACCGGTGGGCCTTGGTATTTTCAGCGGTGACGGCAGCAATTGGATAAAGCCTTTTCGACTTCGTGGCCGTTTCAATGCTGACTCCAAGTGGAAGTCGTGGACTGATCGCGTCCTGCTGATTGGTGGCGCCATTTTGAAGGAAGCCGGGATTTTTGATGCGGTCCACGCCCTTAGGGAGACCGTGATCTTTCCCGACGAGGCCTTCATGGCTATGCTGGAGTCATTCCTCCCACAAACCAATAACTTCGTTGTGACGAATGGTGAGTTTGGTTTTTATTTGAAGGAGCTGAGCGCCATTACTGGATTGCCCATCCTTAGCAAACTCTATGAGGGGTTTATGCCGATTGACAACATCTTTGAGGGGTAGTCTGAGGAGTTTAGGCTTCTGTACTTTCAGCTCGTCGCCTTCTATGATTTTTTGAAGGAGGGAGGGTTTGAAAGTTAGATCCAGCAGTTGGAAGAGTTCTAGCTCTTCGTTCCCCAACTTTTTTGATAGCAGGGAGTCTTCTGATAGTGTGACCCAGGAAGCCAGGGCTCAGGATCCAAGTTCGAAGAAGATCTTGGCTATGCAAGAAGAGTTGAGAGATTTCTGTGCGAGTACAAACGCCATATGTCCTGACAATGCACTGCGGAGAGATCTCGCTGTTTACCTCACTTATTGGCTTGGTGAGGCTATTTTTGCTGGAGGAGATGGAACGCACATCAGGCCGCACTATATTTTTCCGGCTTGTCAGATGGCGTTTGGAGAGTAGCTTGCTTTGGTGCCAGCTCTTTACTCCTACCTATGTACCGAACTGCAGGCTGCTACTTTTTTGGTTCGGCTTGGGCTTCCCATGAATAGGGTATTTTCAGCCCATATCTTTTATTCGTGGTACATGTACCACTGTCCTGGCTTCCCCCGGCTGGGTGCCGCACAGGATGATGATCCTCTGATGATTCGACTGGCTAAGGGCAAAGCCGTGTCCGAATCACTTTTGTTTTCCCGGCATGAGGATCCGACGGTTCAGGGACGTCGAGATGGGGCAGTCTTCAATGAAGCTTTCTCCGGAGTTGCGGAAGAAGGCTTTTGATTTTGGTGCCTCCCGAGACTCTACCAGGGCGGGGTCGGGAAGGCATTACTCCTTGACGAATGCAGAGAGAGAGTGGCTTTTCAGCATACGTGTCGGCACGATGGTGTACCGCAGACTTCTTTTTGTTGACATCCAGCCGTATGTACCCTCTTGTTTTGCTTTGCAGCTGGCCTTTTCTCAAGGCGTTGTTGGAGCGCCTTCAAGCATGGTGAAGCGCTTTGGAGGTTTACAGGACGGGAGAAATGCATGGGCTTTCTATAGTGCTGAAGACACTACAGCCATGATCTCTTATCCAGTGTTGTTGACTTCCCGGACTGCCGACTTTGCGAAGTGGTTCGCGGAGAGCTTTTCGGCATATCGGGGGCTTTCCAAGAAGGAGCTTGATGTGAAGCTGGCATCTGGAAAGGGCCTTGGAAAGTCGGATGGCGTCCGGCGAGAGGAAGTCTGGGCCTTCCTTTCTGGAGAGAAGCACAAGATAGGCTTTCTCGGTGACCAGGGCGTGATTGGTTCAGAAGCTGTTCGAGAAATACCTGATGAGGCTTTAGAACAGCTAGAACCGGAGGAAGCCGAACTTATTGCTTGGATGCAAGCGGCGCAAAGGCAAGCTTCCGTGGAGTCTACTGGCAAGAGTAGACGATCTAGTGAGGAGTCAAGTGGGAAACCTGACTCTGACAGCGGGGCAGGTTCCTCTAAGAAGCGAGCCCGTAGGAGTAAGAGGAGGAGGAGTCATCATCGCAGCTAGGGGCAGCATGAGGACTCTCCTGACTTGGAAGTCCCTCTTACTATCAATGAGGATGTGCCAATGGATGCTGACGAGCCTCCAGAGAAGAGAAGCCGAGAAGAAGAGACTGTCGGTGAAGGTATGATTCTTCCTTTTTCTCTTTCCATTTCTTTTCATGGGATTTTTCCATGTTCTGATTTGCTTCTTGTTTCTGCTTTTTTTTTTTTTTTTTAGCAGAGGAAGACTTGGTGATGCCTGAGGTTCCAACCGATGAGGTGGTGACGGATCCTGTTGGGGCACCTGAAGAAGAATCGAGGGACTCTGGAGTGAATCCAGAATCTGCAATTGGTATGACTTCTTTTGTTTTCTTCTTCTTTTTTTCTTTTTTTTTTTGTCTGTGACTTGGTTTGCTAACATTTTTCTTGTCAGCTGACATGCCACAAGATTCCGATGACTTTGAACCATCGATGGACGCAAATGTTGATGATGCTTCCGATGCGTTCATGGAGGAACAGAGTCTTCCACCAGTCGTCGAAGAAGGTATTTTGTAGAAATAACCCTGATAATGATTTTGAAACAGGATTATATTCATACCTTTTTGTGTTTCTTTGGCAGGTCTTGAAGTGACAGAGGAGAGTCCGTCGCTTCATTCAGAACCAGAGCAAGGGATGCCAGAGGTTGATCCAGAGGTAGAGACTCCTGGGACCAGTTTTGACAATGTTGAGGAGATACCTCGTGCTGAGATTCCTTTCCAAGCAGGAGCAGCTTCAACTGGAAAGAGTTCTTTTGTTACTCTTCCAATGAGTGATGACATGAGCAGTCGACCAACGGAATTGGGCGAATCTTCAGCTAGGCCATCTCTTCTTTTTGCGAAGAAGGTTGTGGTGCTGGTTCTGAGCTCTTGGATTGAGACTCTGCTTTCTGGGCACTTAGATGCCGGATTTGGGATGATCCAGCATGTGCGTGAGATTCTCGGTGATGCCAAAGAGGCTGGTCTGGATGTCACAAGTGCCAGGGCGATCGTTGATAGGATCATTTAGCTGGGTGATAGGTGGTTTGAGACCATGGGTTTTACTGACGACCAGTTCTTCAAGGAGATGTTTCTGGACCCTGCGGATAAGGCTCAGTCTAACCTGGATGAGGCTACACAAAGCAAGAAGGAGGTAGTCCGAGAGAAGAACTTAGAAGAGCTAACCATCATCGGGCTGACACATGACCTTAACATCCTTGATAGGGAGGTCGATGAGGCCAGGAAACGTCTTGAGCATCTGCAGGCACAAGTCGCTGCTAAGTGGACTGCAATAACAGAGGCTCGTGACAGGGACCGTGCTCTGATTCGCCGAGTTGCAGATGCCGATCGAGTTTTTAAAAGGAAGTTTGAAGAGAACAAACAGTGGCAAACTGCTCGGGGGAAAGCTTCCCGGTGCGAAAGAAGGGTTACAGCCCACCCCAGGATCTCATGGCAAGTTCCTGAAGAAGCGTGCCTTGGAATCCCTGACGGCTGAGGCCAAAAGTTTGCTTAAGGAGCTGAACTCTTGGCTGGAGACCATTTTTGATTGAGCTCCTGTTTTTTTTTTTTAATAGAAACCATCCTTCTCTTTTTTTTTTTGTACCACATGTACTCTTTTTTTTGTACTTTTTTTTTGTAGTGCTTGTGAACACTTTTTTTTGGTACCACATGTATTGTTTTGGTACTCTTTTTTTGTTATCCCTACGCTCACTTAAATCTTTTTGTGATGAAAGTAATTGCTAAATGGGATGCTTTGCTTCTTTTTTTTTTGTTATCCCTACGCTCACTTGAATCTTTTTGTGATAAAAGTAATTGCTAAATGGGATTTGATCAAAAGCTTGTCATTTTGTGAAAATCTTTTGTCAAATGATTGTTATGGCATGGAAGCCAGATTTTTGTTTGTTGCATGGAAGCCGATTTTTTTGGCGTGAGAGCCAGTTTTTTTTTTGTGGCATTGATAGCCAATTTGTGGCATTGAAAGCCGGTTTTTGGTGGCATTGATAGCCAAGTTTGTGGCATTGATAACCGGTTTGTTTTGTGGCATCTATAGCCGGTTTTTGGTGGCATTGATAGTCGAGTTTGTGGCATTGATAGCCGGGTTTTTTTTTTTGAAAGCCAATTTTTTTGTTTGTGGCATTGATAGCCAGTTTTGTTTTGTGGCATTGATAGCTGGTTTTGTGGCATTTATAGCCTGTTTTGGTGGCATCTATAGCCGTTTTTGTGACATTTATAGCCGGTTTGGTTTTCAAAAATGCAAGTATCGACTAAAAGTCGCCTCCCTGCTGAATGTTCTTGCAAGTATCGATGGAATGTCGCATCCTTGCTCATTCGGTTGCGAGTATCGATGGAATGTCGCATCCTCGCGGATTTGGGTGCAAGTATCGATGGAATGTCGCATCCTTGCTTTTCAAAAATTCTTGTTTTGCGGGTACTGACTTGATGTCGTTTCCCCATGATTTTGAAATTTGTGGTTTTCTCGAACCTTTGGGTTATGGATATCAACTGAAATGTTGCGTCTCCATGTTTTTTTTTTAGGTTTTTTTCGAACCTTTGAAATTTGGGTTGTGGATATCAACTGAAATTTTGCATCTCCATGGTTTTGGACTTTGCAAGTATCGACGAAATGTCGCTTCCCTGCGATTTTGGAAGTGTCGAACGTGGTTCGCATGCTTCCGGTTTGTGCGAGTATCGACTAAGCGTCGCTTCCCCGCGGTTTTTTGAAAAACCCTTTTTTTTCATTTTTTTTTGTTTAAAGACACGAGGGTCATAAGTTTTGACCTAAAACCATTTTGGTGGTAAAAGGTAGAGTGGACTAGGGTCGAAATCCTTGAATCCGGATTTTATTTCAAACCATGAATTTTGAGTTCAAGGATTGAAAATTTTGGTCAAGTTAGGGAAAGGTTCCTAAACTTGGGTTTTTTGAACAATGAAATGATGAAAGTAAGCATTGTTTAAATTTCTAGAAATCTCAACATTTGATATGAAAATTCTAAAAAAAAGGTGGGTTTAGCGAGCGTGTACCTGGAAACCGGTTTTGGCCGTACAGGCATTGCTCTTACGCAATTGGGTAAGTCTTCAAGGGTAGTACCGCTTTAAAAACTTGCCGTTGATGGACAGCATACATCTGTCACCTTCCATGTTTAGGAGTGCATATCCGCCGTTGGAGAAAACCTTGTCGATGACGTAGGGTCCCTCCCATTTTGGCTCAAATTTGCCTTTGGACTTGTGAACGAAGACCATTGGTCTTTTTACCGCAAGAACCAAGTCACCTTTTTTGTAGGCGCGTTGCTTGTCCTTTTCGTCGAAATATCCTGCCATGCGTGCTTAGTAAAGTTCAATGCTTTGTTGAGCTTCGAGCCGTCTCTCATCGAGATTGTCCAGCTCATGGAGTCGCAATTTGACATTGTTTTCTTGAGTCATGTCATTTTGCAAGGATACCCTCAACGAAGGAATTTGTACTTCCAAGGGCACGACAGCTTCGCATCCATAGACCAAGGAGAATGGTGTGCTATGGGTTGGTCCTCGAACGGTGGTTCAATAGGCCCACAAAGCTTCAGACATTTTATCGCTCCGGTCTCTTTTGTGACTAGAGACCAATTTTTTTTTGAGGATTTTGCAGAGTGTCTTGTTGAAAGCTTCTACTAACCCGTTTGCTGCCGGATTGTATGGAGTCGAAGGACAGCTTTGGATTTTGTATTTGTCGCAGAACTTGTAGAAACGATGATCCCAGAATTATGGTCCGACGAATCTTTTGGGTATGCCGAAACGACAAATGATGTTGGTGCGCTGGAACTGAAGGACTGATGAGGTCTTCATTTCGTTGAACGCAAATACTTCTGACCACTTGGAGAAATAATCCGTAGCGGCGAAGATGAAGCGATGACCTTTGCTCGAAGGGGGAGAAATAGGACCTATGATGTCCATACCCCAGGCTTCGAAAGGCTATGAAATCGCTGTAGGATGCAGCCATTCTGGAGGCATGTGAATGTAATCTCCATGAATTTGGCATTGTTGGCAGCGCTTAGCAAATTGAATTGCATCAGCTACCATGGTAGGCCAGTAATAACCTAACCTTTTTATCTGATCATAGAGCTTAGGACCAGCCTGATGAGCTCTGCAAAGAGCAGTATGAACTTCTTTGAGTGTTTCTTCAGCCTCTTGTTGTGACAAGCAGCGTAGAAGTACTCCGTTGAAGGATTTTGAAGGAATATCCAAATCAAAGCTTGGGGTTCCCTTTGGATGCTTACCCGTTCTTTTGGATCTTCAGGTAGGATTCCGAACATAATGTAATCAATGAACGGATCCCTCCAGTTGCCGATTGAAGTTTGAAGGATTGAAATCTGACTTCCAACCACTTGGTGGCATTCAGGAACTGCTTGGTGTGTGTTAAGAGGAGGAAGGATTCTTCTTTCGCACACTGTGATTTGCATGTTTTCCCCTTCCTGGATTGCCATGGATGCGGCAAGTCCAGCTAGGGCATCTGCACGTATGTTTTCACCTCTACGAATGTGGGTGATGTGACAGATGTAAGACTTCTGCAGAAGCGATTGTGCTTTGTTGTCGTAAGGCAGCAAATCTGGCTTCCTGACTTCAAATTTCTGATTCATCTGGTTGACGATCAGTTGAGAGTCTCCAAAGACTTCGAGCATGGTGATACCGGATTCGATGGCGAGTTCCAATCCTAGGATCAGAGCATGATATTTAGCTGCATTGTTTGTTTATGGTTCCATTAGCGAGAAAGCGTGTGGAATCATGTATTTGTCGGGGCTAACAAAGAGGATGCCAACTCCTGAGATCAGCTGTCTTTTTTTCATTTGTCCTGGTTGCACCGTCAAAGTACATGTCCCAGGAGGCACTTCGTGAGAAAGTCTCCACAGCTGAGAATCTTTGGGCAATGGATGCTCTGCGAGGAAGTCCGCTAGAGCTTGCCCTTTGATTGTCTTTTGTGGTACATACCTAATATCAAATTGTGACAGAAGGATGGACCATTTTGCCAGTCGAGCATTGAGAGAACCTGCCTTTGTGACAAGGACCTTCAAGAGGTTGACCCTCGAGACCAGGTATACTGTGTTGGAAAGCAAGTAGTGACGCAGCTTTTGTATGGCGAACATCACTGCAAGACATTCTTTTTCAACTGCAGAGTGACGATGCTCTGCACCTACTAGCATGCGGCTATGGTAATATAGAGCAGCTTCTTTTCTTTGATCATTTTCTTGCGCAAGCAGAGCTCCCAAAGAGTGATCAAGGGCTCTTGTGTACATGATGAATGGTTTTCCAGTGGTAGGAGCAGCTAACACTGGAGATTTTGTTAGGTATGACTTGATGTCCTGGAAAACAGCTTCACAGTCAGCATCCCAGACAAAGTTTACACCTTTTTTTCATCAACCGGGAGAATGGACGGCATTTCCCCCAAAGATTGGAGATGAAACGTCTGATGTAGGTCAATCTGCCTTGAAGCCCTTTGAGTTCTCTCAAGGTTCTTGGAGAGGGCATTTCTAGAATGGCTTTGACTTTTATGGGGTCAAGCTCTATTCCAGCTTTTCGAACTAAGAATCCGAGGAACTTACCCGACGAGACGCCGAAGAAGCATTTCAAAGGATTCATTCGCAGTTTGTGTTTGCGAAGCCGGAGGAAGACTTCTCGAAGGTTTTCGAGATGATCTTCTTTTCTTTTGCTTTTGACGGCGAGGTCATCAACGTTACATTCAACCGTCTTGTGCTGCATATCTTGGAATATTTTCATCATAGCCCTCTGATATGTGGCACCTGCATTTTTCAGACCAAATGGCATGACAGTGTAGCAATACACTCCAAATGGGGTCCGAAAAGATGTATGTTTTTCATCTTCAAGATGCATCTTTATCTGATTGTAGCCAGAGAAACCATCCATGAATGTCATTCGCTCGAATCCACAGGTATTATCAATCATTACCTCTGGTATGGGGAGTGGAAATTCATCTTTAGCGCATGCGCCGTTCAGGTCTCTATAGTCAATACAGACCCTGATCTGCCCGTTTTTCTTTGTCTAGGGGACAATGTTGGCCAACCATTCAGGATGTTGTTCCTCACGGATGAAGCCGACGCTTTTGAGTTTTTGAACTTCTTGTTCAATTTTATCCATCACATCTGGACGGAATCTTCTTTGGCCTTACTTGACAGGCTTGATGTCTTCTTGAAGATTGAGTTTGTGGACCGCTATTTTGGGGTCTAAGCCAGGCATTTCAGCGTAAGACCATGCAAAGCAATCAACGAACTCACGAAGAAAGGCGATATACTCGGGTAACTCATCATCCTTTATATTCTTGCTTATGAATACAGGACGTGGGTTATCTGGTGTTCCTAAGTCTATCTTTTGAACAGGATCTTCTGTTGGAAGGTTCGAAGGTGGTTGCTCCACAATATTTTCGGAGGCTTCCAGCTCAACGAAACCTTCTGGGGTTTCAAAGGCATTTCCAGACCAAGGTTTTGTTCCTTTCCACGGGTCTTCTTGATCGGTAATTTTCCCAAGGCTTGCTATGAGATGATCCCAATCGCCTGTTGAAACCGGGTCGAAGTAGGTTACTTCTTTTGGAGATGAGGGTTCTTCTGGTTCAGAAGACCACACGTCTGTGCCATCGGACAACTCCTCTTCAGTTTCGGAGAAATCGTGCCAATTGGATGAGCTTCCTGGATATTTGTCAGGTGACTCATCAAAGAGATATCCAGGGAGATCGATGTCTTCATGGACTTGAGATGTTGAGGCTTGGTCAGTATATTGACTTTTAAGCCTTTGTGTCAACTGTTTTAGGGGAGTGTCGGGATCATAACCTAACCCGTGTGAAGACTTTTCTATATAGCCGTGGAGTCTCCAATCTTCTAGCTGGCTTTTGGTCAAGACGGGCCCCAATGGCGTGAGAATACCGCGTCCTTCTCCCAAACCGACTGGGTTTTGAGCGTCATAGCCCATTTTCTTCATAATAGCTTGTGCCACAAAACTATATAAGGATAGTTGAGGCATATTTATTTTGGAAAGGTTCAAGCATAGAGTTTGATGAAGAAGCATCCAATTTATGGAAGAAGATCGGCTTTTCCTTTGCTGAAGTTGCTGGAACAACGAAGGAAGCTGACGTAGGATCTTCTATGTCAGAAGTTGTCTCCATTGGAGTGAGAGCAGGCTGAACTTGCTGAGTGTCAGCTTCGCTTGACAATGTGTCATCTTCTGGCTCTGAATCCGAATCCGTGTCTTGCATGATAGACACGAAAGAGACAACAAATTTGCCCCCAGGCTTTTGCTTTGCCTTCTTCACTTTTGTTGTGATGACCAAAGGCTTTGAATGCTTGAGGGAGATAATGAAGGGAGTTTGAATGCTCTCTTCGGATTTACCGGATGGTTTGTTTTCTTCCGGTGATTGTTGAGGAGCTTTGCCTTTATCTTTCTGGAGATTTTCAGCAAAAGATGTTGTGTGCTTATCCTCTTCTTCTTTTTCACCTTCATACATCTGTGAGTCTACGAAGTGGACTTCTTTACCTTTGAAGGGTTTTCTGTCCGCAAAGACTCGATGTATCATGCCGTCGTCGCCAACAAACTTGATGCATTGATGTAGAGTTGAAGGGACAACGCCGTTCTCGTGGATCCAAGGGCATCCGAGAAGGATGTTATAGCATGAAGGGGTTTTTATTGCATACACTGTGACCTCAAAAATAAGATCACCGATTTGCAACTTGAATCTAATTTTGTCGATAGGCCTTTGCGTACTCCCATTGTATCCAGAGATAGATACAGATGTGTGGCTCAGCTTGCTGGGTGGGATACCCAACTCTTCAAGAGCCGATGTGGAGATGAGGTTGAGTGCAGAACCTGGGTCAATCTGAACTCTCTGCATAGGCATTTCCTTGATGTACCCTATGAAGTACAGGGGTCGGTTGTGCCTGGTTTCGCCAAGTAGGAGGTCGTCCTTTGTGAAGGCGATGGTTGCATTGGCTGCTTTTTTAACCGAGAGGCATTCAATGCATGATCCCTCGGTTTTCTTCTTTTCTCCCTTTAAGGAGGCTTCTGAGTTTCTGACCCGGTAATCAATTTCAATTTGGAGGACTTGCGGGGCATGTTTGTCGACATCCTCATTCAGCTTTTGTAATTCTGAGATGAGATTATTACGAGTGTGCGGAGACATTCGCAACGAATCTAGGATGTGCAGACGTGCAGGTATGTGCTTGAAGTGTTCAATCAAGTCATACTTGAAAGCCTCCGTAGGGCCTACATGTTCATCATTGTTGCCACTAGGGGCGCTTACAACATCTTTTCCCGAAGGATTTACATATGTAAAAGAAGATTGGTTGTAATTTTTGTGGTAGTCCCGACAAGAGCGGGTGCCTCTACCAACTTCGAGAGCTTCTTGAGAAGGGTTCTTCGTTTGGAAGATTGTCTTCAGGATCAAGAGGCTGTCGTTTTTCATTTGCTGAGGATGTATCAGCAGCAGAGTTGCCATCCTCAGTGATTGTGTTGCACGGAGCATTTTTCGGGAACAAGTCCTGAACAGCATCCAGCAACCTTTCTTCTTCGTTGACTAATTCATCGTCCCGAGCATCAATAGCTGGGAATTCTTCAGTCAGGAATGGTGTGAACTTTGAAGTCACAGTCTCAGGAGAAAAAAGAAAAAACCTGAGAGGGTGTCATCTCAGTGAAAGTCACGTGAGACGAGGTGGCTCCAAAAGTTACATTGCTAGGCGTCGCCGAAGTGTAAGTGCTCTCATCAGACGATGCTTCGGAAGAGCTATAATCCCGAATTATCACATTACAGGAAGCTCTGATGGGAGACGTTGCCTGATCGGAGTCAGACTAATCCTCGGATGTAAGAGGATTGTCTATCCAGCAATTTTCTCCATTTTCAGGAGTTAAGGGAGGATGTACCTGATGGTCTCTAGGGACTTCAGGCTCTGGATTGCGAGGAGACTCGTTGACGCGTTCTTGCTCTTGTTCTAGAGTGAGACGCTGCAAGATCCTTGCATATTCTTCAAGATCAGGAATGGGAGCCAAATCTTCTTCTTCATCAACTCTTTGTGGCTCAACATGGTCGATTTCCACTAGAGTAATGAGAGGTGCTGGGTCAGCAGCATTTTCTTGTACAGCCTCTTGGTCTTCTTCATCATCAGACCAGGATCCTTGTGGCTGTAGAGGGTTATACCAGATTACTGGCATAAGATGAGACTCAGGAACCCATTCTTCATCGGAGAGATATTCTCCTATTTCAAGGGACTCCTCCCACTCGTCTGTGTAGTTGGATTCGAATCCATCATCGGTGTCACTGGACTCGTATCCATCAATGGAGAATCTAACTACCGAATTGCAAGAGTATGATACCTCCTGCGTGGCTTCTTTGAATTGAGGGTGGCATGAAATCACTGAGAGTGAATTTTCTTACCCCCTTTGAAGTCTCTGGAAGGGATGTTTTTGTTGCCTCCAATGAAGCGGTAGAGGAAGCCTCTGCCTTTTCTTTGACTTCTTATTTTGGCCGGGTCTTCTCTTGCCATTTGAGCTTGAGGAGATGCTTCCTAGCCTACCTTCGCTGTTGAGCTGTAGGCTTTGTTTTCACGACCTCCCAATTTTCATCTTCCAGGAGATCGGGATGTACCCATATGGGTTGTCCATCTGGTGTCGGGTAAGGAACCAGTTGCTCGGACGCTTGGATTGAGTTTATCACCTTGAAGGAAGTAGTGATCTTTTTCTTCGGTGATTTTGATGTTTGTCCACATGTCACCATGTTGACGGAGGCAGACCCACAGTTTTTGTCAAAGGTGATGACTCCGTTTTTCCACATCTCGTTTATTTTCTCCCTCACAACAAAGCATTGATTGAGAGGATGCGAGATCATCTGGTGGTATGGACAGTACCGAGGATCGTTGGTTTTGCCAACATCACCCGGTCTTTTTGGTTCAGGCAAGGTGAGCTTGCCGTTCGCCATAAGAGCCCCGAAGATTTCATCCACATCTTCATCAAATGGGTATTTCTTCTCTACTCGTTCTTTGAAGGCATCAGAGAGTTCAGGTCTCTTACCAGCAGCTTTGTTTTCAGCTTTCTTTGGTGGCTGAGGAGCTGACTTGGTCTGCACATTGAGGACCTCTTTCTTCTTGGTTTAGAGGTTGCAATGGCGGTTGGCTCTTTTCTTGATGATTTCTGACTGTTGAGGTCTTTAATCACCGTTTCAGCTTCCATGGAAGCTTCTAGGAGTTCTCCCAGGTTTTTTGATTTGTTGCCGATGATCATGGAGCGGATTCTGGCTCTCATGTTGTTTCAGCAGATGTCGACTAGCGACGCTTGTAGCAGTACATCAGAGCATTTGTATGCCATTACTTTCCACTTATGTATGAAGTCATATGTTGATTCATTCTCCCCATGTTTTAGGCTGCACAGCTGAGCCATAGTAGCGGGATGATCTTCACCTTTGAAGTGAGTCAGGAAGCGTGTCTCGAGCATGGCCCAGTTTTGGATCGAGTCCTCCGGCAGAGTGGAGTACCAATCGAAGGCCGTACCTTTTAGGGTACTTGCAAAGAGGCGGGTCTTGAGTGCATCTTGATCCGCGATAGCTCCCGCCAGGATCTTGAAGTGGATGATGTGCTGTCTTGCTGATCCTTTCACCGTATATGTTTGGAGAGTAGGATGCTTGAATTTGGTGGGGAACGGGACCGAGTCCATCCATAAGGGATATGGTGGCTTGATCCCATGCTCCTTGAGTATATCCTCTTCTTTTGCTTTGGCGAGGATACTGTCTACGTCCTTTTTGGTAAGGGCGCGTGACTCATTTTCTTCTCCATTTACCTCATCGTCTTTTTAATTCGGAGGAGGTTGATTGTTCGCCTGATTTTGGAAGGCGGGGAGAAGGTTTTCCATCAGAGTTTCAATCCTCTGTTGGCCTTATTCCAACTGCTGTATGTGGGTGATCGCATCATCTTGAGGTGGATTGCGGGGTGGTGGCTAAAAATTTGTAGCCAAGACGTTCATCCTTCGTGATTCGAATGAAGAAACTGTCCTGGTGACTGAGCTGGGGCTCATTCTTTTTGAAGAAGAGCTTGATGAAGGATCACTCTGTTGTCCTTTGCTTGAAGGAGCAGGGGATTCTTCTTAGTGTCTTCTTGTCCTGGAGACGCTGCGAGTCATCGAACGTCGGACATGGATTTTTGTTGCTGACTTTTGGCGCCCTCTGGTTTTTCCAACCATATGGACGGCAGCAACTTGGTTGGGTCTTTCTTTTTCGACCCATTTGGGAGAGGCTTGAAGTGTAGGAGGTTGGGTCCTTTGCTTCTCTAGTCTCTTTTGCCTATACGACGCGTGGCGGCGTATGCGGCGTGCAATTTGAGCTTCGGTCAGCTCTGGCTGGGCTTTGACGATAAAGGACGTGCTCCCTCGAGCAAAGCAGCCAAGCCTGTCTTCTTTGCAGCTGGGCAAGGACAGGATGTGAACCCTGTCCTTCGCTTGTTGCAGCGAAGCTTTGAATTTTGAGAGTTCGGCCCCTGTAGAGATGAAGGGTCGAACTATGGGTTTGTAGGCCTTAGCAGGTGCTTGCAGAGGCCTTGTGATGCATGATCTGATTTTGGGCTTGTAGGAACAAGCCGGCTCATGCTGGGATGACTTGGAAGTCAGGTTGGAGATGGGTCTCTCCTCTTTCATGTAAGCAAGAGGATAGAACTGGTTCTCCTTGAGTGGGGCCAGGAAGGCTGGCTTGGTAGATGTTTGGGACCTTCTCTGTTTTGGTGAAGGTCTTGGGGACCAGGTCTTGGGATAGACTTGGTTGTTTGCTGGTCGAGGCTTCGTGGGGCTGCCACGGGCTTCGGGCCTTCTGGTGCTCGCCTTTGGTGTCACGGTAGTGACACGTTGAGAGGCGAGTTTCTGCTTCTTGGAGGGAGCAGTTTGTTCCTCGGGAAGTGGGAATGGTCCCAGCGTCCCAAAGACGATAGTCCGGGGAGTCAAGGTCGACCCGAAGCTTAGAGAGTTGCCGAGGGAGTTGACACTTCGGCAGCTGATGGGGCGCTTGTAGGTGCGCGTAGTTTGCTTCTGTTGAAGCATGACTTGGTGCTTGCTTTCATCGAAAGTAATGGTTAGTGAAGCTGCCATTGTTAGTTTTCGAAAATTTCTGCAACAAGACCACATCCATTAGTAATCACAAGAACAATGATCATAAATGGGAAGTTCTATGGTTTTGTCTTTTCAAATTGCTCGAGGGAGATGACCCAAGCAATATGAAGAAGGCAAAATGCCATAGAGGGTACAATTGTTCTGATCGCAGGTATGGTAAGCCCAGAATGAGCGTTCCAGTGACTGCTAGTAGCAATTGTGAACTTAAATTCGACTTAAAGCAGAGCTTGCTCGAGGTAAGAAGAATATAAAGTTGGAGTTACAAATGTGCCGGTCGCAATACAGTAGACCCTGAAAGGGCGTACTAGTACCGCTAGACACAAATGTTTTAAGACCGCATCCATGAGATGAGATTCTCTGTTTTGAAAGGTCAAGATTGGATTCATCAAAGAGAGCAGATGGTATTCCAATCTTAACACGGGCTCAGTGATTTCCGCGAGCACCAGTGCTCAGAAAGAAATGAACCTTGATTTCTCGGATCTAAATCCAAAAATGACGAGTTTTTTTTTTTTGAAAGGCCAATATCGGGTTCATCAAAGAGAGCAAAAGCCACTCCAATCTGAACACGGGCTTAGCGATTTCCGCGAGCGCCAGTGCTCAGAAAGGAGAAGACCAAGATTTCTCCAATCTAAACCCAAAATGACGGAAGTTTTTTTTTTTTTTTGAAGATTTTTTTTAATATTTTTTAAAAAAAATCTTTTTTTATTTTTTTTATTTTTTTAATTTTTTTTATATTTTTTTTTTGAAAATTTTATTTTTTGTTTTTTATTTTTTATTTTAAAATTTTTTATTTTTAAAAAAGTTATTTAAAAGACGAGAGAGTACACATAGGCCTCCTAACCCAGTCTTTTGAAATCTCGATTGATAGAATTGCCCCCAGGTAAGGGTAGGATTACTTAATGGACCTGTTTGGAGGACCCTTGCCTGGAACAGTCAAGCTGTCTCCACACTCTGGACAAGGCTTTTCCTGAATCAACCATGATCAAAGAACGCAGTTGGTTTAACCTTAGTGGTCTATGTCTTTTTTTTTGTTTTTATACATATATATATTTAGATCTTTAATGAACTCATCGAAGAGAAACGATGGGCCAAAACCTTAGTCGAACAGGCTCAACATTTCTGCAAGCACGATGATTGATAGGAAAGGATCAAGGTTTCTCATTTTTGAATCCAAACTGAGAAATCTAATTTTTTGTTTTTTTGTTTTTTTTTTATCTTTAATGAACTCAACGAAGAGAAACGATGGCCCAAAACCTTAGTCGAACAGGCTCAACATTTCTGCAAGCACGATGAACGATAGGAAAGGAGCAAGGTTTCTCAATTTTGAATCCAAACTGAGAAATCTAATTTTTTTGTTTTTTTGTTTTTATTTTTTTTTTATCTTTAATGAACTCATCGAAGAGAAACGATGGCCCAAAACCTTAGTCGAACAGGCTCAACATTTCTGCAAGCGAATTGAACCATAGGAACGGATCAAGGTTTCTCAATTTTGAAATGAGAAATCTGAGTTTTTATTTTTTCTTATTTTATTTTTTGATCTTTAATGAACTCATCGAAGAGAAACGATGGCCCAAAACCTTAGTCGAACAGGCTCAACATTTCTGGAAGCGCGATGAACGATAGGAACGGATCAAGGTTTCTCAATTTTGAATTCAAAATGAAAAATCTGCTTTTTTATTTTTTTTTTTGAAAAACTAAAGAGTGGAAATAAATTCAAAGAATTAGAAATTCCCAAAAAATCTCATCTCATTTTTTTTAGATGCGGAATCCAACATAGGCCACCAATTAGAAGGTAGCCAAGGAGTCAAGAAAAGAAATATAAGCATAGAGCAAAAGATATGATATGGAAATATTTCATTTCTAGCATCGTTTTCTCAAATGAACGGGTCCCACCGGGTGTGCCAGCTTGATGGACCGCGCTCCTGCGCCTGGTCTTACCGAGGTCGGCAGACGTGGGAGTCCGTCTGGGTCCGACCCTTTCGTAACCGGGGGGCAAGGGCGTGCATCAACATTTCTTTTGTGTGGGTGTGCTAGATTTTCTATTTTACTTGGAATTGCAAGTGGTGATCCGGAGATCAACCTTCGCAAGTAAAAAGGAAATCAACTTCTTTTAAGTTTTCCATTGCACATATATTTAAGAAAAGAGACATTTTCTTGATTTGCCGTGAAAGGCGATTTTTTTGGCATTTATAGCCAATTTTGGCGTTTATAGCCGATTTTTGGCGTTTATAGCCGATTTACAATCCTTATCAATAATTAAAGACAAGAGTTGTGATTTTTGTCTCTTTTGAAAAAAATACAAACTACAATGAAAAGTAAGAAAAGGAGGATCTAACTTCTCAGGAGATTGTGGGGGACCCGTTCAGATTGACGGTCGCAAGCCATATGTGGGCTTCGCCATCATCCATGCAGATGAGAACAGAGGATGCTATTGATTCGCTTGGCTTGGCTATAACCTCAGGGTTTTAGAGGACAAAGACCAAAAGGAGGTCCTATGTCCAATAAAAAGCCAAGTAGACGGGCTGAAAAGCCACGTCTAAGCCATTAGATCGAGGTAGAAGGAGAAGGCAAGGACCTTGCGGGGGGGGGGGGGGGGGGTACCCCCCAAGGGACTTTTGTCACCTTGTAGCGATGGTCGGTGTAGGATTTCCGCAGAGTTTTCTCTCTTATATTTCTGATGCCTTCTTCTGTCTGAGTTTCCGGATTTTCTGCAATCTGTTGTCTGTGTGTTTGTGATTCTTTTATTCTTGGAGAGCTCTCCTATTTATTGGCTTTTAGGTAGCCATTTAGGAGGGTTTATGAGCCTTAATTGTCATAAAGCTACATAAAGGGTGGAGTTACAAGATTGAATTTTTTATTTTGTAACTCCTTTTTCTTGGCTTCTGATTGGCCGGAGGAGATTGAGGGCATTTAATCGCCTTTAATCGCCATGATGGGAGGAGTTTCATGCGTTAAATGCCATGAATCTCTTGACTTGTAACTCCCGGATGCTTGCTTCTGATTGGGCCGTCCAAAGAAATGGATTAATGACTGTAATAAAGCTAGTCAATTAATCGCATTAAGTGGTCGCCGAGCAGTTGAAGAGTCGCGGGCCGTGCTGCGTCTTTTGGAATTCTTCTGGCGATGATCATCGATGGATCTTCTTGTAGATCGACATCGGATGACCATGTAACTTCAGGTGTTGGTTGCCAACAGCGGGTCGGTGCCATCTGTCCTGCCGATTTCTCGATCGGTCGGGTAGAAAGCACACTTTTTTTGGTTGACCGGTTGGCGATCAATGTTGATTTCGATACTCTTGATGATTAATCTGTGTTTTTTACGGATGTCAGAGGATTTGGTGTCTCAAAAGTATGAATTTTGGAAAATACTAGAGGCCAAACGCTTCAAATCGCGAAAAAAAGGCGAAAGACGGGGTTTCTAGGGCCCACCGGGCGATCCCTGGCCCAGGGTCGCAGGCGACCCTGGGGGGGTTTTCCCCCTTTTGTCCCGTTTTGTGTCCGTTTTTGCTTTTTTTTATTCTTTTTTTCTTCTGTATTTTTTCTTGACATTTGTGATCATTTATTGGCCTGATTTCCCTGTAGAAAATCTGATGAGAATCCTTGCATTTTATTTTGCAAAGTTTCCAAGTTTTTGAGAAAGCCGAAGACTTTGTCGCGCAGAGCTGCCGATTTTCCGTTAGAAGCTGAAACTGGGTCAAACGATGTCAGAATGACCTGAAATTTGGTGTGAAGCCTGCTGAGCAATAAATAAGACCAACCATAGGCTTTTGTTTGAGTTTTGAAGTCGTTTGGGGTCCTATCACCAGTAGACTTGCTTTTGTCGCGATGAAGATATCGCGGCTTGATGTGCGGTCAACCGATGTCCGATTGACTTGAAATTTGACAGGGAACCTATTGGAGTCATTTTAAGATGATCCATAGGCTCTGTCTTGGAAACCATGGTCCCGGGGAGCTTTGTCGCTGAGAGGCCTGATTTGGCTTCCGAGCGTCAAAATATGGTCAAATGTTGTCGAAATGACCTGAAATTTGACGTGTAGCCCTTTGTAAGCATTTTGAAGCCGTCCATGTGCTCTATCTGATGAGTGATGGCCTCGGTGATTCTCGCCGCCGAGAGGCTTGATTTAGCTGTTCGAGGGTTGATGTAGGGTCAAACGTTGTTGGTTTGACTCGGAACTTGACGTGGAGCCTTTTGGATGTATTTTGAGACCATCCATCGGCTTTGATCGAAGATTTGGTGTCTCCGATGCTTTCGCCGCCAGGAGCTCCTTTTCAGCTGCCGGAGAAGCGAAGTTAGGCCAAATGATTTTGAAATGGCCCAAAACTTCTTGTGTACTCCTCTTTTGGCTGTCTTGAAGGATCTTGCAGTTTTTGTTTGATTTTGACAAGATTTGATTTTTTAGAAGTAGCATTGCCTATTTATGGCAGGTTGCGACTTCATGTAGCTCTTTGGATCTTGAAGAGGCAAAGTGACATTTTTGGTGTCAACAAATGCCCCCTCGAGGTACAGCGACGAGTTGCTTAACTTTTGCAGTCGATGTGCCTCGAAGATGATTTGTGAAGGAGAGCCGGTGACTGGACCAAGAGTTTTTGAGCAGTCTTTCTTTTTGTATTTCTAGCCTTTTGAGCTTCCAGCGGAATTTTATGGTAGTGAAAGGGATCACGTACCATCTCGAGGCAAAGTTTTGAAGATGACATTAGGGATATGGATTTGGGTTTTGACCTTGTAACCTAACAGGCTGTATGTGGCAGGTTAGGGGGTCGGGTTTGGTTTTGACCGTGTGACCCAACAAGCTGTATGTGGAATGTTGGAGGATCAATTTTGGTTTTGATCTTGTGACCTAACGGGCTGTGTGTGGCAAGTTAGGGGATCAGGATTTGGTTTGGATTTTCGCAGAATGTCAATTTCGAGATTTTGGCTCAATTTGGTAGATGAGGCTGGATGGTTTGATTTTTGGAAGCGCGTGGGGCTTGGAATTCTCTTTTGTATGGTCGAATCAACTCAAAAGAGGCATGGAACCATTTTTGTATGCTCTTGGTAAGATGGATTTCTCTTTGACTAAAAGCCCAAGTTTTTTTTTTTTTTGTGCCAAGGTGGTCAAACCTGGCTCATATGGGCTATCCCATGGGACCTTAAGCTTTTTGGAATGGCTTAGATCTCATATGGTGTCATTTTTGTAAAGAATATCTAAAAATATCTCCTTTGGATAAAGAATATCTAAAAATATCTTTATTTGGAGAGAATCCCTCATGTTCCCTTTATTTTGGGATAGGATATCTCAAGATATCTTTCTTTTGGGAAAGAATCCTTCATTGATCCTATCTTTTGGGAGAAAATCTCTCATTGATTTCTTTTTGGGAGAGAATCCCTCAAGAAATCTTTCTTTTGGGAAAGAATCTTTCTAATCTCTTTCTTTTGGTAAGGTTACTAATTAGTAACTCTTACCTCTTTCTTCTTTCCTTCTTTGGTTTGCTCTCTTCTATAAAAGCAAGGAGGAGGTTGGATCTCTTACTCTTATTACTTTCTTTTGCAACAATCCCAAGAGGGATTCAAGACCAAGAGTTCTTCTTCTTCAAGATCTTCAAGACTTTTCTTCTTCTTCTCCATCAATGGCTTCAAGTAAGTTCCCTTTTTCAAGAAAACTCCATTGTAGAAAAAAAAAGGTTATTTCTTTTTTTTTTGTTTCTTTCTTTTCTTTTCTTCTTTTTTTTTCTTTTCCACGTGTTTGCTTCTTTTTTTTTCACACGTTTTTTTTTTGCTTTCTTTTTTTTTTGCATGTGTTTTTTTTTCTTTTTGTGGGCCGTACGGACAGATCGGTACTGATCTGGCCGTACGGCCACGTGGCCTGTGGGCCAGTCCCCTTTTTTTTCTTTTCTTTCTTCTTTTTTTTGGTTTTCTTTCCCTTTTTTTTTTAGAATGTTTCTTTCTTTCTTTTTTTTTGCTCATCATGATAATGCATTTTTTTTTCGCAAACCAAGATGTTCATGCATGTATATTTTTTTATCAAAATTGAATTATAGCATGATGTGATAGCATACCTGAATGTTTTCGCAAATTTGGGAATTTGGAGCTCGCAGCGATGTTGAGCCCTTCCTGATTTTGCGGAGACTTTGAGGTTTCGAAAGTCTGGAGTTTCGGAGCTCGCAGCAATGTTGAGCCCATCTTCAAGCTTTCTATTTCTTTCGGGATAGTTCATTTTCTTCGGAATTACCCCGACATCATGTCAAAATTTTGCCAGATTTTTTTTAGCGAGATTCTGTCATTTTGATGTTTGATCTTTTTCCTTTCCATCCTTTGCAGGTGGTTCCTCCAGAACAAACAAGGGTAAAGAGCCTGATACCAGCATACCTCGTCGATCTGCTAGATCTTCCAATCCGGCCATTCAGCATGCCTTTTAGAAGGTCCAGTATGTTGAGAGAAATCTGGAAGAATGCGACTCCCTCAACAGAGATGAGATGAGGCAGTGACTGATCGCTCTCAAGGGAGAGGAATTCTATAAGATCATGGTAAGCAGTCGTCCATGGGTGATGGGAGATCAGAGTGTTTTAACCAAGCCTACCTTCTTCTTTGGTGATGCCGTCCGTGATGACATGACATACCAGAGGAGATGTTTTCAGTTTTCTTTGACAGCAGATGGTGAGAAGAAGACTGTTGCTACCCGGTCGACGTTTGATCGCACCGTCTCGATCATGAGCCTTGCCCCCACGTGCTCTAAGAGGGAAGATCCTCCAAGCTAGGTGAGAAGGACAAGTGTAATCAAGACCGAGGTTTTTGTTGGCGGTTCTCCTGGATATACGGAGAGGTCGCCTGTTGACATGGACCTGTTGATGCCATCCAGCGGCTACCACTGTTAGTTTTATGGACTCAATCCAGTAGATGATATAATAAATTGATTAATTTCTTTATTTATCAGTATATTCATGCTTTCCTTTCATGAGATGAATGGTGATTTATTATATACATGCACATAACCAATACGAATGACATGATGGTTCATGAGATGAACCGGAGTCCACAAGTATATTAGATGTAACACTTGTGTATGGATGAGATCCACATACGGGAGACATGTGTGACAAATCTTATACTTAAAATATATTAACAACCAGTGATGAGACTGGACATCTCATACTGACAAGGTTGCAGCACTTTGATCACTATGAGATAGTGTGACTTGTCTCGATCATCAAAATGGAAGATTCTGGATCATAATGCTGGTACATTGGATGTATTGAAGGACCATGAGAAGCAACTTATAAACACTGTCTTTACTTTAAGGTCTGCTCTCATAATTCCCTAGCAATAGGCTCTCAATCCTGAGACATTAATGAACTCAAGTTTCTATCTATTCATTTGCTCTGAGTCACCAATGAGTGAGGCCAACTGTAGGTCAACACCTCGGTGATTTGGGTACGTGGTAGTATAGCTGTGGGAACATTCAATGGTCAAGATGGAATCTATCTCTAATATCCCCTTGTGCCAATTAATGGATTTATCATTGGTAAGTGTACACCCATTCCGATTAAGAGTTAATTGGAAAGGTACCATTGATCATTATAATTAATTGGGGCTCAAGGATAATAAGATATGGATCTAGTTTGGAAGACAGGTCCAATTGATCCATGGATATTGATAGAGGGGTCTACTTGTGGTAATGTGGAAGTTTAGGGTCTTCTATGTAATATTCCTAAGACTGGAGTTCAATTGCATTTATATAGTGGAGTTATCTGCAATTAACTGTGGGCCCGGATTACACATGAGATGTGGGGTCGCGTGTCCTAGTTGGAGCCAGCTTTCTAAGGAATCCCTAGTGGTCCCCACGCTAGCCCAATTATTAGAAAGTATCTAATTCTAGTTGAACTCTAAAAGGAAAGTTACTATTTCTATTTAAAGTGAGACTTCTAATAGTGGTAATAGTAGACTTACTAATTTTAGTAGAAGTGAGACTTCTATTTTAATTAGAAAGGAATTGGAAAGTTACTAATCATATTTGAAGTGAGACTTCTAATTATGATATGGTAAGTTACTAATTAATGGAAGTAAGACTTCTATTGTAATTAGTAAAGAGGAGGCAACTTGCAAAAGCTATAAATAGAGGAGAAGAGGGCTGGACGTGCAAGCATCTATTCTTGCATTGGGATTCACGCCCAAGGCCCCTAGAGCAAGTGTTGCTCGAGTTTTTCCTCTCTCTCCCTCTTCTAGTTCTCTTTCTAGTTCCTCCCTAGAGTTCCTAGTAGTTTTCTCTTGGAGATCCCACCATCTTCTTGAGAAAAAGGAGAATCTGATACGGGTCATAGCGTGGAAGATCAAGAGGTCTTGGAGATTCCTATTTGATTAGTGAAAGCATTTCATCATCAAAGAAAGACGCAACTTCTCCATTAGAGCACAACCGAGCTCCAAAGTTATAATCTACTTCCTTGCATGTTGTAGATTAATTTGTAGCTTATATGTTGCTGGTTCTATCCTTTAGATAGATTGTCTTACTGATCATGATGGCTGAGATTGAGGACTTGAATCTTGGACTGGGTTTTATAGCCTTCTGGATAGTTGATCCCTGCGTCAAGTGGGTCAAAAGTTTTTGAAACCTATCCTAGGGGCCCACCCTATTTCCAACAACCAGGGCTTTGATTATCCGTCGGTCGATTTGAGACCGGTGGGCCTTGGTATTTTCAGCGGTGACGGCAGCAATTGGTTAAAGCCTTTTCGACTTCGTGGCCATTTCAATGCTGACTCCGAGTGGAAGTCGTGGACTGATCGCGTCCTGCTGATTGGTGGCGCCGTTTTGAAGGAAGCCGGGATTTTTGATGCGGTCCGCGCCTTTAGGGAGACCGTGATTTTTTCCGACGAGGTCTTCATGGCTATGCTGGAATCATTCCTCCCACAAACCAATACCTTCGTTGTGACGAATGGTGAGATTGGTTTATCTTTGAAGGAGCTGAGTGCCATTACTGGATTGCCCATCCTTGGCAAACTCTATGAGGAGTTTATCCCGATTGACAACGTCCTTGAGGGGCAGTCTGAGGAGTTCAGGCTTCTGTACTTTCAGCTCGTCGCCTTCTATGATTTTTTGAAGGAGAAGGAGGGTTTGAAAGTTAGATCCAGCAGTTGGAAGAGTTCTAGCTCTTCGTTCCCCAACGTTTTTTATAGCAGGGAGTCTTCTGATAGTGCGACCCAGGAAGCCAGGGCTCAAGATCCAAGTTCGAAGAAGATCTTGGCTATGCAAGAAGAGTTGAGAGATTTCTGTGCGAGTACGAACGCCATATGTCCTGACATTGCACTGCGGAGAGATCTCGCTGTTTACCTCACATATTGGCTTGGTGAGGCTATTTTTGCTCGAGGAGATGGAACGCACATCAGGCCGCATTGTATTTTTCCGGCTTGTCGGATGGCGTTTGGAGAGCAGCTTGCTTTGGTGCCAGCTCTTTACTCCTACCTGTGTACCGAACTGCAGGCTGCTGCTTTATTGGTTCGGCTTGGGCTCCCTATGAATAGGATATATTCAGCCCACATCTTTTATCCGTGGTATGTGTACCACTGTCCTGGCTTCCACCGGCTGGGTGCTGCACAGGATGATGATCCTCTGATGATTTGGCTGGCTAAGGGCAAAGCTGTGTCCGAATCACTTTTGTTTGCCCGCATGAGGATCCGGCAGTTCGGGGATGTCGAGATGGGGCAGTCTTCAGTGAAGCTTTCTCCGGAGTTGCGGAAGAAGGCTTTTGATTTTGGTGCCCCCGAGACTCTACCAGGGCGGGGTCGGGAAGGCATTACTCCTTGACGAATGCAGAGAAGGAGTGGCTTTTCAGCATACGTGTCGGCACGATGGTGTACCGCAAACATCTTTTCATCGACATCCAGCCATATGTACCCTCTCGCTTTGCTTTGTAGTTGGGTTTTTCTCAAGGCGTTGTTGGAGCGCCTTCAAGCATGGTGAAACGCTTTGGAGGTTTACAGGATGGGAGAAATGCATGGGCTTTCTATAGTGTTGAAGACACTACAGCCATGATCTCTTATCCCGTGTTGTTGACTTCCCGGACTGCCGGCTCTGCGAAGTGGTTCGCGGAGAGCTTTTCGGCATATCGGGGGCTTTCCAAGAAGGAGCTTGATGTGAAGCTGGCATATGGAAAGGGCCTTGGAAAGTCAGATGGCATCCGGCGAGAGGAAGTTTGGGCCTTCCTTTCTGGAGAGAAGCACAAGGCGTCATTGGTTCTGAAGTTGTTCGAGAAATACCTGATGAGGCATTAGAGCAGCTAGAATAGGAGGAAACCGAACTTGGTGCTTGGATGTAAGCGGCACAGAGGCAAGCTTCTGTGGAGTCTACTGATATTGGTAGACCATCCAGTGAGGAGTCAAGTGGGAAACTTGACTCTGACAGCGGGGCAGGTTCCTCTAAGAAGCGAGCCCGTAGGAGTAAGAGGAAGAGGAGTCATCATCGCAGCAAGGGGCAGCATGAGGACTCTCCTGACTTGGAAGTCCCTCTTACTATCAATGAGGATGTGCCAGTGGATGCTGACGAGCCTCCAGAGAAGAGAAGCCGAGAAGAAGAGACCGTCAGTGAAGGTATGATTCTTCCTTTTTCTCTTTCCATTTCTTTTCATGGGATTTTTCCATGTTCTGATTTGCTTCTTGTTTCTGCTTTTCTTTTTTTTTTTAGCAGAGGAAGACTTGGTGATGCCTGAGGTTCCAACCGATGAGGTGGTGACGGATCCTGTCGGGGCACCTGAAGAAGAACCGAGGGACTCTGGAGTGAATCCAGAATCTCCAATTGGTATAACTTCTTTTGCTTTTTTTTTTGTGTCTGTGACTTGGTTTGCTAACATTTTTCTTGTCAGCTGACTTACCACAGGATTCTGATGACTTTGAACCATCGATGGACGCATATGTTGATGATGCTTCCGATGAGTTCATGGAGGAAGAGAGTCTTCCGCTAGTCGTCGAAGAAGGTATTTTGTAGTAATAACCCTGATAATGATTTTCAAACATGATTATATTCATACCTTTAATTGTTTCTTTGGCAGGTTTTGAAGTGACAGAGGAGGGTCCGTCGCTTCCTTTAGAATCAGAGCAAGGGATGCCAGAGGTTGATCCAGAGGTAGAGACTCCTGAGACCAGTTCTGACACTGTTAAGGAGATACCTCGCGCTGAGATTCCTTCCCGAGCAGGAGCAACTTCAACTGGAAAGAGTTATTTTGTTACTCTTCCAACGGGTGATGACATGAGCAGCCAACCAACGGAGTTGGGCGAATCTTCAGCTGGGCCATCTCTTCTTTTTGCGAATATGGTGGTGGTGCGGGTTCTGAGCTCTTCTTGGATTGAGACTCTGCTTTTTGGGCATTTAGATGCCGGATTTGGGATGATCCAGCATGTGCGTGAGATTCTCGGTGATGCCGAAGAGGCTGGTCTGGATGTCACAAGTGCCAGGGCGATCGTTGATAGGATCATTGAGTTGGGTGACAGGTGGTTTGAGACCATGGGTTTTCCTGACGACTAGTTCTTCAAGGAGATGTTCCTAGACCCTGTGGATAAGGCTCAGTCTAACCTGGATGAGGCTACACAAAGCAGGAAGCAGATAGTCCGATAGAAGAACTTAGAAGAACTAGCCATCATTGGGCTGACACATGACCTTAACATCCTTGATAGGGAGGTCGATGAGGCCGGGAAACGTATTGAGCATCTGCAGGCACAAGTCGCTGCCAAGTGGGCTGGAATAACAGAGGCTCGTGACAGGGAGAGTACTCTGATTCGCCGGGTTGCAGATGCCGATCGAGTTCTTGAAAGGAAATCTCAAGAAAGCAAACGATGGCAAACTGCGCGGGATAAGCTTCCCGGTGCGAAAGAAGGGTTTCAGCCCACCCCAGCATCTAATAGCAAGTTCCTGAAGAAGCGTGCCTTGGAATCCCTGACGGCTGAGGCCAAAAGTTTGCTTGAGGAGCTGAACTCTTGGCTGGAGACCATTTTTGGCTGACCTCCTGATTTTTGTAGCAGAAATTATCCTTCTCTTTTTTTTGGTACTTTTTTTGTAGTGCTTGTGAACACTTTCTTTTTTTGGTACCACATGTATTTTTTTTGTACTCTTTTTTCTGTTTTCCCTACGCTCACTTAAATCTTTTTGTGATGAAAGTAATTGCTAAATAGGATGCTCTTTTTTTTGTTTTCCCTACGCCCACTTAAATCTTTTTATGATAAAAGTAATTGCTAAATGGGATTTGATCAAAAGTTTATCATTTTGTGAAAATCTTTTGTCAAATGATTGTTTTGGCATGGGAGCCAGATTTTGTTTGTGGCATGGAAGCCGATTTTATGGCATTGATAGCCGGTTTTGGTGGCATCTATAGCCGGGTTTTTTTTTTTGAAAGCCAATTTTTTTTTGTTTGTGGCATTGATAGCTGGTTTGTTTTGTGGCATTGATATCCGGTTTTACTTTGTGGCATTGATAGCCTGTTTTGGTGGCATTTATAGCCGCTTTTGTTTTGTGGCATTGATAGCCAGTTTGTGGTATTTATAGCCTGTTTTGGTGGCATTTATAGCCGGTTTGGTTTTCAAAAATGCAAGTATCGACTAAAAGTCGCCTCCCTGCTGAAAGTTCTTGCAAGTATCAATGGAATGTCGCATCCTTGCTCATTCGGTTGCGAGTATCGATGGAATGTCGCATCCTCGCGGATTTGGGTGCAAGTATCGATGGAATGTCGCATCCTTGCTTTTCAAAAATTTTGGTTTTACAAGCACTGACTTGATGTCGTTTCCCCACGATTTTTGAAATTTGTGGTTTTCTCGAACCTTTGGGTCATGGATATCAATTGAAATGTCGCGTCTCCATGGTTTTTTTTTTTGAACCTTTGAAATTTGGGTTGTGGATATCAACTGAAATTTGCATCTCCACGGTTTTGGATTTTGCAAGTATCGATGAAATGTCGCTTCCCTGCGATTTTGGAAGTGTCGAACGTGGTTCGTATGCTTCCGATTTGTGCGAGTATCGACTAAGCGTCGCTTCCTCGCGGCTTTTTGAAAAACCATTTTTTTTGTTTAAAGACACGAGGGTCATAAGTTTTGACCTAAAACCATTTAGGCGGTAAAAGGTAGGGTGGACTAGGGTGGAAATCCCTAAATCTGGATTTTGTTTCAAACCATGAATTTTGAGTTCAAGGGTTGAAAATCTTGGTCAAGTAAGGGAAAGGCTCCTAAACTTGGATTTTTTGAACAATGAAACGATGAAAGTAAGCATTGTTTAAATTTCTAGAAATTTGAACATTTGACATGAAAATTCTAAAAAAGAGCGGGTATAGCGAGCGAGTACCTGGAAACGAGTTTTGGCCGTACAGGCATTGCTCTTACCCAGTTGGGTAAGTCTTCAAGTGTAGTACCGCTTTAAGAACTTGCCGTTGATGGGCAGCATACATCTGTCACCTTCCATGTTTAGGAGTGCGTATGCGCCGTTGGAGAAAACCTTGTCGATGACGTAGGGTCCCTCCCATTTTGGCTCAAATTTTCCTTTGGACTTGTGAGCGAAGACCATTGGTCTTTTTACCACAAGAACCAAGTCACCCTTTTTGTAGGCGCGTTGCCTGACCTTTTTGTCGAAAGATCCTGCCATGCGTGCTTGGTAAAGTTCAATGCTTTGTTGAGCTTCGAGCCGTCTCTCATCGAGATTGTCCAGCTCATGGAGTGGCAATTTGACATTGCTTTCTTGAGTCATGTCATTTTGCAAAGATACCCTCAGGGAAGGAATTTGTACTTCCAAGGGCACGACAGCTTTGCATCCATAGGCCAAGGAGAATGGTGTGCTATGGGTTGGTCCTCGAACGGTGGTTCGATAGGCCCACAAAGTTTCAGACATTTTATCGCTCCAGTCTCTTTTGTGACTAGAGACCATTTTTTTGAGGATTTTGCAGAGTGTCTTGTTGAAAGCTTCTGCTAATCCGTTTGCTGCCGGATTGTATGGAGTCGAAGGACAGCTTTGGATTTTGTATTTGTCGCAGAACTTGTAGAATCGATGATCCCGGAATTGTGGTCCGTTACCATGGACGAATCTTTTGGGTATGCCGAAACGACAAATGATGTTGGTGCGCAGGAACTGAAGGACTGATGAGGTCTTCATTTCGTTGAATGCAAATGCTTCTGACCACTTGGAGAGATAATTCGTAGCGGCGAAGATGAAACGATGACCTTTGCTCGAAGGGGGAGAAATAGGACCTATGATGTCCATACCCCAGGCTTTGAAAGGCCATGAAATCGCTGTAGGATGCAGCCATTCTGGAGGCATGTGAATGTAATCTCCATGAACTTGGCATTGTTGGCAGCGCTTAGCAAATTGCATTGCATCAGCTACCATGGTAGGCCAGTAATAACCTAACTTTTTTATCTGATCATAGAGCTTGGGACCAGCCTGATGAGCTCCGCAGAGACCAGCATGAACTTCTTTGAGTGTTTCTTCAGCCTCTATTGTCGCGACCCCGGACCGGGAAACTAGGGGAAAAGGGAGGATCCGGGTCCGGGAGTCGGGACAGTGGTGGGGTGATGCCGCGCCACGTGCATCTCTTTGGCTAAACCGCACACGGAATTAAAAGAATATTTATCCGTGCACGTGATTTCCCACAGGGTTCCGCGGTGAGGATTATCTTTACACATCATCTCACATATAACCATATCAAACATATTCTCAAGATTGCGGAAGCATGTAGCAAACCATATTAGTACTATTCAATTCCATAAGCAAGACTGATTTATGATTAACATAACAAGATATCAGAATGAGCAATGATTATTAGCATATTTCCCCAAAAGTGAAGTTAAGTATATTTACAAAATATCAGTTGATTAATGCCCCAAAATAACGGTCAACAAAGACCGTACAACCAAATGAAACCTAAAACAAAGATATTATGATTCCCAAAGTGTATCGTTCTCAAGGCAAGGCCAAATGTCTACATGACATCATCGGCTTGCCACTCAATCACTCGTTGCGGTTCACCGACCGCCTCCTCCGGCTCCTCCTCAATGGCAATAAGCTCGGGACCTGAGTACTAAAATAAATGGATCAGACACGACGGTCTGGCAGGTGGGTGAAAAGATATAACAATAATAAAACAATGATACTATGCAAGAGTTAAGAAAACCTGTGTATAAATAATGAATTTCATAAGAAATAATGCATCATTTGTTAAATAACAACATGAACGATATAAAACAGTAGAGGTACCAAGGATAAGGAACTATCAAGATGGCAACCCACACAAAGCTATATCCTCTCTCACCGAAGTGAAGAGAGCGCATACCCTAACAGGATCATTGACCTCAGTCACACAAAGTGAGGAGGGACAATGATAAATACTATAATATACATATATATATACTCTGCGGGACCACGGTAGCGAACCGGGTAAAAACTCTGCACATTTCAGACTGCAGCTGACTATCAGGAGGGGAAGGAACCCCAAGTCGGTGGATCAAACCGACGAGGTCGTCCAAGCTCAGTGGTGCCGACTCATAGGTCAAATACGATAAATCAAATCACATGCACAGTAAGAAACGGGGTGCCAAGATGCACAAAATACCCATTCACTTCAAGTTGACATATACCGGTTAGCAAAAGCTAAGCACATCTCTTCTAGTACTCTTGAAATAGTCTAGTCGTATCATATGGGTTGAAATCCCAAAATAGGAGTTTGGTTGAAAATCGAATACAAATAGTTTTCCATACCTTTACAGGCTACCAATGGGGTTTCTAGAATTGAATCAGTGCGAATAGGGTCCCGTATGTCAATCATGATGTAATTTTGGTACTCTTTAAGAGTTAAGGACATTCCGGGTCCTTATAAACATTGGTCAATCTAGAAAATCTCATAGAATCTCCATGATGAGTTTCCCCTTCCTCCGGACTTCACGCAATGCCTTGCGAGTCCCTAAATAACAATGGGGCTCCAATAATACCTCCCCACTACAACCCTTTGCAATTTACCCAATTCATTCATGGATTTAAATGCATCATTATAGGTTCAATGCCTTCAAATAAGAAGATAAGGGATAGAGCTGAATTGGATTTGAGTATGGGCTTGGAATGAATCTGGAAAATAGTCTCACAATTCTCTTAATTTACCGTTCATCTCATTTCAGTCCGATCGATCGGACCTGATGGGCGATCGATCGGTCCTGAAAACCCTCTCAGTTATTTACAGTCCGATCGATCGGACCTGACGGGCGATCGATCGGTCCTGAAAATCCTCTCAGTTATTTACAGTCCGATCGATCGGACCTGACGGGCGATCGATCGGTCCTGTAACGAACCTCAACCCATTTGGTTGAATTCTTCTCTTGTCCAACTCCTATCCATTTCCTTTCTTTCCCCTTTTTCCATACATATCTTCACGAATAATTGGGCTATACCTTGACCTCATTATCTCATCAAATCATCATTCAAAATCAATAAGACCAAACCATCAAACATGATAAATCATTAAAACCATTAATGAAGACAAATCAAGATTTTACATAAAACATGATAAAACACATGAGAATCATTTCATCCACTTGCCTTGGGTCCAATGCAAATCAATTTGAGCTCTAATCACCTCTTAGGCCCCCAATCAAACACCTATACACAAAACCCCCAAATCCAAACCCTAGATTATGAAAATCCAATTAAAACAAGACGGAATCTTCCAATAATTGAAATGGAGTTTCCCTAGGGCTAAACAAACAAGATTATAAAACTTTTAGGAAGATCACTTACAAGGAAGTTCTTCAAAAAGCAAGGTGTTGTCCAAAGCAAGTTTTGGAGTGGGCGGTTTTCTTCAAAAATGGTGTCAAGATGAAGCCCTTGAGATGAGGAAGAAGATTGTAGCCTCTAATTTCCCATTAGCACTAACTTAGTGGGGATTGAAGATGAAGAGGCAAGAAAAAGGGTAAGGGAAAACCCTTAGGGCTGGGATTTCTCTCCTCCTCTGGGGTTTTTGCCAGAAATGGGAAAAAGAAGAAGAAGCTTTCTATATATAGTAAGTGGGAGTGGGGCCCACGACTTAAAAGACTTCTCGGGCTCAAAACATGGTTTTCGGGGCTTCAAACGAATTCGACGAAGAAGACAAAGTTGCTCGGCAAAATTTCTAGTTTCCAAAAAGTATATATTTTGCACATTTTGGTGACATTGAAATCGGTATCCAGATTTTGGGTAAAAAGACCATTTTGCCCTCAATTAGTGAAAAATTGGGTTTAAGGTCCTCGAATGGAAACGATGTCAACATGAAAGTTGTAGGGATTAACAAGATAAGTCCAATGGGGTTAAAAACACGATTCTTGGAAATCATCGGTAAACCCCCAATCTCACGCAATTCGTAATAAGAACCCCCAAAGGGTCCCACAAATCAAAAGGCTCTCCAAATTCCCCAAAGCTATCATAAAAGCTATTCAAATCCCCAACTAATCCAAAACCACTAAACACACTTAAAACTAAAACACAACTTAATCAACTCTAAACGAGGTCTCTCGGGTCGGGGTCTTACATCCTCCACCCCTTAGGACATTTGGTCCTCCAAATGGCAATTAAAACTCACCTCCGGTAGGAGATGTGGGTACTTTTTCTGAACTTGATCCCGTAATTCCCAAGTTGCTTCTTCCGGTCCATGATTCTCCCAAAGTACCTTGACCCATTGAATAGTCCGAGTTCTCAATTCTTGTTCCTTGGTGTCAATGATCTGCTTAGGCTTCTCAACATAGGTCGCATCTTCTCGAATTTCTAACGGCTCATAACGGAGTATGTGTAGTCTGTCAGGAACGTATTTCTTCAACATAGACACATGGAAAACATTGTGTACGCCGGAGAGCTCAGGTGGTAAGGCTAACCTGTAAGCCACATCACCAATCCTACTCACAATGTCATACGGTCCAATGTACCTCCTAGACAATTTGCCCTTCTGTCCAAACCTCAAAGTTCCACGAGTAGGTGACACTTTCAAGAAAACCTTATCTCCTTCTTTAAATTGTAAATCCCTTCTGTGGGAGCCTGCATAACTCTTCTGTCTACTCTGAGCCACTTTCAGACGTTCTTGGATCAACTTGACCTTGTCGCTTGTCTCACTAACAATGGTCGGTCCATGGAAACTGCGAGTACCAACTTCTTCCCAACAAACAGGTGTTCTACACCTTCTGCCATACAAAGCCTCAAAAGGTGCCATACCGATACTCGAGTGGAAACTGTTGTTGTAAGCGAACTCACATAACGGTAAGGCTTCATCACACTGAGTTTTGAAATCTAGCACACAGGCTCGAAGCATATCCTCAAGGGTCTGAATTGTCCTTTCTGACTGACCATCGGTCTGTGGGTGATAGGCTGTGCTGAACTGTAACTTCGTAACCATAGACTCATGCAATGTCTTCCAAAATCTTGAGACAAATCTGCTGTCTCTATCAGATGTGATGGAAACTGGCTGTCCATGACGACTGACAATCTCTGTGACAAACAACTGTGCCAAAGGTAACATATGCATTTTCTTCCCAGTCTTCATCGGTAGGAAATGAGCTGACTTGGTGAGACGGTCCACTATGACCCAAATAGCATCATTGCCCTTACTAGTCTTTGGTAAACCCGATATGAAGTCCATGGTAATATGCTCCCATTTCCATTCCGGAATCTCTAATGGTCGTAGTAACCCTGGAGGCTTCTGGTGTTCTGCCTTGATTAATTGACATATCATACAACGAGAGACGAAAGCTGCTATCTATCTCTTCATGTTATTCCACCAAAATCTGCCCTTCAAATTCTGATACATTTTCGTACTGCCCGAGTGTATGGAATACTTGGTATTGTGAGCCTCAGACATGATATCATTCCTCAAGTCTTCCAAGTTAGGCACACAGAGACGGTCTCGGTAGTACAAAACTCCGTCTACAACACGAAAATCCGGACGATCTGCTAAGTGCTCATAAATCTTAGCCAACTCTGAGTCTTGTAACTGATTCTCTTTGATCTTCTGAATGAACGAAGGCTCTGACACTGACATGTTTGCTAACATGACACCCTTTCTTAGTGGCTGAAAATCTACCCTCATCTCCTCTAACTGTTGTACCACATAAGTCCCCCGAAGGCTTGCCATGCTCACTGACTTTCTGCTCAAGGCATCTGCAACTACATTCGCTTTTCCTGGGTGATACTTGATTGGAAAATCATAGTCTTTAATATATTCCATCCATCTCCTCTGCCTCATGTTCAACTCCTTCTGAGAAAACAAGTACTGTAGGCTACGGTGATCGGAGTGAACCTCAAACTTTTCTCCATAGAGGTAGTGTCTCCACATCTTCAAAGCTAAAACAACTGCGGCCAACTCGAGATCATGTGTTGCATAGTTCTTCTCATGATCCTTCAACTGCCGGGATCCATATGCAACTACCTTCCCATCTTGCATTAACACACATCCAAGTCCAACATTGGAAGCATCGGTAAAAATGGTAAAACCGCCGCTCCCAGATGGCAAAGTAAGGACTGGAGCTGTAGTCAATCTCTTCTTCAGCTCTTGGAAACTAGCCTCACACTTGTCTGTCCAAGCATATGGTGCATTCTTCCTTGTCAACTTCGTCAAAGGTGATGCAATCGACGAAAATCCTTGCACAAACCTCCGATAATATCCTGCCAATCCAAGAAAACTCCTGATTTCTGATGCGTTCTTCGGTCTAGCCCAATTCATGACTGCCTCAATCTTGGACAGGTCCACTGATAATCCTTCCTTGGAGATGATATGACCCAAAAATGTGACTTGGTCCAACCAAAATTCACACTTACTAAGTTTTGCAAACAACTGATTCTCCCTCAAAAGCTGGAGTGCTATCCTCAAATGTTCTTCGTGCTCTTCTTTGGTCTTTGAATACACTAAAATATCATCAATAAACACCACTGTAAACTGATCCAAATATTCTTCAAATATTTTGTTCATCAATGCCATGAAAACTGCCGGTGCATTAGTAAAACCAAACGGCATTACTAGAAACTCATAGTGTCCATATCTTGTCCGAAATGCTGTTTTTGGCACATCTGAATCTCTAACTCTCAACTGATGGTAGCCTGACCTCAAATCAATCTTCGAAAAGTAAGCAGCTCCTTGCAACTGATCAAACAATTCATCTATCCTTGGCAATGGATATTTGTTTTTGATGGTCACTTGGTTCAATCTTCTATAGTCAATACACATTCTCATAGAGCCATCCTTCTTCTTCACAAACAAAACTGGTGCTCCCCACGGTGACACACTAGGTCTCACAAAACCTTTGTTCAAAAGTTCTTGCAATTGCATCTTCAACTCTCCCAATTCTGCCGGGGCCATTCTGTAAGGTGCGATAGATATCGGAGCAGTCCCCGGTAACAACTCAATAGTGAAGTCTATCTCTCTAATGGGTGGCAATCCTGGTATTTCCTCCGGGAAAACATCCAGAAATTCACAAACAATTGGGATCCCCTCCACCCCTTGGGACCGTTTATCCTCCGTGATAAACGCCAAATAACCCTCACAACCACTTTTTATAAGCCTATCAGCCTTCAACGCTGAAATAAACCCTGCACCAGAATTACTCCTCTCTCCCTGAAACAACACCCCTGCTTGGGTCTCCTCTAACTTAAAAGTTAGGGTTTTATGGAAACAATCCATAGTAGCATGGTATCCTGCTAACCAATCCATCCCTAGGATGACATCAAAATCCTGCATCTCCAACAAAATGAGATCTGCCGGTAATACTGCTTCTCCTATCATGACTGGACAACTAGGGTAAAAAGTTCTACAAACAACTTCCTTACCTAAAGGAGTAGTCACAGTCAGAATGAAACTCAACTCTCTAGCATGCATATCAAGCAACTTAGCAAATTTTGGAGATAGGAATGAGTGAGTAGAGCCAGGGTCAAATAAAACCTTAGCATCAAAATCACAGACGAGAAGTGTACCTTCCACTACATTGCCTTCAGCCTCTGCATCAGCTCTATTGACAGCATAGAGTTGTGCCCTCTGTTGTGGCCTGTTCTGTCCTTGCTGTTGCCTGCCTTGTGGTGCATTCCTGTTCTGATTCTGAGGACGCTGATTCTGATTTTGATTCTGCCCTTGCTGACGGGCCGGTTGTTGCTGTTGTTGTTGTGGCCTAAACTGTTGCTGAGGTGCCTGTTGTTGTAGTGGCCTTGCTTGATTCTGAACTACTAACGCATTCGGAGGTGGTGCCTGACGCTGTACTCCCTGCTGCTGTCTATTCTGTCTATCTGGCCTTGGGCAATCCCTCATCTGGTGGTCCAATGAACAACATCTAAAACATGCCCCTGTGATAGAACGACATTGGGCATTCCCATGATATTTTCCACAATGGATACAAATTCCTTGATTCTGTGCATTCTGCTCTTGTCTTGGCCTCTTGTTCTGATTGTTTCTTTGTTGATAGTTCTGCTGCTGGCCTTGACCCTTTCCTTGGTTCTTGACGATCTTGTTGTGGAAGTTCTCAAATTTGTATGCTCTCTTGACAGCTTCTTCAAAGGTAACGGGTGGTACAACCCCGGTAGCATCCCTCTCAATAATCGGGTGAAGTCCCTCAAGGAACTTGGTTATCTTCTTCTCCTCTGTGTCTACTAACTCCGGTGCATACCTTGACAATCTCTCAAATTTGGTGAGGTATTCGAGGACTGTCATGTTTCCTTGCACAAGTTGCTGAAATTCTACTGCCTTTTGCCTCTTGACATGTGTAGGTACATATTTCTCTCCAAACTGTCTCTTGAAGCTAGCCCAAGCTTCTGCATCAGCCATTGTCCTGTATTCTGCCTTGATGGTCTTGCACCATATATCTGCTATGCCCGTGAACATAGAGGCTGCAAGCTGTACTCGTTCTACACCCGTACATATGAAGATCTCAAATATGTTTTCGGTGTGCTCAAGCCAATCATCTGCTGCCATTGGATCCTCAGTCCCCAAAAATTCTTTCGGTCCTCTCTTCCTGAACCGCTCATACAACACATTAGGATCATTCCCTCTAATATTCACCGGACCAGGTGGTGCAACTGGGATTGGTTTCGGTCTCCTCTCCAATATCCCCAACAACTGTGCCTGCATTTGAGCTATCTCCCTAGCATGATCCTCGTCTTTCTTAAGCATCTGTTCTTGCAATCTGGTCTGTGTCCAATATGCTTGTGCTTGGAGCCTAGCCTGATTCTCATTGGCCTGGTGTTGTTGGTCTATCATAGCCTGCATCATCTGTTGGAATTGGTTCTGCATGTTGTTGTCTTGTGGTTCGTCTCCAATAGGCTCTGTATTCTCACTGTTACTGGCAACGTGATTACTGTTTGCAGTTCTTTTGCGAGGTGGCATAACGCTGCAAAACAAATTGTTAGCACATATAAATCAAGTATAGGGTGGTCACACATTGCTCACACGATTCTATCTAACGAATCCTCGCCACGTACTTAAGATTTCTAGTTTCTTTTAATTGCCTGAAACATGTCCCGCTCTGATACCAGTCCTGTCGCGACCCCGGACCGGGAAACTAGGGGAAAAGGGAGGATCCGGGTCCGGGAGTCGGGACAGTGGTGGGGTGATGCCGCGCCACGTGCATCTCTTTGGCTAAACCGCACACGGAATTAAAAGAATATTTATCCGTGCACGTGATTTCCCACAGGGTTCCGCGGTGAGGATTATCTTTACACATCATCTCACATATAACCATATCAAACATATTCTCAAGATTGCGGAAGCGTGTAGCAAACCATATTAGTACTATTCAATTCCATAAGCAAGACTGATTTATGATTAACATAACAAGATATCAGAATGAGCAATGATCATAAGCATATTTCCCCAAAAGTGAAGTTAAGTATATTTACAAAATATCAGTTGATTAATGCCCCAAAATAACGGTCAACAAAGACCGTACAACCAAATGAAACCTAAAACAAAGATATTATGATTCCCAAAGTGTATCGTTCTCAAGGCAAAGCCAAATGTCTACATGACATCATCGGCTTGCCACTCAATCACTCATTGCGGTTCACCGACCGCCTCCTCCGGCTCCTCCTCAATGGCAATAAGCTCGGGACCTGAGTACCAAAATAAATGGATCAGACACGACGGTCTGGCAGGTGGGTGAAAAGATATAACAATAATAAAACAATGATACTATGCAAGAGTTAAGAAAACCTGTGTATAAATAATGAATTTCATAAGAAATAATGCATCATTTGTTAAATAACAACATGAACGATATAAAACAGTAGAGGTACCAAGGATAAGGAACTATCAAGATGGCAACCCACACAAAGCTATATCCTCTCTCACCGAAGTGAAGAGAGCACATACCCTAATAGGATCATTGACCTCAGTCACACAAAGTGAGGAGGGACAATGATAAATACTATAATATACATATATATATACTCTGCGGGACCACGGTAGCGAACCGGGTAAAAACTCTGCACATTTCAGACTGCAGCTGACTATCAGGAGGGGAAGGAACCCCAAGTCGGTGGATCAAACCGACGAGGTCGTCCAAGCTCAGTGGTACCGACTCATAGGTCAAATACGATAAATCAAATCACATGCACAGTAAGAAACGGGGTGCCAAGATGCACAAAATACCCATTCACTTCAAGTTGACATATACCGGTTAGCAAAAGCTAAGCACATCTCTTCTAGTACTCTTGAAATAGTCTAGTCGTATCATATGGGTTGAAATCCCAAAATAGGAGTTTGGTTGAAAATCGAATACAAATAGTTTTCCATACCTTTACAGGCTAACAATGGGGTTTCTAGAATTGAATCAGTGCGAATAGGGTCCCGTATGTCAATCATGATGTAATTTTGGTACTCTTTAAGAGTTAAGGACATTCCGGGTCCTTATACACATTTGTCAATCTAGAAAATCTCATAGAATCTCCATGATGAGTTTCCCCTTCCTCCGGACTTCACGCAATGCCTTGCGAGTCCCTAAATAACAATGGGGCTCCAATAATACCTCCCCACTACAACCCTTTGCAATTTACCCAATTCATTCATGGATTTAAATGCATCATTATAGGTTCAATGCCTTCAAATAAGAAGATAAGGGATAGAGCTGAATTGGATTTGAGTATGGGCTTGGAATGAATCTGGAAAATAGTCTCACAATTCTCTTAATTTACCGTTCATCTCATTTCAGTCCGATCGATCGGACCTGATGGGCGATCGATCGGTCCTGAAAACCCTCTCAGTTATTTACAGTCCGATCGATCGGACCTGACGGGCGATCGATCGGTCCTGAAAATCCTCTCAGTTATTTACAGTCCGATCGATCGGACCTGACGGGCGATCGATCGGTCCTATAACGAACCTCAACCCATTTGGTTGAATTCTTCTCTTGTCCAACTCCTATCCAT
The DNA here is from genome assembly GCA_012931725.1 of Litsea cubeba. Classification (NCBI taxonomy): domain Eukaryota; kingdom Viridiplantae; phylum Streptophyta; class Magnoliopsida; order Laurales; family Lauraceae; genus Litsea; species Litsea cubeba. Next base: position 15,266,197 of record CM022948.1, read on the forward strand.
TTCCTTTCTTTCCCCTTTTTCCATACATATCTTCACGAATAATTGGGCTATACCTTGACCTCATTATCTCATCAAATCATCATTCAAAATCAATAAGACCAAACCATCAAACATGATAAATCATTAAAACCATTAATGAAGACAAATCAAGATTTTACATAAAACATGATAAAACACATGAGAATCATTTCATCCACTTGCCTTGGGTCCAATGCAAATCAATTTGAGCTCTAATCACCTCTTAGGCCCCCAATCAAACACCTATACACAAAACCCCCAAATCCAAACCCTAGATTATGAAAATCCAATTAAAACAAGACGGAGTCTTCTAAAAATTGAAATGGAGTTTCCCTAGGGCTAAACAAACAAGATTATAAAACTTTTAGGAAGATCACTTACAAGGAAGTTCTTCAAAAAGCAAGGTGTTGTCCAAAGCAAGTTTTGGAGTGGGCGGTTTTCTTCAAAAATGGTGTCAAGATGAAGCCCTTGAGATGAGGAAGAAGATTGTAGCCTCTAATTTCCCATTAGCACTAACTTAGTGGGGATTGAAGATGAAGAGGCAAGAAAAAGGGTAAGGGAAAACCCTTAGGGCTGGGATTTCTCTCCTCCTCTAGGGTTTTTGCCAGAAATGGGAAAAAGAAGAAGAAGCTTTCTATATATAGTAAGTGGGAGTGGGGCCCACGACGTAAAAGACTTCTCGGGCTCAAAACATGGTTTTCGGGGCTTCAAACGAATTCGACGAAGAAGACAAAGTTGCTCGGCAAAATTTCTAGTTTCCAAAAAGTATATATTTTGCACATTTTGGTGACATTGAAATCGGTGTCCAGATTTTGGGTAAAAAGACCATTTTGCCCTCAATTAGTGAAAAATTGGGTTTAAGGTCCTCGAATGGAAACGATGTCAACATGAAAGTTGTAGGGATTAACAAGATAAGTCCAATGGGGTTAAAAACATGATTCTTGGAAATCATCGGTAAACCCCCAATCTCACGCAATTCGTAATAAGAACCCCCAAAGGGTCCCACAAATCAAAAGGCTCTCCAAATTCCCCAAAGCTATCATAAAAGCTATTCAAATCCCCAACTAATCCAAAACCACTAAACACACTTAAAACTAAAACACAACTTAATCAACTCTAAACGAGGTCTCTCGGGTCGGGGTCTTACACTTGTTGTGACAAGCAGCGTAGAAGTACTCCGTTAAAGGATTTCCTGTAAAGGATTTTTAAAGGAATATCCAAATGAAAGCTTGGGGTTCGCCTTTGGATGCTTACCCGTTCTTTTGGATCTTCAGGTAGGATTCCGAACATAATGTAATCAATGAACAGATCCCTCCAGTCACCGATTGAAGTTTGAAGGATTGAAATCCGACTTCCAACCACTTGGTGGCATTCAGTAACTGCTTGGTGTGTGTTAAGAGGAGGAAGGATTCTTCTTTCGCACACTGTGATTTGCATGTTTTCCCCTTCCTGGATTGCCATAGATGCGGCAAGTCCAGCTAGGGCATCTGCACATATGTTTTCACCTCTACGAATGTGGGTGATGTGACAGATGTCAAACTTTTGCAGAAGTGATTGTGCCTTGTTGTAGTAAGGCAGCAGATCTGGCTTCCTGACTTCAAATTTCTGATTCATCTGGTTGACGATCAGCTGAGAGTCTCCAAAGACTTCCAGCATGGTGATACCAGATTCGATGGCGAGTTCTAATCCTAGGATCAGAGCTTGATATTCAGCTGCAATGTTTGTGCATGGTTCCAATTGTGAGAAAGCGTGTGGAATCATGTATTTGTCGGGGCTAACAAAGAGGATGCCAACTCCCGAGATCAGCTGTCTTTTTTCATTTGACCTGGTTGCACCGTCAAAGTACATGTCTCAGGAGGCATTTTGTGAGAAAGTCTCCACATTGTAGACTGGTTCGTGTGCGAGATCATCTCTGAGTAGAGAATCTTTAGGCAATGGATGCTCTGCGAGGAAGTCCGCTAGAGCTTGCCCTTTAATTGCCTTTTGTGGTACATACCTAATATCAAATTGTGACAGAAGGTGGACCATTTTGCCAGTCGAGCATTGAGAGAACCTGCCTTTGTGACCAGGACCTTCAAGAGGTTGACCCTCGAGACCAGGTAGACTGTGTTGGAAAGTAAGTAGTGACGCAGCTTTTGTATGGCAAACATCACTGCAAGACATTCTTTTTTGACTGGAGAGTAGCGATGCTCTGCACCTACTAGCATACGGCTGAGGTAACATAGAGCAGCTTCTTTTCTTTGATCATTTTCTTGCACAAGCAGAGCTCCCAGAGAGTGATCAAGGGCTCTTCTGTACAAGATAATGTTGGAATTTGAGATGACTTGAGAAGTCTCTTTGAAGAATTGAAGAAATGTGTATCTCAAGTATTGTTTGAGTTGGAATTATTGTCAACACATTGTCACAAGCATGATGATAATAGGCTGGTGTTGATAGAGCTTAAAAGAAGAATCAGAATTGAAATAGTTCAGGAATTCAGATTTCCTGAAGCAGAGTGGCGGTCGACCGGGCACCCCATGCGGTCGACCGAAGCAAGAGAAACCTGCAGAAAAAGTTTCAGACTGCTCCCAGTTATTTTCGTGACACAGTGTGTCGTCGGTCGACCGGGACCCCAGGATGTCGACCGAGCACGAAAGTTGTCTGATTCCAGACAGTGTATGATGTCGACCGAGCAAGCCAGGATGTCGACCGAGCACGGGAAGACAGAGTTGCGCAGAAACAGAAGTCTTGCACGAAAATTCAGCATTCTTATCTAATTTGTTTGGGACTCTTTCTAAACGAATTGTAGCCTATTTTGAACACTCTTAAGGGTTATCATAACCTATATAAAGGCATGTTTGGCTCGTTTTTAAGTAGACACCAAGAAGAGGAGAAAAGAAAGAGAGTTTTGGAGAGAAGAGAGTGCTGTTGCTGTGTGCTGTTGTGCTACATGTTTCTACAGCAAGTGTGGACGAGGATGTGCTCTTGAAGATGGTGTTTCGTCCATAAGATAAGTGTCTCTCTGTTTATGCTTTAATTTTCAATTTGTAAGGGATTGAGAGAGAGAGATTGTAGAGGGGAAGGTCTATAGAAAAAGGTTTCTATTCTTATTCTGTAGAACATCAAGTTGGTGCTTGGTGTCTGGGGTTTGGTGATCCTATCTGTTGGTGCGGATAAATTGTAAAGGGAGTCGGTGCTTCCAAGATAGTTGGTGCTATCTGAAATTAAAGGGAGTAGGTGCTTCCTAGATAGTTGGTGCTATCTGAAACTCAAGGGAGTAGGTGCTTCCTAGATAGTTGGTGCGATCTGAAACTAAGGGTTGGTGCTCTTTGTCGTTGGTACGACTAAATAGATTCAGATCTGTCCCGGATTGGTGTTCGGACAGTCTTTGAACCGTGGACGTAGCCTTTCGGTGAACCACGTTAAATCTGGTTTCATTGTGTGATTTGATTTGCTTTTGTTGTTAAATCGGACCTGTTTTTAAAGAATTACTGATTCACCCCCCCCCCTCTCAGTGATCGCGATATCTAACAGATAAATGGTTTTCCAGTGGTAGGAGCAGCTAACACTGGAGGTTTTGTCAGGTATGACTTGATATCTTGGAATGCAGCTTCACAATCAGCATCCCAGACAAAGTTTACACCTTTTTTCATCAACCGGGAGAATGGACGGCATTTCCCCGAAAAATTGGAGATGAACCGTTTGATGTAGGCCAGTCTCCCTTGAATCCCTTTGAGTTCTCTCAAGGTTCTTGGAGAGGGCATTTCTAGAATGGCTTTGACATTTATAGGGTCAAGCTCTATTCCAGCTTTCCGAACTAGGAATCCGAGGAACTTACCCAACGAGACGCCGAAGAAACATTTCAGTGGATTCATTCGCAGTTTGTGTTTGCGAAGCCGGAGGAAGACTTCTCGAAGGTCTTCGAGATGATCTTCTTTTCTTTTGCTTTTGACGGCGAGGTCATCAACGTAATCTTGTGCTGCATATCTTGGAATATTTTCATCATAGCCCTCTGATATGTGGCACCAGCATTTTTCAGACCAAATGGCATGACAGTGTACCAATACACGCCAAATGGGGTCCGAAAGGATGTATGTTTTTCATCTTCAAGATGCATCTTTATCTGATTGTAGCCAGAGAAACCATCCATGAATGTCATTCGCTCGAATCCACAGGTATTATCAATCATTACCTCTGGTATGGGGAGCGGAAATTCATCTTTAGGGCATGCGCCATTCAGGTCTCTATAGTCAATACAGACCCTGATCTGCCCATTTTTCTTTGTCACGGGGACAATGTTGGCCAACCATTCAGGATGTTGTTCCTCACGGATGAAGCTGACGCTTTTGAGTTTTTGAACTTCTTGTTCAATTTTATCCATCACATCTGGACGGAATCTTCTTTGCCTTGCTTGACAGGCTTGATGTCTTCTTGAAGATTGAGTTTGTGGACCGCTATTTTGGGGTCTAAGCCAGGCATTTCAGCGTAAGACCATGCAAAGCAATCGACGAACTCACGAAGAAAGGCGATATACTTGGGTAACTCATCATCCTTTATATTCTTGCTTATGAATACAGGACGTGGGTTATCTGGTGTTCCCAAGTCTATTTTTTGAACAGGATCTTCTATTGGAAGGTTCGAAGGTGGTTCCTCCACAATATTTTCGGAGGCTTCCAGCTCAATGAAACCTTCTGGGGTTTCAAGCACATTTCCAGACCAAGGTTTTGTTCCTTTCCACGGGTCTTCTTGATTGGTAATTTTCCCAAGGCTTGCTATGAGATGATCCTAATCGCCTATTGAAACCGAGTCGAAATAGGCTACTTCTTTTGGAGATGAGGGTTCTTCTGGGTCAGAAGACCATACGTCTGTGCCATCAGACAACTCCTCTTCATTTTCGGAGAAATCGTGCCAATTGGATGAGCTTCCTAGATCTTTGTCAGGTGATTCATCAAAGAGATATCCAGGGAGATCGATGTCTTCATGGACTTGAGATGTTGAGGCTTGGTCAGTATATTGACTTTTAAGCCTTTGTGTCAACTATCTCAGGGGAGTGTCGGGATCATATCCTAACCCGTGTGAAGACTTTTCTACATAGCCGTAGAGTCTCCAATCTTCCAGCGGGCTTTTGGTCAAGACGGGCCCCAATGGCTTGAGAATACCGCGTCCTTCTCCTAAACCGATTGGGTTTTGAGCGTCATAGCCCATTTTCTTCATAATAACTTGTGCCACAGAACTATATAAGGATAGTTGAGGCATACCTTCATTTTGGAAAGGTTCAAGCATGGAGTTTGTTGAAGAAGCATCGGATCTATGGAAGAAGATCGATTTTTTCCTTTGCTGAAGTTGCTGGAACAACGAAGGAAGCTGACGTAGGATCTTCTATGTCAGAAGTTATCTCCATTGGAGTGAGAGCAGGCTGAACTTGTTGAGTGTCAGCTTGGCTTGACGATTTGTCATCTTCTAGCTCTGAATCCGAATCCGTGTCTTGCATGATAGACATGAAAGAGATAACAAATTTGCCCCCAGGCTTTTGCTTTACCTTCTTCACTTTAGTTGTGATGACCAAAGGCTTTGAGGGTTTGAGGAAAATGATGAAGGGAGTTTGAATGCTCTCTTCGGATTTACCGGATGGTTTATTTTCTTCCGGCGATTGTTGAGGAGCCTTGCCTTTATCTTTCTGGAGATTTTCGGCAAAGGGTGCTGTGTGCTTCTCCTCTTCTTCTTTTTCACCTTCATACATTTGTGAGTCTGCAAAGTGGAATTCTTAACCTTTGAAGGGTTTTCTGTCTGCAAAGACTCGATGTATCATGCCGTCGTCACCAACAAACTTGATGCATTGATGTAGAGTTGAAGGGACAACACCATTCTCGTGGATCCATGGGCATCCGAGAAGGATGTTGTAGCATGAAGGGGTTTTTATTGCGTACACAGTGACCTCAGAAATATGATCACCAATCTGCAACTTGAACCTGATTTTGCCGATAGGCCTTTGAGTACTCCCATCGTATCTAAAGATAGATACAGATGTGTGGCTCAGTTTGCTGGGTGGGATGCCCAACTCTTCGAGAGCCGATGTGGAGATGAGGTTGAGTGCAGAACCTGGGTCGATCTAAACTCTGTGCATAGGCATTTCCTTGATGTACCCTGTGAAGTACAGGGGTCGGTTATGCCTTGTTTCACCAAGTAGGAGGTCGTCCTTTGTGAAGGCGATGGTTGTGCTGGATGCTTTTTTAACCGAGAGGCATTCAATGCATGATCCCTCAGTTTTCTTCTTTTCTCCCTTTGAGGAAGCTTCTGAGTTTTTGACCCGGTAATCCATTTCAATTTGGAGGACTTACGGGGCATGTTTGTCGACATCCCCATTCAGCTTTTGTAATTCTGAGATGAGATTATCACGAGTGTACGGAGACATTCGCAACAAATCTAGGATGTGCAGACGTGCAGGTATGTGCTTGAAGTGTTCAATCAAGTCATACTTGAAAGCCTCCTTAGGGCCTGCATGTTCATCTGTTAGATATCGCGATCACTGAGAGGGGGGGTGAATCAGTGATTCTTTAAAAACAGGTCCAATTTAACAACAAAAGCAAATCAAATCACACAAAGACACCAGATTTAACGTGGTTCACCGAAAGGCTACGTCCACGGTTCAAAGACTGTCCGAACACCAATCCGGAACAGATCTGAATCTATTTAGTCGCACCAACGACAAAGAGCACCAACCCTTAGTTTCAGATAGCACCAACTATCTAGGAAGCACCTACTCCCTTGAGTTTCAGATAGCACCAACTATCTAGGAAGCACCGACTCCCTTTACAATTTATCTGCACCAACAGATAGGATCACCAAACCCCAGACACCAAGCACCAACTTGATGTTCTACAGAATAAAAGTAGAAACCTTTTTCTACAGTCCTTCCCCTCTACAATCTCTCTCTCTCAATCCCTTACAAATTGAAAATTAAAGCATAAACAGAGAGACACTTATCTTATGGACGAAACACCATCTTCAAGAGCACATCCTCGTCCATACTTGCTGTAGAAACTTCTGATAATACTGCACATAGCAACATCACTCTCTTCTCTCCAAAACTCTCTCTCTTTTCTTCTCTTCTTTCTCTCTTGGTGTCTTCTTAAAAACGAACCAAACATGCCTTTATATAGGTTATGATAACCCTTAAGAGTGTTCAAAATAGGCTACAATTCGTTTAGAAAGAGTCCCAAACAAAATAGATAAGAATGGTGAATTTTCGTGCAAGACTTCTGTTTCTGCGCAACTCTGGTTCCCATGCTCGGTCGACATCCTGGCTTGCTCGGTCGACATCATACACAGTCTGGAAACAGACAACTATCGTGCTCGGTCGACATCCTGGGGTCCCGGTCGACCGAAGACACACTGTGTCACGAAAATAACTAGGAGCTTCTTAAAACTTTTTCTGCAGGTTTCTCTTTGCTCGGTCGACCGCATGGGGTGCCCGGTCGACCGACCACTCTGCTTCAGGAATTCAGAATTCCTGAACTGTTTGAACTCTGATTCTTCTTTTAAGCTCTATCAACACCAGCCTATTATCATCATGCTTGTGACAATGTGTTGACAATAATTCCAACTCAAAACAATACTTTGAGATATTAATTTCTTCAATTCTTCAAAGGACTTCTCAAGTCATCTCAAATTCCAACAATCTCCCCCTTTGGAATTGTTGGCAACACTATTGGAACTTCAACACTTAAAACACATTAAACTAGTTGATCTTCTTGAAGCTTCTTCAGAACCATAGTCTCCCCCTGTCTTTAAAAAAAATCAAGATCTCTAACACTCTTGATACCAATCTCCCCAAAGTTATCATAGAATAACTTCTTCTAAGCATAGCTTTCTCCTAGCTTAAGTCTTTCTCCCCCTTTGACAACAAGTCCAAAGGGACCAATGAAGGAGCGAATAGGATATTCAAAGAATACTTTGCTCCCCCCTTTCAAGCCCTTCTCCTAAGGATTAGGAGAGTGAGTAACTCCTAATTTTTTTCGGAGATACTCGAAGACTTCTTTGGCAGAGGTTTTGTGAAGATATCAGCAACTTGCTCAGTAGTTGGGACATATTCCAACTTACCTCACCATCTGCAACCTTTTCCTTGAGAAAGTGATAGCGAATTGCTACATGCTTCGTTCTAGAATGTTGAACAGGATTCTTGGAGATGTGAATTGCACTTGTGTTGTCACAGAGGATCGGCGTAGGATCCGTTGTCGGAACTCCTAGATCAGAAAGCATTTGCCGCATCCATAACACTTGTGTACAACAAGTTGCCGCTGCAATATATTCTGCTTCCGCTGTAGAAAGGGATACTGAATCTTGTTTCTTACTATGCCATGCCACCAACCTTTCACCGAGATAGAATGCACCGCCGCTTGTACTCTTGCGATCATCTATACAACCAGCCCAATCGGCGTCAGAGTATGCAACAAGAGTAAAGGATCTGCCTTTAGGATACCAAATGCCAAGCTCCATGGTACCTTTCAGATATCGAAATATCCTTTTTACTGCTGTAAGGTGCGTCTCAGTTGGTGATGCTTGAAATCGAGCCACCATACATACTGCTTGCAGAAGATCTGGTCTTGTAGCAGTCAAATAAAGCAAGCTTCCTATCATAGAACGATAAGTGGTGTGATCAACGGACGAACCCTTATCATCTTTGCTTAGCTTTGTGTTCGTTGTCATTGGTGTGCTCACAGGCTTGCTGTCTTCCATGTTAAATCGCTTCAGCAATTCCTTGATGTATTTCATCTGTGATATGAAGATACCATGTTTCAGCTGCTGAACTTGTAAACCAAGGAAGAACTTTAGTTCTCCAAGCATTGACATCTCAAATTCTTTCTTCATCTCTTCAGCAAAATTCCTGCACATTTCTTCATCGTTGCCACCAAAGATTATGTCATCGACATAAACAATAACAACCAGCTGTTTGCTCAACTCTGTTTTGACATAAAGATTGCTATCAACCAGTCCTTTTCCAAAACCGATCTTGCGGAGATAAAGGTCCAGCCTTGCATACCACGCCCTTGGCGCTTGTTTCAGCCCATAAAGAGCCTTTTTCAACTTGCACACTAGGTCTGAATTTTTGTTAATAGTAAAACCATCAGGTTGCTCAATGTAGACCTCTTCTTCAAGTAATCCATTCAAGAAGGCTGACTTTACATCCATCTGAAATACCTTGAAGGTTTTGTATGCAGCCAATGCAAGAAACATACGAATGGCTTCCAGACGAGCCACCGGTGCAAAGGTCTCTTCAAAATCTATGCCTTCAACTTGAGCATAGCCTTTACAAACCAACCTTGCTTTGTTTCGTATGACCTGACCATCTTCATTCAGCTTATTCCGAAACACCCATTTAGTACCAATATCATTCTTATCGGTAGGTCTAGAGACTAGTTCCCATGTGGAGTTCTTCTCAATTTGCTCCAACTCCTCATGCATAGCTTTCAACCAACTTTCATCGAGACTGGCTTCAGCCACAGTCTTGGGTTCAATGGTGGACACAAGTGAGTAATTGCTAACTACACTTTGTCTTGTTTTAACACCGACCTCAAGATCTCCAATGATTTGATCCTTAGGGTGTTGCTCTACCCAAGTGCTTTTCTTTCTAGGTGTAGCATCCTCTGAGTCATCCTTTGATTTCTCAGAATCATTAGGTTTAGCTACTTCATCATCAATTTCACTTGAGTCCTCATAAACGGGACTATCATAATGAGTTCCTTTCTTTGATTCATGGTTTTCATCAATTCTAACATCGGCACTTTCTATTATTTTTCTGGTCCTTTTGTTAAGACATCTGTAAGCCTTACTAGATGAGGAATAACCCAGAAATATACCTTCATCAGCTCTTTCATCAAATTTGCCCGGATTTTGTTCAAGACGTTTGATGTAACACTTGCTACCGAAGACTCTGAAGTGCTTGACTGTTGCTTTTCTCCCAAACCATAGCTCATAAGGAGTTTTGTCTTCATGTGGCCTGATCAAGCATTGATTCTGAATGTATACAGCCGTATGGATTGCCTCCTGCCAGTATTTGTCAGCTAGCTTGCTCTCAGTTAGCATTGTACGAGCCATCTCTTGAACGGTGCAATTTTTCCGTTCCACAACTCCATTTTGCTGTGGAGTTCTAGGGGCTGAATACTGTCTTTGAATGCCATGGTGCTCACAATAGTTAGTGAACTCTTCAAATGTGAATTCACCGCCTCGATCAGACCTTAAAATCTTGATACGTTTTCCAAGCATATTTTCAACCTGTGCTTTAAACACTTTAAAACGATCAAGTGCTTGATGTTTATGCTTAAGAAACAACACCCATGTCATACGAGTATAATCATCAATGCATAACATAAAATACTTATCTCCATTGGTGCTTTGAGTTCGCATCGGTCCACAGAGATCAGTGTGCACTAGCTCAAGAGGTTTCTTTGAATGATGCTCCTTTGACTTGAACATTACCCTCGTTTGCTTTCCCTTTTGACAAGAATCGCAAATGGGGTTGGAAGGCTTTTCAACTGTAGACATACCTCTGACAGCCTTTGAATTGCAAATCTTTGACATGTTATCAAAGTTTAGGTGCCCAAGGCGTTTGTGCCACAACCAACTTTCCTCTGTTCGACTCATCAAGCAAGTCTTTTCAGCTCCATCTGACAATGTATAGAGATTTCCAGCAGTCCTAGATCCAATAGCCACTGTTTTGCCGTTGCTACACTTCTTGATAGCAAAACCATTCTTAGTGAAGACAACTTCGTGGCCTTTGTCACAGATCTGGCTCACACTAAGCAAGTTGTGTCTTAGTCCAGACACATATAAGACCTCGTCTGATCTGATCTTGTTTGCCTTTAGCTGAACAACACCTTTTCCGCAGATTTTGGCACCATCAATGTTACCAAACTTCACTGATCCGCCTTCATAGTGCTGTAATTTGACGAATTTTTCCTTATCACCTGTCATATGGCTTGAACATCCATTATCAAGGACCCATGGTGCTGTCTTCTTTTGTGCATTGAATGCCGTTTGCACAATGAGAGATTCTTTGGAATTATCTTTACTTTTCTTTGCCCTCCATGCCTTAACTAACTTGGGTTTCTTTTCAATCTGAAATTGGTTAGCTATAGGCAACCTACAATCCCTAGCCAAATGTCCATAATTATGACACTTATAGCACTCATTTTTGTGGCTGTTTAGGATTGAAAAAGGGTTCCTAGTCACAAGTGGGCTGTTTCTAACATAGAATTTGCAATCAGCTCTTTTATGTCCATATCTATTGCAATGATAGCAATAACCATAGAATCTGAACATTCTTCCTTTCTTAGGTGGCTGGTTAAACTTCACAAACCTTTTCTTATTGACCGTCTCAATACTAGGCTGAATTTGAAGCTTTGTAGCCTTGAGAGGTATGGCACTTTGTTTCATAAACAAAGAAGATGCAGCTTTAGAGGACTCTCCGGTTTCAAATCCAATACCAAATTTATTGTGGAAGGGCTTTTGAACTTTCAGAATTTCATTGAGTTTCATTGTCCCTTCAATCGCTTGGAGTGCTTTGAGTTTTTCGGCTACTTTCCAAGTTTTCAGCCTTTGCTCTAGCGATTTCAGTTTCAAGTTTCATAGCCTCTTCCTTTTTGATACTTATTTGATTTTGAAGGACTTCCACCATTCTTTTATATTCTTCAACTTGAGTTTTCAAAGCAATAATTGATCTTTCAGATTCATGAAGAAGTTTTAGATTTTTCTTACTTGTTTTTCGTTCCATGCTAAGCTCCTCAAGTGCGGCAATGAGTTCTTCTTCGAGATTGACCTCGGCCTCCTCTTCCTCTTCCGGCTCTTGCTCCTCTTCTTCTTCAACGGTAACCATGAGGAGAGCTTCAGTTGCCTCGGCTGATTCATCATCGTCTGAAGTTTCAGACGTGCTGTCATTATATTGACTGATGAAGCTTTTTTCTTTGCCCCTCTTTCTGAAATTTTTCTTCCACTTACTCTTATCAACATAAGAGTCATCATCATTATTTTCTTTCAGCGGACACTTCGCAGCAAAGTGACCAACACCGCCACAATTGAAGCATTTAAAGGGTAGCTTCCCTTTGTACTTTCGATTGCTTCCTTTCTTCAGCTTTCTAACAAATTGAGCCTCAAGCTCATCATCATCAGTATCAGAATCATGACCAGCAGTCTCTTTGTTGGATACCGCGATCACTGAGAGGGGGGGGGGGGTGAATCAGTGATTTCTAAAAACAGGTCCAATTCAACAACAAAACAAGTCAAACCACACAATGACACCAGATTTAACGTGGTTCACCGAAAGGCTACGTCCACGGTTCAAAGACTGTCCGAACACCAATCCGGGACAGATCTGAATCTTATTTAGTCGCTACAACGACAAAGAGCACCAACCCTTATTTTCAGATAGCACCAACTATCTAGGAAGCACCGACTCCCTTTAGTTTCAGATAGCACCAACTATCTAGGAAGCACCGACTCCCTTTACAATTTATCTGCACCCACAGATAGGATCACCAAACCCCAAACACCAAGCACCAACTTGATGTTAAAAACAGAGTAGAAGATTAATTCTGTCTACAGCCCTTCCCCTCTACAGTTCTCTCTCTCTTAATCCCTTACAAATTGAAATTAAAGCATAAACAGAGAGACACTTAACTCATGGACGAAAACACCATCTTCTAGAGCATAATCTCGTCCACAATTGCTGTAGAAAGATGCAGCACAACAGCACACAGCAACAGCACCAGCTTTCTCTCAAGAACTCTCTCTCTTTTTTCTTCTCTTCTTCTCTCTCTGGTATCTCTTCTTGGTGTGTTTATGAACGACCCAAGCATGCCTTTATATAGGTTTTAATAACCCTTAATTGTATTCAAAACGGGCTACAATTCGTTTAGAAAGAGTCCCAAACGAAATAGATAACTGTGCTGAATTTTCGTGCAAAACTTCTAATTCTGCGCAACTCTGGTTCCCGTGCTCGGTCGACATCATGGCTTGCTCGGTCGACCGAAGACACTGACTGGAAAACAGACAATTTCGAGCTCGGTCGACATCCTGGAGTCCCGGTCGACCGAAGACACACTGTGTCACTAAAATAACTGAGAGGTGCCTTTTTCTGTTTTCTGCAGGTTTCTTCTTGCTCGGTCGACCGCATGAACAGCCCGGTCGACCGCGTGCTCTGCATCAGGAATTCTTAATTCCTGACTGTTTCAATTCTGTTTCTTCTTTTCAGCTCTATCAATACCAGCTTATTAACATCATGTTTGTGACAATGTGTTGACAAGAATTCCAACTCAAATCAATACTTGAGATACTGATTCTTCAAATCATCAAAAACTACTCAAGTCATCTCAAATTCCAACAATCTCCCCCTTTGGAATTGTTGGCAACACTATTGGAACTTCAACACTTTCAACTCCAGCTTGCAGCTCTTCCAAGTTCTTTTCAAAACTTACTTGGAACCAATGATGAAATTCTGAAATAACAACCATGCAATTTCAACAATCTCCCCTTGCTATCATAGCATAACATCTCTCCTTGCTAACATAGCATAACATCTCTTCTTGCTAACATAGCATAACATCTCTCCTTGCTATCGTAGCATAACATCTCTCCCCCTTTGACAACAAGTCCAAAGGGACCAAACCGAGGAGCGAATAGGATATTCAATGAATGCATTGCTCCCCCTTTCAAGCACAACTCCTACGGTTTAGGAGAGTGAGTAACTCCTAACTTTTTCCGGAGATACTCGAAGATCATCTCAAATTCTTTCTTCATCACTTCAGCAAAATTCCTGCACATTTCCTCATGCATAGCTTTCAACCAACTATCATCGAGACTGGCTTCAGCCACAGTCTTGGGTTCAATGGTGGACACAAGTGAGTAATTGCTAACTACACTTTGTCTAGTTTAAACGCCTGCCTTAGGATCTCCAATGATTTGATCCTTAGGGTGTTGCTCTACCCAAGTGCTGTGCTTCTTAGGTGTAGAATCTTCTGAGTCATCCTTTGATTTCTCAGAATCATTAGATTCAGCCATCTCATCATCAATCTCACTCGAGTCCTCATAAACTGGACTGTCATTATGAGTTCCATTCTTTGGTTCATAGTTTTCATCAATTCTAACATCAGCACTTTCTATGATTTTTCTGGTTCTTTGTTAAGACACCTATATGCCTTGCTAGTAGAGGAGTAACCCAGAAATATACCTTCGTCAGATCTTTCTTCAAATTTGCCCGGATTTTGTTCGAGCCGCTTGATGTAACACTTGCTGCCGAAGACTTTGAAGTGCTTGACTGTTGCTTTTCTTCCAAACCATAGCTCATAGGGAGTTTTGACTTCATGTGGCCTGATCAAGCATCGATTTTGAATGTATACAGCCGTGTGAATTGCCTCTTTCCAATACTTGTCAGCCATCTTGCTTTCACTTAGCATCGTACGAGCCATCTCTTGTACGGTGCGATTCTTCCGTTCCACAACTCCATTTTGCTGTGGAGTTCTAGGGGCTGAGTACTGTCTTTGAATGCCATGATATTCACAATATTTAGTGAACTCTTCAGATGTGAACTCGCCTCCACGATCAGACCTTAAAATCTTGATACGTTTTTCCAATTGATTTTCAACCTGTGCTTTAAACACTTTAAAACGATCAAGTGCTTGATGCTTATGCTTAAGAAATAATACCCATGTCATACGAGTATAATCATCAATGCATAACATGAAATACTTATCTCCATTGGTGCTTTGAGTTCGCATCGGTCCACAGAGATCAGTGTGCACTAGCTCAAGAGGTTTCTTGGAATGATGCTCCTTTGACTTGAACATAACCCTCGTTTGCTTTCCCTTTTGGCAAGAGTCGCAAATGGGATTGGAAGGCTTTTCAACTTTAGACATGCCTCTCACAGCCTTTGAATTGCAAATCTTTGACATATTGTCAAAGCTTAGATGCCCAAGGCGTTTGTGCCACAACCAACTTTCCTCTGTCCGACTCATCAAGCAGGTCTTTTCAGCTCCATCTGACAAGGTATAGAGATTTCCAGCAGTTCTTGATCCAGTTGCCACTGTTTTGCCGTTGCTACTCTTCTTGATGGCAAACCCATTCTTTGTGAAGATAACTTCATGACCCTTGTCACAGATCTGGCTCACACTAAGCAGGTTGTGTCTCAATCCAGACACATATAAGACTTCTTCAGATCTGATCTTGTTTGCCATAAGCTGAATAACACCTTTTCCGCATATTTTGGCACCATCATTGTTGCCAAACTTCACTGAACCGCCTTCATAGTGCTGTAATTTGATGAATTTCTCTTTATCACCAGTCATATGGCTTGAACAACCACTATCAAGGACCCATGGTGCTGTCTTCTTTTGTGCATTGAATGCCGTTTGCACAATGAGAGATTCTTTGGGATTACCTTCCCTTTTCTTTGCCCTCCATGCCTTAACTAACTTGGGTTTTTTTTTCAACCTGAAATTGGTTAGCAATAGGCAACCTACAATCCCTAGCCAAGTGTCCATAATTATGACATATATAACACTCAATTTTGTGGCTACTTAGGATTGAAAAAGGATTCCTAGTCACAAATGGACTGTTTCTTACATAGAATTTGCAATCAGCTCTTTTATGTCCAAACATATTACAATGAAAGCAATAACCATAGAATTTGTATCTTCTTTGTGGCTGGTTAGTCTTCATTACCTTTCTAACAGGAATGGACTCCTTTCTAGGTTGAGTGGGCTTCATGGAGTTAGAGGGTGCAGTGACTTGCTTCACAAACTTTTTCTTTTCAGGAGGTGCAATCTTAGAGGATTCACCTTTCTCAAATCCTAGACCAAATCTGAAGTGGGCTGGTCTTTGAACTTTCAGTAGTTCATTGAGTTTCATAGTCCCTTCAATCGCTTGGAGCGCTTTGAGTTTTTTGCTATTTTCCAAATTTTCAGCCTTTGCTCTAGCGATCTCAGTTTCAAGTTTCATAGCCTCTTCCTTTTTGATACTTATTTGGTTTTCAAGGACTTCTACCATTCTTTTATATTCTTCTACTTGAGTTTTCAAAGAAATAATAGAACTTTCAGATTCATGGAGAAGTTTCAGATTTTTCTTACTTGATTTGCGTTCCATGCTTAGCTCCTCAAGTGCGGCTATGAGTTCCTCTTCAAGATTGACTTCAGCCTCCTCATCCTCTTCCGGATCTAGCTCTTCTTCTTCTTCAACAGTGACCATGAAGAGAGCTTCGGTTGATTCATCATCGTCTGAAGTTTCAGACGTGCTGTCATCTTGTTGACATAGAAAGTTTTTAGCTTTGCCCCTTTTTCTGAAATTTCTATTTCCTTTACTCTTTTCAGCATAAGAGTCATTATCATTGTCTTCTTTTAGGGGACACTTCGCAGCAAAGTGACCAACACCGCCACAATTGAAGCATTTAAAGGGTAGCTTCCCTTTGTACTTGCCAATGCTTCCTTTCTTCAACTTTCTAACAAATTGAGCCTCAAGCTCATCATTATCAGAATCAATATCATGACCAGCAGTCTCTTTTGCCTTTTTCTGAACTTTGAAGGCGGCTTCTTTATCAGATGAAGACGTCTTTCCTATGCGCATCTCATAGGCAGTTAGAGAACCATGTAATTCATCCATGGAAAATGCATTCAGATCTTTGGCTTCTTCAATGGCTGAGACTTTTGAATCAAACCGAGGAAGAAGAGATCTTAGAACCTTTTTGACGATGACCGGCTCTTTAATCTCCTCCCCTAGTCCACGAATGTCATTCGTGACTTCATTCACTCGTTGCAAATATGAGTCAACATTCTCGCTTTCCTCCATGCGAAGAGATTCAAATTGAGAGCGATGAGTTTGCAATTTGGCTTCTTTAATCTTCTCATCACCTTCATGTATGCTTTGCAACTTGTCCCAAATTTCCTTGGCTGTTTTGCATGCAATTACTTTGACAAGCTCGCTGTCCACAAGGCCACTAAAGAGTGCATTCTGCGCCTTGGAGTCGTTGTCTGCCAACTTCTTCGATGCAGTATCATTGGGTATGGTGGCAGCATTGTAACCGACTCTGACAGCCTCCCAAACATCATAGCCAAGTGATTTGATGAAGGCTTGCATCCTAATCTTCCAAAAGGAGTAATTAGAACCATCAAACAGAGGTGCTTTCATATTCCCTGTATTGACTGCCATGTGATTTGACAAGAGATCACCCTTAGCGTATTAAACTGATCAAGGGAACCTCGCTCTGATACCAATTGTTGGATACCGCGATCACTGAGAGGGGGGGGGTGAATCAGTGATTTCTAAAAACAGGTCCAATTCAACAACAAAACAAGTCAAACCACACAATGACACCAGATTTAACGTGGTTCACCGAAAGGCTACGTCCACGGTTCAAAGACTGTCCGAACACCAATCCGGGACAGATCTGAATCTTATTTAGTCGCTACAACGACAAAGAGCACCAACCCTTATTTTCAGATAGCACCAACTATCTAGGAAGCACCGACTCCCTTGAGTTTCAGATAGCACCAACTATCTAGGAAGCACCGACTCCCTTTACAATTTATCTGCACCCACAGATAGGATCACCAAACCCCAAACACCAAGCACCAACTTGATGTTAAAAACAGAGTAGAAGATTAATTCTGTCTACAGCCCTTCCCCTCTACAGTTCTCTCTCTCTTAATCCCTTACAAATTGAAATTAAAGCATAAACAGAGAGACACTTAACTCATGGACGAAAACACCATCTTCTAGAGCATAATCTCGTCCACAATTGCTGTAGAAAGATGCAGCACAACAGCACACAGCAACAGCACCAGCTTTCTCTCAAGAACTCTCTCTCTTTTTTCTTCTCTTCTTCTCTCTCTGGTATCTCTTCTTGGTGTGTTTATGAACGACCCAAGCATGCCTTTATATAGGTTTTAATAACCCTTAATTGTATTCAAAACGGGCTACAATTCGTTTAGAAAGAGTCCCAAACGAAATAGATAACTGTGCTGAATTTTCGTGCAAAACTTCTAATTCTGCGCAACTCTGGTTCCCGTGCTCGGTCGACATCATGGCTTGCTCGGTCGACCGAAGACACTGACTGGAAAACAGACAATTTCGAGCTCGGTCGACATCCTGGAGTCCCGGTCGACCGAAGACACACTGTGTCACTAAAATAACTGAGAGGTGCCTTTTTCTGTTTTCTGCAGGTTTCTTCTTGCTCGGTCGACCGCATGAACAGCCCGGTCGACCGCGTGCTCTGCATCAGGAATTCTTAATTCCTGACTGTTTCAATTCTGTTTCTTCTTTTCAGCTCTATCAATACCAGCTTATTAACATCATGTTTGTGACAATGTGTTGACAAGAATTCCAACTCAAATCAATACTTGAGATACTGATTCTTCAAATCATCAAAAACTACTCAAGTCATCTCAAATTCCAACACTCTTTTCCCTTTTTCTGAACTTTGAAGGCCGCTTCTCTATCAGATGAAGACGTCTTACCTATGCGCATCTCATAGGCAGTGAGTGAACCATGCAACTCATCCATGGAAAATTCATTCAGATCCTTAGCTTCTTCTATGGCTGAGACTTTTGAATCAAACCGGGGAAGAAGAGATCTTAGAACCTTTTTGACGATGACTGGTTCTTTAATCTCCTTCCCTAGTCCACGAATGTCATTCGTGACTTCATTCACTCGTTGCAAATATGAGTCAACATTCTCGCTTTCCTCCATGCGAAGAGATTCAAATTGAGAGCGATGGGTTTGCAATTTTGCTTCTTTGATCTTCTCATCTCCTTCATGAATGCTTTTCAACTTGTCCCATATTTCCTTGGCTGTTTTGCATGCAATTACTTTGACCAGCTCGCTGTCCACAAGGCCACTAAAGAGTGCATTCTGCGCCTTAGAGTCGTTGTCTGCTAACTTCTTCGTTGCAGCATCATTGGGTACAATGGCAATATTGTAACCGACTCTGACAGTCTCCCAGACATCATAGCCAAGTGACTTAATGAAAGCCTGCATTCTGATCTTCTAGAAGGAGTAATTAGAACCATCAAACAAGGTGCTTTCTTATTCCCTGTATTGGTTGCCATGTGATTTGACAAGAGATCACCCTTAGCGTGTTAAGCTTTTCAAGGGAACCTTATGCTCTGATACCAATTGTTAGATATCGCGATCACTGAGAGGGGGGGTGAATCAGTGATTCTTTAAAAACAGGTCCAATTTAACAACAAAAGCAAATCAAATCACACAAAGACACCAGATTTAACGTGGTTCACCGAAAGGCTACGTCCACGGTTCAAAGACTGTCCGAACACCAATCCGGAACAGATCTGAATCTATTTAGTCACACCAACGACAAAGAGCACCAACCCTTAGTTTCAGATAGCACCAACTATCTAGGAAGCACCTACTCCCTTGAGTTTCAGATAGCACCAAGTATCTAGGAAGCACCGACTCCCTTTACAATTTATCTGCACCAACAGTAGGATCACCAAACCCCAGACACCAAGCACCAACTTGATGTTCTACAGAATAAAAGTAGAAACCTTTTTCTACAGCCCTTCCCCTCTACAATCTCTCTCTCTCAATCCCTTACAAATTGAAAATTAAAGCATAAATAGAGAGACACTTATCTTATGGACGAAACACCATCTTCAAGAGCACATCCTCGTCCATACTTGCTGTAGAAACTTCTGATAATACTGCACACAGCAACAGCACTCTCTTCTCTCCAAAACTCTCTCTCTTTTCTTCTCTTCTTTCTCTCTTGGTGTCTTCTTAAAAATGAACCAAACATGCCTTTATATAGGTTATGATAACCCTTAAGAGTGTTCAAAATAGGCTACAATTCGTTTAGAAAGAATCCCAAACAAAATAGATAAGAATGGTGAATTTTCGTGCAAGACTTCTGTTTCTGCGCAACTCTGGTTCCCGTGCTCGGTCGACATCCTGGCTTGCTCGGTCGACATCATACACAGTCTGGAAACAGACAACTATCGTGCTCGGTCGACATCCTGGGGTCCCGGTCGACCGAAGATACACTGTGTCACGAAAATAACTGGGAGCTTCTTAAAACTTTTTCTGCAGGTTTCTCTTTGCTCGGTCGACCGCATGGGGTGCCCGGTCGACCGGCCACTCTGCTTCACGAATTCAGAATTCCTGAACTGTTTGAACTCTGATTCTTCTTTTAAGCTCTATCAACATCAGCCTATTATCATCATGCTTGTGACAATGTGTTGACAATAATTCCAACTCAAAACAATACTTTGAGATATTAATTTCTTCAATTCTTCAAAGGACTTCTCAAGTCATCTCAAATTCCAACATCATCATCGTTGCCACTAGGGGTGCTTACAACATCTTTTCCCGAAGGATTTACATATGTAAAGGAAGATTGGTTGTAATTTTTATGGCAGTCCCGACCAGAGCGGGTGCCTCTACCGACTTCGAGAGCTTCTTGAGAAGGGTCTTCGTTTGGAAGATTGTCTTCGGGATCAAGAGGCTGTCGTTTTTCATTTGCTGAGGAATCAGCAGCGGAGTTGCCATCCTCAGTGATTGTGTTGCACGGAGCATTTTCTGGGAATAAGTCCTGAACAACATCCAACAACCTTTCTTCTTCGTTGACCAATTCTTCGTCCCAAGCATCAATAGTTGGGAATTCTTCAGTCAGGAATGGTGTGAACTTTGAAGTCACAGTCTCAGGAAAAGAAACCTGAGAGGGTGTCATCTCAGTGAAAGTCAAGTGAGATGGGGTGGCTCCAGAAGATACATTGCTAGGCGTCGCCGGAGTGTAAGTGCTCTCATCAGACGATGCTTCGGAAGAGCTATAATCCCGAATTATCACATTACAGGAAGCTCTGACGGGAGACGTTGCCTGATCGAAGTCAGACTCATCCTCGAATGTAAGAGGATCGTATATCCAGCAATTTTCTCCATTTTTAGGAGTTAAGGGAGGATGTACCTGATGGTCTTCAGGGACTTCAGGCTCTGGATTGCGAGGAGGCTCGTTGACGCGGTCTTGCTCTTGTTCTAGAGCTAGATGCTGCAAGATCCTTGCATATTCTTCAAGATCAGGCATGGGAGCCAAATGATCTTCTTCATCAACTCTTTGTGGCTCAACATTGTTGATTTCCACTAGAGCAATGAGGGGCACTGGTTCAACAATATTTTCTTGTACAGCCTCTTGGTCTTCTTCATCATCAGTCCAGGATCCTTGTGGCTGTAGGGGGTTATACCAGATTACTGGCATAAGATGATTCTCAGGAACCCATTCTTCATCGGAGAGATATTCTCTTATTTCAAGGGACTCATCCCACTCGTCTGTGTAGTTGGATTCGAATCCATCATCGGTGTCGCTGGACTCGTATCCATTAATGGAGAATCCAACTACCGAATTGCAAGAGTATGATGCCTCCTGCATGGCTTCTTTGAATTGAGGTGGCATGAAATCACTAAGAGTGAATTTTCTTACCCCCTTTGAAGTCTCTGGAAGGGATGTTTTTGTTACCTCTGTTAGATATCGCGATCACTGAGAGGGGGGGGGGGGGGGTGAATCAGTTTTTTTTTTAAAACAGGTCCAATTTAACAACAAAAGCAAATCAAATCACACAAAGACACCAGATTTAACGTGGTTCACCGAAAGGCTACGTCCACGGTTCAAAGACTGTCCGAACACCAATCCGGGACAGATCTGAATCTATTTAGTCGCACCAATGACAAAGAGCACCAACCCTTAGTTTCAGATAGCACCAACTATCTAGGAAGCACCGACTCCCTTGAGTTTCAGATAGCACCAACTATCTAGGAAGCACCGACTCCCTTTACAATTTATCTGCACCAACAGATAGGATCACCAAACCCCAGACACCAAGCACCAACTTGATGTTCTACAGAATAAGAGTAGAAACCTTTTTCTACAGCCCTTCCCCTCTACAATCTCTCTCTCTCAATCCCTTAAAAATTGAAATTAAAGCATAAACAGAGAGACACTTATCTTATGGACGAAACACCATCTTCAAGAGCACATCCTCGTCCACACTTGCTGTAGAAACGTGCAACACAACTGCACACAGCAACAACACCTTCTTCTCTCCAAAACCCTCTCTCTTTTCTTCTCTTTTCTCTTCTCTTCTTTCTCTCTTCTTGTGTCCTTAAAAACGAACCAAACATGCCTTTATATAGGTTTTGGTAACCCTTAAGAGTGTTCGAAATAGGCTACAATTCGTTTAGAAAGAGTCCCAAACGAAATACCTAAGTTTCCTGAATTTTCGTGCAAAACTTCTATTTCTGCGTAACTCAGGTTTCCCGTGTGTTCTACCGGTAGAAATTGCGGTAGAACAGATGAAATTCTCATGTCCAAGCTTCTGCTAGAATTTAAGCCACTTCTACCGGTAGTACTTGCGGTAGAACTTCAGGGCAGCCACTTCTACCGGTAGTACTTGCGGTTGACAGATGGAAATCTTAGGGTCAGCCTTTTCTACCCCTTTTCTACCCTTGTTCTACCCCTGTTCTACCGGTAGAAATACCGGTTGACAGATGAAATTCTGATTTCCTATACTGTTCTGTTTCAGCTCTGTTTTCTCTTTGAAGCTCTATCAACACCACACTTGTGACATTGTGTTGACAATAATTCCAACACAAGATGATACTTGAGATACTAATTTCTTCAATTCTTCATTAAACTTCTCAAGGCATCTCAAATTCCAACAATCTCCCCCTTTGGAATTGTTGGCAACACTTTTGGAACTTCAACACTTAGAACACATTAAACTAGTTGATCTTCATAAAGCTTCTTTAGAACCATAGTCTCCCCCTGTCTTTAAAAAAAAAATCAAGATCTCTAACACTCTTGATACCAATCTCCCCAAAGTTATCATAGCATAACTTCTTCTAACATTGCTTTCTCCTAGCTTAAGTCTTTCTCCCCCTTTGACAACAAGTCCAAAGGGACCAACGAAGGAGCGAATAGGATATTCAAAGAATACTTTGCTCCCCCTTTCAAGCCCATCTCCTAAGGATTAGGAGAGTGAGTAACTCCTAATTTTTTTCGGAGATACTCGAAGACTTCCTTTGGCAGAGGTTTTGTGAAGATATCAGCAACTTGCTCAGTAGTTGGAACATATTCCAACTTTACCTCACCATCTGCAACCTTTTCCTTGAGAAAGTGATAGCGAATTGCTACATGCTTTGTTCTAGAATGTTGAACAGGATTCTTGGAGATGTGAATTGCACTTGTGTTGTCACAGAGGATCGGCGTAGGATCCGTTGTCGGAACTCCTAGATCAGAGAGCATTTGCCGCATCCATAACACTTGTGTACAACAAGTTGCCGCTGCAATATATTCCGCTTCCACTGTAGAAAGGGATACTGAGTCTTGTTTCTTACTATGCCATGCCACCAACCTGTCACCGAGATAGAATGCACCACCGCTTGTACTCTTGCGATCATCTATACATCCAGCCCAATCGGCGTCAGAGTATGCAACAAGAGTGAAGGATTTGCCTTTAGGATACCAAATGCCAAGCTCCATGGTACCTTTTAGATATCGAAATATCCTTTTTACTGCTGTGAGGTGCGTCTCAGTTGGTGATGCTTGAAATCGAGCCACCATACACACTGCTTGCAGAAGATCCGGTCTTGTAGCAGTCAAATAAAGCAAGCTTCCTATCATAGAACGATAAGTGGTGTGATCAACGGACGAACCCTTATCATCTTTGCTTAGCTTTGTGTTCGTTGTCATTGGTGTGCTCACAGGCTTGCTGTCTTCCATGTTAAAACGCTTCAACATTTCCTTGATGTATTTCATCTGTGATATGAAGATACCATGTTTCAGCTACTGAACTTGTAAACCAAGGAAGAACTTTAGTTCTCCAAGCATTGACATCTCAAATTCTTTCTTCATCTCTTCAGCGAAATTCCTGCACATTTCTTCATCGTTGCCACCAAAGATTATGTCATCGACATAAACAATAACAACCAGCTGTTTGCTCAACTCTGTTTTGACATAAAGATTGCTATCAACCAGTCCTTTTCCAAAACCGATCTTGCGGAGATATAGGTCCAGCCTTGCATACCACGCCCTTGGCGCTTGTTTCAGCCCATAAAGAGCCTTTTTCAACTTGCACACTAGGTCTGAATTTTTGCTAATAAGAAAACCATCAGGTTGCTCAATGTAGACCTCTTCTTCAAGTAATCCATTCAAGAAGGCTGACTTTACATCCATCTGAAATACCTTGAAGGTTTTGTATGCAGCCAATGCAAGAAACATACGAATGGCTTCCAGACGAGACACTGGTGCAAAGGTCTCTTCAAAATCTATGCCTTCAACTTGAGCATAGCCTTTACAAACCAACCTTGCTTTGTTTCGTATGACCTGACCATCTTCATTCAGCTTATTCCGAAAGACCCATTTAGTACCAATAACATTCTTATCGGTAGGTCTAGAGACTAGTTCCCATGTGGAGTTCTTCTCGATTTGCTCCAACTCCTCATGCATAGCTTTTAACCAACTTTCATCGAGACTGGCTTCAGCGACAGTCTGGGGTTCAATGGTGGACACAAGTGAGTAATTGCTAACTACACTTTGTCTTGTTTTAACACCGACCTCATGATCTCCAATGATTTGATCCTTAGGGTGTTGCTCTACCCAAGTGCTTTTTTTTCTAGGTGTAGCATCCTCTGAGTCATCCTTTGATTTCTCAGAATCATTAGGTTTAGCTACTTCATCATCAATCTCACTCGAGTCCTCATAAATGGGACTGTCATAATGAGTTCCATTCTTGGATTCATGGTTTTCATCAATTCTAACATCGGCACTTTCTATGATTTTTCTGGTCCTTTTGTTAAGACATCTGTAAGCCTTACTAGATGAGGAATAACCCAGAAATATACCTTCATCAGCTCTTTCATCAAATTTGCCCGGATTTTGTTCAAGACGCTTGATGTAACACTTGCTACCGAAGACTTTGAAGTGCTTGACTGTTGTTTTTCTCCCAAACCATAGCTCATAAGGAGTTTTGTCTTCATGTGGCCTGATCAAGCATCGATTCTGAATGTATACAGCCGTATGGATTGCCTCCTTCCAGTATTTGTCAGCTAGCTTGCTCTCAGTTAGCATTGTACGAGCCATCTCTTGAACGGTGCGATTTTTCCATTCCACAACTCCATTTTGCTGTGGAGTTCTAGGGGCTGAATACTGTCTTTGAATGCCATGGTGCTCACAATAGTTAGTGAACTCTTCAGATGTGAATTCACCGCCTCGATCAGACCTTAAAATCTTGATACGTTTTCCAAGCATATTTTCAACCTGTGCTTTAAACACTTTAAAACGATCAAGTGCTTGATGTTTATGCTTAAGAAACAATACCCATGTCATACGAGTATAATCATCAATGCATAACATAAAATACTTATCTCCATTGGTGCTTTGAGTTCGCATCGGTCCACAGAGATCAGTGTGCACTAGCTCAAGAGGTTTCTTTGAATGATGCTCCTTTGACTTGAACATTACCCTCGTTTGCTTTCCCTTTTGACAAGAATCGCAAATGGGGTTGGAAGGCTTTTCAGCTGTAGACATACCTCTGACAGCCTTTGAATTGCAGATCTTTGACATGTTATCAAAGTTTAGATGCCCAAGGCGTTTGTGCCACAACCAACTTTCCTCTGTCCGACTCATCAAGCAAGTCTTTTCAGCTCCATCTGACAATGTATAGAGATTTCTAGCAGTCCTGGATCCAGTAGCCACTGTTTTGCCGTTGCTACACTTCTTGATAGCAAAACCATTCTTAGTGAAGACAACTTCGTGGCCTTTGTCACAGATCTGGCTCACACTAAGCAAGTTGTGTCTTAGTCCAGACACATATAAGACCTCGTCTGATCTGATTTTGTTTGCCTTTAGCTGAACAACACCTTTTCCGCAGATTTTGGCACCATCATTGTTACCAAACTTCACTGATCCGCCTTCATAGTGCTGTAATTTGACGAATTTTTCCTTATCACCTGTCATATGGCTTGAACATCCACTATCAAGGACCCATGGTGCTGTCTTCTTTTGTGCATTGAATGCCGTTTGCACAATGAGAGATTCTTTGGAATCATCTTTACTTTTCTTTGCCCTACATGCCTTAACTAACTTGGGTTTCTTTTCAATCTGAAATTGGTTAGCTATAGGCAACCTACAATCCCTAGCCAAATGTCCATAATTATGACACATATAGCACTCATTTTTGTGGCTGTTTAGGATTGAAAAAGGGTTCCTAGTCATAAGTGGGCTGTTTCTAACATAGAATTTGCAATCAGCTCTTTTATGTCCATATCTATTGCAATGATAGCAATAACCATAGAATCTGAACATTCTTCCTTTCTTAGGTGGCTGGTTAAACTTCACAAACCTTTTCTTATTGACCGTCTCAATACTAGGCTGAATTTGAAGCTTTGTAGCCTTGAGATGTATAGCACTTTGTTTCATAAACAAAGAAGGTGCAGCTTTAGAGGACTCTCCGGTTTCAAATCCAATACCAAATTTATTGTGGAAGGGCTTTTGAACTTTCAGAATTTCATTGAGTTTCATTGTCCCTTCAATCGCTTGGAGTGCTTTGAGTTTTCGACTATTTTCCAAGTTTTCAGCCTTTGCTCTAGCGATTTCAGTTTCAAGTTTCATAGCCTCTTCCTTTTTGATACTTATTTGATTTTGAAGGACTTCCACCATTCTTTTATATTCTTCAACTTGAGTTTTCAAAGCAATAATTGAACTTTCAGATTCATGAAGAAGTTTCAGATTTTTCTTACTTGTTTTTCGTTCCATGCTAAGATCCTCAAGTGCGGCAATGAGTTCTTCTTCGAGATTGACCTCAGCCTCCTCTTCCTCTTCCGGCTCTTGCTCCTCTTCTTCTTCAACGGTAACCATGAAAAGAGCTTCAGTTGCCTCGGCTGATTCATCATCGTCTGAAGTTTCAGACGTGCTGTCATTATATTGACTGATGAAGCTTTTTGCTTTGCCCCTCTTTCTGAAATTTTTCTTCCACTTACTCTTATCAACATAAGAGTCATCATCATTATTCTCTTTCAGCGGGCACTTCGCAGCAAAGTGACCAACACCGCCACAATTGAAGCATTTAAAGGGTAGCTTCCCTTTGTATTTTCCATTGCTTCCTTTCTTCAGCTTTCTAACAAATTGAGCCTCAAGCTCATCATCATCAGTATCAGAATCATGACCAGCAGTCTCTTTTCCCTTTTTCTGAACTTTGAAGGCCGCTTCTCTATCAGATGAAGACGACTTACCTATGCGCATCTCATAGGCAGTGAGTGAACCATGCAACTCATCCATGGAAAATTCATTCAGATCCTTAGCTTCTTCTATGGCTGAGACTTTTGAATCAAACCGGGGAAGAAGAGATCTTAGAACCTTTTTTACGATGACTGGTTCTTTAATCTCCTCCCCTAGTCCACGAATGTCATTTGTGACTTCATTCACTCGTTGCAAATATGAGTCAACATTCTCGCTTTCCTCCATGCGAAGAGATTCAAATTGAGAGCGATGGGTTTGCAATTTTGCTTCTTTGATCTTCTCATCTCCTTCATGAATGCTTTTCAACTTGTCCCATATTTCCTTTATATAGGTTTTGGTATGTTGGAATTTGAGATGACATGAGTAGTCTTTGAAGAATTGAAGGAATTAATATCTCAAAGTATTGGTTTGAGTTGGAATTATTGTCAACACATTGTCACAAGCATGATGATAGTAGGCTAGTGTTGATAGAGCTGAAAAGAAGAATCAGAATTGAAACAGTCAGGAATTCAGAATTCCTGAAGCAGAGCATTCGGTCGACCGGGCACCTCATGCGGTCGACCGAGCAAAGAGAAACCTGCAGAAACAGATTCAGGTAGCTCTCAGTTATTTTTGCGACACAGTGTGTCTTCGGTCGACCGGGACCCCAGGATGTCGACCGAGTGCGATAGTTGTTTGTTTCCAGACAGTGTCTTCGGTCGACCGAGCAAGCAAGGATGTCGACCGTGCACGGGAACCAGAGTTGCGCAGAAACAGAAGTCTTGCACGAAAATTCAGCACTCTTATCTAATTTGTTTGGGACTCTTTCTAAACGAATTGTAGCCTGTTTTAAATACAATTAAGGGTTATCAAAACCTATAAAAAGGCATGTATGGGTCGTTCTAAATTGACACCAAAGAGAGAAAGAAGAGAAGAGAAAAGAGAGAGAGTTTTGGAGAGAAGAAGAGTGCTGGTGCTGTGTGCTGTTGTGCTGCATCTTTCTACAGCAAGTGTGGACGAGGATATGCTCTTGAAGATGATGTTTCGTCCATAAGATAAGTGTCTCTCTGTTTATGTTTAATTTTCAATTTGTAAGGGATTGAGAGAGAGAGAATTGTAGAGGGGAAGGGCTGTAGACAGAGTTTATCTTCTATTCTGTTTTTACATCAAGTTGGTGCTTGGTGTCTGGGGTTTGGTGATCCTATCTGTTGGTGCAGATAAATTGTAAAGGGAGTCGGTGCTTCCTAGATAGTTGGTGCTATCTGAAACTAAGGGTTGGTGCTCTTTGTCGTTGGTGCGACTAAATATATTCAGACCTGTACCGGATCGGTGTTCGGACGGTTTTGATCCGTGGACGTAGCCTTTTGGTGAACCACGTTAAATCTGGTGTCATTGTGTGGTTTGACTTGTTTTGTTGTTGAATTGGACCTGTTTTTAGAAATCACTGATTCACCCCCCCTCTCAGTGATCGCGATATCCAACAATTGGCATCAGAGCAAGGTTCCCTTGATCAGTTTAATACGTAAGGGTGATCTCTTGTCAAATCACATGGCAGTCAATACAGGGAATATGAAAGCACCTCTGTTTGATGGTTCTAATTACTCTTTTTGGAAGATTAGGATCCAAGCCTTCATCAAATCTCTTGGCTATGATGTTTGGGAGGCTGTCAGAGCCGGTTACAATGCTGCCACCGTACCCAATGATACTGCATCGAAGAAGTTGGCAGACAATGACTCCAAGGCGCAGAATGCACTCTTTAGTGGCCTTGTGGACAGCGAGCTTGTCAAAGTAATTGCATGCAAAACAGCCAAGGAAATTTGGGACAAGTTGCAAAGCATACATGAAGGTGATGAGAAGATTAAAGAAGCCAAATTGCAAACTCATCGCTCTCAATTCGAGTCTCTTCGCATGGAGGAAAGCGAGAATGTTGACTCGTATATGCAACGAGTGAAGGAAGTCACGAATGACATTCGTGGACTAGGGGAGGAGATTAAAGAGCCGGTCATCGTCAAAAAGGTTCTAAGATCTCTTCTTCCCCGGTTTGATTCAAAAGTCTCAGCCATCGAAGAAGCCAAAGATCTGAATGCATTTTCCATGGATGAATTACATGGTTCTCTAACTGCCTATGAGATGCGCATAGGAAAGACGTCTTCATCTGATAAAGAAGCGGCCTTCAAAGTTCAGAAAAAGGCAAAAGAGACTGCTGGTCATGATGTTGATTCTGATGATGATGAGCTTGAGGCTCAATTTGTTAGAAAGTTGAAGAAAGGAATCAATGGCAAGTACAAAGGGAAGCTACCCTTTAAATGCTTCAATTGTGGAGGTATTGGTCACTTTGCTGCGAAGTGTCCGCTAAAAGAAGACAATGATAATGACTCTTATGCTGAAAAGAGTAAAGGGAAGAGAAATTTCAGAAAAAGAGGCAAAGCTAAAAACTTTCTATGTCAACAAGATGACAGCACGTCTGAAACTTCAGACGATGATGAATCAACCGAAGCTCTCTTCATGGTCATTGTTGAAGAAGAAGAAGAGCTAGATCCGGAAGAGGAAGAGGAGGCTGAAGTCAATCTTGAAGAGGAACTCATAGCCGCACTTGAGGAGCTTAGCATGGAACGCAAATCAAGTAAGAAAAATCTGAAACTTCTTCATGAATCTGAAAGTTCTATTATTGCTTTGAAAACTCAAGTAGAAGAATATAAAAGAATGGTAGAAGTCCTTGAAAACCAAATAAGTATCAAAAAGGAAGAGGCTATGAAACTTGAAACTGAGATCGCTAGAGCAAAGGCTGAAAATTTGGAAAATAGCAAGAAACTCAAAGCGCTCCAAGCGATTGAAGGGACTATGAAACTCGATGAACTACTGAAAGTTCAAAGACCTGCCCACTTCAGATTTGGTCTAGGATTTGAGAAAGGTGAATCCTCTAAGATTACACCTCCTGAAAAGAAAGAGTTTGTGAAGCAAGTCACTGCACCTTCTAACTCTATGAAGCCCACTCAACCTAGAAAGGAGTCCATTCCTGTTAGAAAGGTAATGAAGATTAACCAGCCACAAAGAAGATACAAATTCTATGGTTATTGCTTTCATTGTAATATGTTTGGACATAAAAGAGCTGATTGTAGATTCTATGTTAGAAACAGCCCACTTGTGACTAGGAACCCTTTTTCAATCTTAAGTAGCCACAAAATTGAGTGCCATAAGTGCTATAATTATGGACACTTGGCTAGGGACTGTAGGTTGCATATTGCTAACAAATTTCAGGTTGAAAAGAAACCCAAGTTAGTCAAGGCTTGGAGAGCAAAGCAAAGTGCAGAAAGTCCCAAAGAATCTCTCATTGTGCAAATGGCATTCAATGCACAAAAGAAGGCAGCACCATGGGTCCTTGATAGTGGTTGTTCAAGCCATATGACTGGTGATAAAGAGAAATTCATCAAATTACAGCACTATGAAGGCGGTTCAGTGAAGTTTGGCAACAATGATGGTGCCAAAATCTGCGGAAAAGGTGTTATTCAGCTTATGGCAAACAAGATCAGATCGGAAGAAGTCTTATATGTGTCTGGATTGAGACACAACCTGCTTAGTGTGAGCCAGATCTGTGATAAGGGTCACGAAGTTATCTTCACAAAGAATGGGTTTGCCATCAAGAAGAGTAGCAACGGCAAAACAGTGGCAACTGGATCAAGCACTGCTGGAAATCTCTATACATTGTCAGATGGAGCTGAAAAGACCTGCTTGATGAGTCGGACAGAGGAAAGTTGGTTGTGGCACAAACGCCTTGGGCATCTAAGCTTTGATAACATGTCAAAGATTTGCAATTCAAAGGCTGTAAGAGGCATGTCTACAGTTGAAAAGCCTTCCAACCCCATTTGCGACTCTTGCCAAAAGGGAAAGCAAACGAGGGTTATGTTCAAGTCAAAGGAGCATCATTCCAAGAAACCTCTTGAGCTAGTGCACACTGATCTCTGTGGACCGATGCGAACTCAAAGCACCAATGGAGATAAGTATTTCATGTTATGCATTGATGATTATACTCGTATGACATGGGTATTGTTTCTTAAACATAAGCATCAAGCACTTGATCGTTTTAAAGTGTTTAAAGCACAGGTTGAAAATCAATTGGAAAAACGTATCAAGATTTTAAGGTCTGATCGTGGAGGCGAGTTCACATCTGAAGAGTTCACTAAATATTATGAACATCATGGCATTCAAAGACAGTACTCAGCCCCTAGAACTCCACAGCAAAATAGAGTTGTGGAAAGGAAGAATCGCACCGTACAAGAGATGGCTCGTACGATGCTAAGTGAAAGCAAGATGGCTGACAAGTATTGGAAAGAGGCAATTCATACGGCTGTATACATTCAAAATCGATGCTTGATCAGGCCACATGAAGACAAAACTCCCTATGAGCTATGGTTTGGAAGAAAAGCAACAGTCAAGCACTTCAGAGTCTTCGGCAGCAAGTGTTACATCAAGCGGCTCGAACAAAATCCGGGCAAATTTGAAGAAAGAGCTGACGAAGGTATATTTCTGGGTTACTCCTCTACTAGCAAGGCATATAGGTGTCTTAACAAAAGAACCAGAAAAATCATAGAAAGTGCTGATGTGAGAATAGATGAGAATTTTGAACCAAAGAATGCAACTCATAATGACAGTCCAGTTTATGAGGACTCGAGTGAGATTGATGATGAGATGGCTGAATCTAATGATTCTGAGAAATCAAAGGATGACTCAGAAGATACTACACCTAAGAAGCACAGCACTTGGGTAGAGCAACACCCTAAGGATCAAATCATTGGAGATCCTAAGGCAGGCGTTCAAACTAGACAAAGTGTAGTTAGCAATTACTCACTTGTGTCCACCATTGAACCCAAGACTGTGGCTGAAGCCAGTCTCGATGAAAGTTGGTTGAAATCTATGCATGAGGAGTTGGAGCTGTTGGAAATAGGGTGGGCCTCTAGGATAGGTTTCAAAAACTTTTGACCCACTTGATGCAGGGATCAACTATCCACAAGGATATAAAACCCAATCCAAGATCTATGTCCTCAATCTCAGTCATCATGATCAGTAAAACAATTTATCTAGAAGATAAAAACAGCAACATATAAGCAACAAATAAATCTACAACATGCATGGAAGTAGATTATACCTTTGTGTTGGATACCGCGATCACTGAGAGGGGGGGGTGAATCAGTGATTTCTAAAAACAGGTCCAATTCAACAACAAAACAAGTCAAACCACACAATGACACCAGATTTAACGTGGTTCACCGAAAGGCTACGTCCACGGTTCAAAGACTGTCCGAACACCAATCCGGGACAGATCTGAATCTTATTTAGTCGCACCAACGACAAAGAGCACCAACCCTTAGTTTCAGATAGCACCAACTATCTAGGAAGCACTGACTCCCTTTACAATTTATCTGCACCCACAGATAGGATCACCAAACCCCAAACACCAAGCACCAACTTGATGTAAAAACAGAATAAGAGATAAACTCTGTCTACAGCCCTTCCCCTCTACAATTCTCTCTCTCTCAATCCCTTACAAATTGAAATTAAAGCATAAACAGAGAGACACTTAACTCATGGACGAGTCACCATCTTCTAGAGCATAATCTCGTCCATAATTGCTGTAGAAAACGTCACCACATCAGCACACAGCAACACACACCAGCAGCTTCTTCTTTCTCTCAAGAACTCTCTAAAACTCTTCTCTATTCTTTCTCTCTTCTGGTGTGTCTTTAGAACGACCCATACATGCCTTTATATAGGTTATAGTAACCCTTAATTGTATTCAAAACAGGCTACAATTCGTTTAGAAAGAGTCCCAAATAAATTAGATAAGAGTGCTGAATTTTCGTGCAAAACTTCTAATTCTGCGCAACTCTGGTTCCCGGGCGCGGTCGACATCATGGCTTGCTCGGTCGACCGAAGACACTGACTGGAAACAGACAACTTTCGAGCTCGGTCGACATCCTTGGGCCCGGTCGACCGAAGACACACTGTGTCACGAAAATAACTGAGAGGTGCCTGAATCTGTTTCTGCAGGTTTCTTCTTTCTCGGTCGACCGCATGAGGTGCCCGGTCGACCGCGTGCTCTGCTTCAGGAATTCTGAATTCCTGACTGTTTCACTTCTGATTCTTCTTTTCAGCTCTATCAACACCAATCTACTATCATCATGTTTGTGACAATGTGTTGACAATAATTCCAACTCAAATCAATACTTGAGATACTATCTTCTTCAATTCGTCAAAAGACTTTCAAGTCATCTCAACTTCCAACAATCTCCCCCTTTGGAATTGTTGGCAACACTATTGGAGCTTCAACACTCACTTGGAACCAATTCTGTAATTCTGAAATAACAACCATGCACTGTCAACAATCTCCCCCTAGCTTTCATAGCATAACATCTCTCCTTGCTATTATAGCATAACATCTCTCCCCCTTTGACAACAAGTCCAAAGGGACCAAACCGAGGAGCGAATAGGATATTCAATGAATACATTGCTCCCCCTTTCAAGCACAACTCCTACGGTTTAGGAGAGTGAGTAACTCCTAACTTTTTCCAGAGATACTCGAAGACTTCCTTTGGCAGAGGTTTCGTGAAAATATCAGCCACTTGCTCAGTTGTTGGAACATATTCCAACTTGACCTCTCCATCAGCAACTTTATCTTTAAGAAAATGATAACGAATTGCTACATGCTTTGTTCGAGAGTGCTGAACAGGATTCTTAGATATATGAATTGCACTCGTGTTGTCACATAGGATCGGCGTAGGATCCGTTGTAGGAACTCCTAGATCAGAGAGCATTTGCCGCATCCATAACACTTGCGT
This sequence comes from Litsea cubeba, assembly GCA_012931725.1. Classification (NCBI taxonomy): domain Eukaryota; kingdom Viridiplantae; phylum Streptophyta; class Magnoliopsida; order Laurales; family Lauraceae; genus Litsea; species Litsea cubeba. The sequence goes on from CM022948.1 coordinate 15,300,289, forward strand.
ACAACAAGTTGCCGTTGCAATATATTCCGCTTCCGCTGTCGACAGGGATACTGAGTCTTGCTTCTTACTATGCCAAGCAACTAATCTGTCTCCAAGATAAAATGCGCCGCCGCTAGTACTCTTGCGATCATCTACGCATCCAGCCCAATCGGCATCAGAATATGCAACAAGAGTGAAGGATTTGCCTTTGGGATACCAGATACCAAGCTCCATAGTACCTTTCAGATATCGAAAGATTCTTTTCACTGCTGTAAGGTGCGTTTCAGTTGGTGCTGCTTGAAAACGTGCAACCATACATACTGCTTGTAGAAGATCTGGTCTTGTAGCAGTCAAGTAGAGAAAGCTTCCTATCATAGAGCGATAGGTGGTATGATCAACGGATGAGGCCTTATCATCTTTGCTAAGCTTCGTGTTCGTTGACATTGGTGTGCTCACTGGCTTGCTGTCTTCCATATTGAACCGTTTCAGTATTTCCTTAATGTACTTCATTTGTGAGATGAAGATGCCATGTTTCAGCTGCTGCACTTATAAACCAAGAAAGAACTTTAGTTCTCCAAGCATTGACATCTCAAATTCTTTCTTCATCTCTTCAGCAAAATTCCTGCACATCTCCTCATCATTGCCACCAAAGATTATGTCATCAACATAAACAATGACAACCAGCTGTTTCCTTAACTCAGTTTTGACATACAGATTGCTATCAACCGTTCCTTTTCCAAAACCAATCTTGCGGAGATAGAGATCCAGCCTTGCATACCATGCCCTTGGCGCTTGTTTCAGTCCATAAAGAGCCTTTTTCAACTTGCACACTAGATCTGAATTTTTGCTGATGAGAAAACCATCAGGTTGCTCAATGTAGACTTCTTCTTCAAGTAAACCATTCAAGAAAGCTGACTTTACGTCCATCTGAAATACCTTGAAGGTTTTGTATGCTGCCAATGCAAGAAACATACGAATAGCTTCCAGACGAGCTACCGGTGCAAAGGTCTCTTCAAAATCTATGCCTTCAACTTGAGCATAGCCTTTACAAACCAACCTTGCTTTGTTTCTAATGACTTGACCATCTTCATTCAGCTTATTCCGAAAGACCCATTTAGTACCAATAACATTCTTATCAGTAGGTCTAGGAACAAGTTCCCATGTGGAGTTCTTCTCAATTTGCTCCAACTCCTCATGCATAGATTTCAACCAACTTTCATCGAGACTGGCTTCAACCACAGTCTTGGGTTCAATGGTGGACACAAGTGAGTAATTGCTAACTACACTTTGTCTAGTTTGAATGCCTGCCTTAGGATCTCCAATGATTTTATCCTTAGGGTGTTGCTCTACCCAAGTGCTGTGCTTCTTAGGTGTAGTGTCTTCTGAGTCATCCTTTGATTTCTCAGAATCATTAGATTCGGCCATCTCATCATCAATCTCACTCGAGTCCTCATAAACTGGACTGTCATTATGAGTTGCATTCTTTGGTTCAATATTCTCATCTATTCTCACATCAGCACTTTCTATGATTTTTCTGGTTCTTTTGTTAAGACACCTATATGCCTTGCTAGTAGAGGAGTAACCCAGAAATATTCCTTCGTCAGCTCTTTCTTCAAATTTGCCCGGATTTTGTTCGAGCCGCTTGATGTAACACTTGCTGCCGAAGACTTTGAAGTGCTTGACTATTGCTTTTCTTCCAAACCATAGCTCATAGGGAGTTTTGTCTTCATGTGGCCTGATCAAGCATCGGTTTTGAATGTATACAGCCGTATGAATTGCCTCTTTCCAATACTTGTCAGCCATCTTGCTTTCACTTAGCATCGTACGAGCCATCTCTTGTACGGTGCGATTCTTCCGTTCCACAACTCCATTTTGCTGTGGAGTTCTAGGGGCTGAGTACTGTCTTTGAATGCCATGATGTTCACAATATTTAGTGAACTCTTCAGATGTGAACTCGCCTCCACGATCAGACCTTAAAATCTTGATACGTTTTTCCAATTGATTTTCAACCTGTGCTTTAAACACTTTAAAACGATCAAGTGCTTGATGCTTATGCTTAAGAAACAATACCCATGTCATACGAGTATAACCATCAATGCATAAAATGAAATACTTATCTCCATTGGTGCTTTGAGTTCGCATCGGTCCACAGAGATCAGTGTGCACTAGTTCAAGAGGTTTCTTGGAATGATGCTCCTTTGACTTGAACATAACCCTCGTTTGCTTTCCCTTTTGGCAAGAGTCGCAAATGGGATTGGAAGGCTTTTCAACTGTAGACATGCCTCTTACAGCCTTTGAATTGCAAATCTTTGACATGTTATCAAAGCTTAGATGCCCAAGGCGTTTGTGCCACAACCAACTTTCCTCTGTCCGACTCATCAAGCAGGTCTTTTCAGCTCCATCTGACAATGTATAGAGATTTCCAGCAGTTCTTGATCCAGTTGCCACTGTTTTGCCGTTGCTACTCTTTTTGATGGCAAACCCATTCTTTGTGAAGATAACTTCGTGACCCTTGTCACAGATCTGGCTCACACTAAGCAGGTTGTGGCTCAATCCAGACACATATAAGACTTCTTCCGATCTGATCTTGTTTGCCATAAGCTGAATAACACCTTTTCCGCAGATTTTGGCACCATCATTGTTGCCAAACTTCACTGAACCGCCTTCATAGTGCTGTAATTTGATGAATTTCTCTTTATCACCAGTCATATGGCTTGAACAACCACTATCAAGGACCCATGGTGCTGCCTTCTTTTGTGCATTGAATGCCATTTGCACAATGAGAGATTCTTTGGGACTTTCTGCACTTTGCTTTGCTCTCCAAGCCTTGACTAACTTGGGTTTCTTTTCAACCTGAAATTTGTTAGCAATATGCAACCTACAATCCCTAGCCAAGTGTCCATAATTATGACACATATAGCACTCAATTTTGTGGCTACTTAGGATTGAAAAAGGATTCCTAGTCACAAATGGGCTGTTTCTTACATAGAATTTGCAATCAGCTCTTTTATGTCCAAACATATTACAATGAAAGCAATAACCATAGAATTTGTATCTTCTTTGTGGCTGGTTAGTCTTCATTACCTTTCTAACAGGAATGGACTCCTTTCTAGGTTGAGTGGGCTTCATAGAGTTAGAAGGTGCAGTGACTTGCTTCACAAACTCTTTCTTTTCAGGAGGTGCAATCTTAGAGGATTCTCCTTTCTCAAATCCTAGACCAAATCTGAAGTGGGCAGGTCTTTGAACTTTCAGTAGTTCATCGAGTTTCATAGTCCCTTCAATCGCTTGGAGCGCTTTAAGTTTTTTGCTATTTTCCAAATTTTCAGCCTTTGCTCTAGCGATCTCAGTTTCAAGTTTTATAGCCTCTTCCTTTTTGATACTTATTTGGTTTTCAAGGACTTCTACCATTCTTTTATATTCTTCTACTTGAGTTTTCAAAGCAATAATAGAACTTTCAGATTCATGGAGAAGTTTCAGATTTTTCTTACTTGATTTGCGTTCCATGCTAAGCTCCTCAAGTGCGGCTATGAGTTCCTCTTCAAGATTGACTTCAGCCTCCTCTTCCTCTTCCGGATCTAGCTCTTCTTCTTCTTCAACAGTGACCATGAAAAGAGCTTCGGTTGATTCATCATCGTCTGAAGTTTCAGACGTGCTGTCATCTTGTTGACATAGAAAGTTTTTAGCTTTGCCCCTTTTTCTGAAATTTCTCTTTCCTTTACTCTTTTCAGCATAAGAGTCATTATCATTGTCTTCTTTTAGCGGACACTTCGCAGCAAAGTGACCAATACCTCCACAATTGAAGCATTTGAAGGGTAGCTTCCCTTTGTACTTGCCATTGCTTCCTTTCTTCAACTTTCTAACAAATTGAGCCTCAAGCTCATCATCATCAGAATCAACATCATGACCAGCAGTCTCTTTTGCCTTTTTCTGAACTTTGAAGGCCGCTTCTTTATCAGATGAAGACGTCTTTCCTATGCGCATCTCATAGGCAGTTAGAGAACCATGTAATTCATCCATGGAAAATGCATTCAGATCTTTGGCTTCTTCAATGGCTGAGACTTTTGAATCAAACCGGGGAAGAAGAGATCTTAGAACCTTTTTGACGATGACCGGCTCTTTAATCTCCTCCCCTAGTCCACGAATGTCATTCGTGACTTTATTCACTCGTTGCATATACGAGTCAACATTCTCGCTTTCCTCCATGCGAAGAGACTCGAATTGAGAGCGATGAGTTTGCAATTTGGCTTCTTTAATCTTCTCATCACCTTCATGTATGCTTTGCAACTTGTCCCAAATTTCCTTGGCTGTTTTGCATGCAATTACTTTGACAAGCTCGCTGTCCACAAGGCCACTAAAGAGTGCATTCTGCGCCTTGGAGTCGTTGTCTGCCAACTTCTTCGATGCAGTATCATTGGGTACAGTGGCAGTATTGTAACCGACTTTGACAGCCTCCCAAACATCATAGCCAAGAGATTTGATGAAGGCTTGCATCCTAATCTTCCAAAAAGAGTAATTAGAACCATCAAACAGAGGTGCTTTCATATTCCCTGTATTGACTGCCATGTGATTTGACAAGAGATCACCCTTAGCGTATTAAACTGATCAAGGGAACCTCGCCCTGATACCAATTGTTGGATACCGCGATCACTGAGAGGGGGGGGTGAATCAGTGATTTCTAAAAACAGGTCCAATTCAACAACAAAACAAGTCAAACCACACAATGACACCAGATTTAACGTGGTTCACCGAAAGGCTACGTCCACGGTTCAAAGACTGTCCGAACACCAATCCGGGACAGATCTGAATCTTATTTAGTCGCACCAACGACAAAGAGCACCAACCCTTAGTTTCAGATAGCACCAACTATCTAGGAAGCACCGACTCCCTTTACAACTTATCTGCACCCACAGATAGGATCACCAAACCCCAAACACCAAGCACCAACTTGATGTAAAAACAGAATAAGAGATAAACTCTGTCTACAGCCCTTCCCCTCTACAATTCTCTCTCTCTCAATCCCTTACAAATTGAAATTAAAGCATAAACAGAGAGACACTTAACTCATGGATGAATCACCATCTTCTAGAGCATAATCTCGTCCACAATTGCTGTAGAAAACGTCACCACATCAGCACACAGCAACACACACCAGCAGCTTCTTCTTTCTCTCAAGAACTCTCTAAAACTCTTCTCTATTCTTTCTCTCTTCTGGTGTGTCTTTAGAACGACCCATACATGCCTTTATATAGGTTATAGTAACCCTTAATTGTATTCAAAACAGGCTACAATTCGTTTAGAAAGAGTCCCAAACAAATTAGATAAGAGTGCTGAATTTTCGTGCAAAACTTCTAATTCTGCGCAACTCTGGTTCCCGTGCGCGGTCGACATCATGGCTTGCTCGGTCGACCGAAGACACTGACTGGAAACAGACAACTTTCGAGCTCGGTCGACATCCTTGGGCCCGGTCGACCGAAGACACACTGTGTCACGAAAATAACTGAGAGGTGCCTGAATCTGTTTCTGCAGGTTTCTTCTTTCTCGGTCGACCGCATGAGGTGCCCGGTCGACCGCGTGCTCTGCTTCAGGAATTCTGAATTCCTGACTGTTTCACTTCTGATTCTTCTTTTCAGCTCTATCAACACCAATCTACTATCATCATGTTTGTGACAATGTGTTGACAATAATTCCAACTCAAATCAATACTTGAGATACTATCTTCTTCAATTCGTCAAAAGACTTTCAAGTCATCTCAACTTCCAACACTTTGGAGCTCGGTTGTGCTCTAATGGAGGAGTTGCGTCTTTCTTTGATGATGAAACGCTTTCACTAATCAAATAGGGATCTCCAAGACCTCTTGATCTTCCACGCTATGACCCGTATTAGATTCTCCTTTTTCTCAAGAAGATGGTGGGATCTCCAAGAGAAAACTACTAGGAACTCTAGGGAGGAACTAGAAGGAAAACTAGAAGAGGGAAGAGGAGAAGAGCTCGTGCAACACTTGCACTAAAGGGGGCTTGGGCGTGAATCCCTAGGTGGATTTATGCATGGACGTCCAAGGCCTTGTTCTCCTCTTATTTATAGCTTTTGCAAGCCAACTTACTAATTTCCATTAGAAGTCTTACTTCCAAAAATTAGTAACTATCTCTTCTTAATTAAAATAGAAGTCTTACTTCCATTAATTAATTAGTAACTTACCATATCATAATTAGAAGTCTCACTTCAAATATGATTAGTAACTTTCCAATTCCTTTCTAATTAAAATAGAAGTCTCACTTCTACTAAAATTAGTAAGTCTACTATTACCACTATTAGAAGTCTCACTTCAAATAGAAATAGTAACTTTCCTTTTAGAGTTCTACTAGAATTAGATACTTTCTAATTATTGGGCTAGCGTGGGGACCACTAGGGATTCCTTAGAAAGCTGGCTCCAACTGGGACACGCGACCCCACATCTCATGTGTAATCCGGGCCCACAGTTAATTGCAAATAACTCCACTATATAAATGCAATTGAACTCCAGTCTTAGGAATATTACATAGAAGACCCTAAACTTCCACATTATCACAAGTAGACCCCTCTATCAATATCCATGGATCAATTGGACTTGTCTTCCAAACTTGATCCATATCTTATTATCCTTGAGCCCCAATTAATTATAATGATCATAGGTACCTTTCCAATTAACTCTTAATCGGAATGGGTGCGCACTTACCAATGATAAATCCATTAATTGGCAGAAGGGGATATTAGAGATAGATTCCTTCTTGACTATTGAATGTTCCCACAGCTCTACTACCATGTACCCAAATCACCGAGGTGTTGACCTACAGTTGGCCTCACTCATTGGTGACTCAAAGCAAATGAATAGATAGAAAATTGAGTTCATTAATGTCTCAGGATTGAGAGCCTATTGCTAGGGAATTATGAGAGCAGACCTTAAAATAAAGACAGTGTTTATAAGGTGCTTCTCATGGTCCTTCAATACATCCAATGTACCAGCACTATGATCCAGAATCTTCCATTCTGATGATCGAGACAAATCACACTATCTCATAGTGATCAAAGTACTGCAACCTTATCAGTATGAGATGTCCAGTCTCATCACTGGTTGTGAATATATTTTAAGTATAAGATTTGTCATACATGTCTCCGGTATGTGGATCTCATCCATACACATGTATTACATCTAATATACTTGTGGACCCCGGTTCATCTCATGAACCATCATGTCATTCGTATTGGTTATGTGCAAGTATATAATAAATCACCATTCATCTCATGAAAGGAAAGCATGAATATACTGATAAATAAAGAAATTAATCAATTTATTATATCATCTACTGGATTGAGTCCATAAAACTAACAGGAGCAAATTGAGAAGAACTCCACATGGGAACTTGTTCCTAGACCTACTGATAAGAATGTTATTGGTACTAAATGGGTCTTTCGGAATAAGCTGAATGAAGATGGTCAAGTCATTAGAAACAAAGCAAGGTTGGTTTGTAAAGGCTATGCTCAAGTTGAAGGCATAGATTTTGAAGAGACCTTTGCACCGGTGGCTCGTCTGGAAGCTATTCGTATGTTTCTTGCATTGGCAGCATACAAAACCTTCAAGGTATTTCAGATGGACGTAAAGTCAGCTTTCTTGAATGGTTTACTTGAAGAAGAGGTCTACATTGAGCAACCTGATGGTTTTCTCATCAGCAAAAATTTAGATCTAGTGTGCAAGTTGAAAAAGGCTCTTTATGGACTGAAACAAGCGCCAAGGGCATGGTATGCAAGGCTGGATCTCTATCTCCGCAAGATCGGTTTTGGAAAAGGAATGGTTGATAGCAATCTGTATGTCAAAACTGAGTTAAGCAAACAGCTGGTTGTCATTGTTTATGTTGATGACATAATCTTTGGTGGCAATAATGAGGAGATGTGCAGGAATTTTGCTGAAGAGATGAAGAAAGAATTTGAAATGTCGATGCTTGGAGAACTAAAGTTCTTTCTTGGTTTACAAGTTCAGCAGCTGAAACATGGCATCTTCATATCACAAATGAAGTACATTAAGGAAATGCTGAAACGGTTCAATATGGAAGACAGCAAGCCAGTGAGCACACCAATGTCAATGAACACGAAGCTTAGCAAAGATGATAAGGCCTCGTCCGTTGATCATACCACCTATCGCTCTATGATAGGAAGCTTGCTCTACTTGACTGCTACAAGACCAGATCTTCTACAAGCAGTATGTATGGTTGCACGTTTTCAAGCAGCACCAACTGAAACGCACCTTACAGCAGTGAAAAGAATCTTTCGATATCTGAAAGGTACTATGGAGCTTGGTATCTGGTATCCCAAAGGCAAATCCTTCACTCTTGTTGCATATTCTGATGCCGATTGGGCTGGATGCGTAGATGATCGCAAGAGTACTAGCGGCGGCGCATTTTATCTTGGAGAAAGATTAGTTGCTTGGCATAGTAAGAAGCAAGACTCAGTATCCCTTTCGACAGCGGAAGCGGAATATATTGCAGCGGCAACTTGTTGTACGCAAGTGTTATGGATGCGGCAAATGCTCTCTGATCTAGGAGTTCCTACAACGGATCCTACGCCGATCCTATGTGACAACACGAGTACAATTCATATATCTAAGAATCCTGTTCAGCACTCTCGAACAAAGCATGTAGCAATTCGTTATCATTTTCTTAAAGATAAAGTTGCTGATGGAGAGGTCAAGTTGGAATATGTTCCAACAACTGAGCAAGTGGCTGATATTTTCACGAAACCTCTGCCAAAGGAAGTCTTCGAGTATCTCCGGAAAAAGTTAGGAGTTACTCACTCTCCTAAACCGTAGGAGTTGTGCTTGAAAGGGGGAGCAATGCATTCATTGAATATCCTATTCGCTCCTCGGTTTGGTCCCTTTGGACTTGTTGTCAAAGGGGGAGAGATGTTATGCTATGATAGCAAGGAGAGATGTTATGCTATGAAAGCTAGGGGGAGATTGTTGACAGTGCATGGTTGTTATTTCAGAATTTCAGAATTGGTTCAGAATTTCAGAATTGGTTCCAAGTGAGTGTTGAAGTTCCAATAGTGTTGCCAACAATTCCAAAGGGGGGGATTGTTGGAATTTGAGATGACCTGAGTAGTCTTTGAAGAATTGAAGGAATTAATATCTCAAAGTATTGGTTTGAGTTGGAATTATTGTCAACACATTGTCACAAGCATGATGATAGTAGGCTAGTGTTGATAGAGCTGAAAAGAAGAATCAGAATTGAAACAGTCAGGAATTCAGAATTCCTGAAGCAGAGCATTCGGTCGACCGGGCACCTCATGCGGTCGACGAGCAAAGAGAAACCTGACGTAACAGATTCAGGTAGCTCTCAGTTATTTTTGTGACACAGTGTGTCTTCGGTCGACCGGGACCCCAGGATGTCGACCGAGTGCGATAGTTGTCTGTTTCCAGACAGTGTCTTCGGTCGACCGAGCAAGCAAGGATGTCGACCGTGCACGGGAACCAGAGTTGCGCAGAAACAGAAGTCTTGCACGAAAATTCAGCACTCTTATCTAATTTGTTTGGGACTCTTTCTAAACGAATTGTAGCCTGTTTTAAATACAATTAAGGGTTATCAAAACCTATAAAAAGGCATGTATGGGTCGTTCTAAATTGACACCAAAGAGAGAAAGAAGAGAAGAGAAAAGAGAGAGAGTTTTGGAGAGAAGAAGAGTGCTGGTGCTGTGTGCTGTTGTGCTGCATCTTTCTACAGCAAGTGTGGACGAGGATATGCTCTTGAAGATGATGTTTCGTCCATAAGATAAGTGTCTCTCTGTTTATGTTTAATTTTCAATTTGTAAGGGATTGAGAGAGAGAGAATTGTAGAGGGGAAGGGCTGTAGACAGAGTTTATCTTCTATTTTCTTTTTACATCAAGTTGGTGCTTGGTGTCTGGGGTTTGGTGATCCTATCTGTTGGTGCAGATAAATTGTAAAGGGAGTCGGTGCTTCCTAGATAGTTGGTGCTATCTGAAACTAAGGGTTGGTGCTCTTTGTCGTTGGTACGACTAAATATATTCAGACCTGTACCGGATCGGTGTTCGGACGGTTTTGATCCGTGGACGTAGCCTTTTGGTGAACCACGTTAAATCTGGTGTCATTGTGTGGTTTGACTTGTTTTGTTGTTGAATTGGACCTGTTTTTAGAAATCACTGATTCACCCCCCCTCTCAGTGATCGCGATATCCAACATGGTAACCCTTAAGAGTGTTCAAAATAGGCTACAATTCATTTAGAAAGAGTCCCAAACGAAATACCTAAGTTTCCTGAATTTTCATTTTCCTGAATTTTCGTGCAAAACTTCTATTTCTGCGCAACTCAGGTTTCCCGTGTGTTCTACCGGTAGAAATTGCGGTAGAACAGATGAAATTCTCATGTCCAAGCTTCTGCTAGAATTTAAGCCACTTCTACCGGTAGTACTTGCGGTAGAACTTTCAGGGCAGCCACTTCTACCGGTAGTACTTGCGGTTGACAGATGGAAATCTTAGGGTCAGCCTTTTCTACCCCTTTTCTACCCCTGTTCTACCCCTGTTCTACCGGTAGAAATACCGGTTGACAGATGAAATTCTGATTTCCTATACTGTTCTGTTTCAGCTCTGTTTTCTCTTTGAAGCTCTATCAACACCACAATTGTGACATTGTGTTGACAATAATTCCAACACAAGATGATACTTGAGATACTAATTTCTTCAATTCTTCATTAAACTTCTCAAGGCATCTCAAATTCCAACAACCTCCAGTGAAGCGGTAGAGGAAGCCTCTGCCTTTTCTTTGACTTCTTGTTTTGGCTGGGTCTTCTCTTGCCGTTTGAGCTTAAGGAGATATTTCCTAGCCTGCCTTCGCTGTTGAGCTGTAGGCTTTGTTTTTGAAAGAAACTGCGATTCAGATCTGAATTAGCGGAAGATATTCATGGCTAATTTGTAACATGATAGATTTTAAAAATCTGATTTGGCCAGCATAAATCAGTCATATAGATCGCATGAGAACTCCATGAATTCATGACCAACAAGTGTATAATTAAAGGAGAATGAAGAAGACTGATACCTCGAAGATTTGTAGACTTCAAATCTCTGAAAAAATAGATCCAAAGGCCCGAACTCAGACTTGCAATCAGCAAACAAGTTGCTGGAATTTTCTGCACTAGTATTGCCTTTGATCTTCTCCTCTATCTCACTTCCAAATCTGATTGGCTAAGATGGTAGGATCTTAATCTAGGAATCAAGAAGTATTTCTCTAAGGAAAAATCTCAGACCTTAACTTTCTTCAATGAAGAAGAAAGAGCTTCAAGGGCTGGATGTGTGCAACTTTGTGCTCTCCTTGTATGGACATCCAAAGGGAAGGCTCTCTCCCTTTTATAGAAACTTAGGAAACCTTTTCCTAGAAGCTTATCTCTTCTAATTCTCATTGTTGTCCAAAAAGGAAAGACTTCTTTCCTTTAAGAAACACTCTAATTAGAAAAGGAAACCAAAAGGAACTTTCCATACAATTAGTAATCCTAGTTGTAGAACACTTACTAATTTTAAGTTCCTAATCCAAAAAGGAAACTATCTCATAGGAATACTAATCCAAAGAGGAGTCCAACTTTCCAAGTAGAGAGTCCTACTCAAAGTTGGAAACCTTACCCATGGAAATCCTATTATGGACGTCCCACATATCAATCACACCATGGCCCACATACAATTTATCTAGAGTTAAATTCATGTATGCCATCAAAGGCCTATTTGAATTTAAACTCAAAATTATTTTTCCACTAAAATAATTCATCCTTATGTTATCTAAACATCTTAGGAAACCATGCCAATCTTGGTAAGTGACTAGAGAAGGGACCAAAAGACATATTGCAACATTGGCTCCCAAAATGACCAAAATGTCCATGCTAAACCCATTGCAACATTAAGACCATTTTAACCTTAACTCATTCCACTAAAGAGTTATGGTTGAACTCCAAGGACAAATATATAATATAATAAGCTCGTCATAAAATGACGGTTGTCTTCGACCTACTAAGTGTAATGACCTGAATGCCCCTCTATGTAACATCCATAATCGAGTCAGGTTATTACATGTACTATCAACCTTCCCGATTACATCTAAACCATAGAACTTCGTATCCTTAAACATAATCATCATTCGAATATTATTCTCTTGATCCAGGGAGCGACCCACAAGTTCAATATACATATGGAACATCCATATACTAAGATCTTAGATTTTGATGATTAATCGGATAATTCTAAGTTGACGATTATTCCATCCTCAGATGGCATAGATTCTATATTGCATCTGCACGTCCCAACTGATCAAGTCCGAGTACCCAAAACACAGAGCTGTTGACCCATGAAAAGAATCTCACCCATAGTGAATTAAAGCACAAGAACTTGACTTCGTCAGTTCATCCACAAATGCTCAAGATTAAGAGCACCGGTCACTCGGTAGCATGAGGTGACTTGATCTCTTTCTGTGATAGTACTATTTTATTAGAGATCACACCTACCATGGTCCTGTTCAATGCATTGCATATGCACTAATGAGATGAATCCGGGAAAGCCCTCCCATGACTTAGGTAAGTCACCCTGAATACAGGAGAGTCTCTCATTATAACTTCTACCAAGATGAAGTGCCCAACTCCATCTTTCAGTTATGAACAAATATGATGTTTCCAGTGTCCATGAATTAGACCTATCTGTGTGTAGACACTACACACCTAATTCATTTACTAGAAACAATGGGCCTTACACAACCATACATATATACTTGTTTAAGCATAAAAGAGTCTTTCCTTTAAATAACCAGTAAATATCTAGTACAAAAGATGAGAGTGCAGCTAGTGGGCTTTAGGGCATACACCAATCCCAACAGTTTTCACGACCTCCCAATTTTCATCTTCTAGGAGATTGGGATGTACCCATATGGGTTGTCCGTCAGGTGTCGGGTAAGGAACCAGTTCCTCGGACGCTTGGATTGAGTTTATCACCTTGAAGGAAGTAGTGATCTTCCTCTTTGGTGATTTTGATGTTTGTCCACATGTCACCATTTGATGGAGGCAGACCCATAGTTTTTGTCAAAGGTGATGACTCCGTTTTTCCACATCTCATTTTTTTCCCCCTCACAACGAAGCATTGATTGAGAGGATGCGAGATCATCTGGTGGTATGGACAATATCGAGGATCATTGGTTTTGCCAACATCACCCGGTCTTTTTGGTTCAGGCCAGGTGAGCTTGCCGTTTGCCACAAGAGCCCCGAAGATTTCATCAACATCTTCATCAAACGGGTATTTCTTCTCTACTCGTTCTTTGAAGGCATCTGAGAGTTCAGGTCTCTTACCCACAGCTTTGTTTTCAGCTTTCTTTGGTGGCTGAGGAGCTGACTTGGTCTGCACATTGAGGACCTCTTTCTTCTTTGTTTAGAGGTTGCAATGGCGGTTGGCTCTTTCCTTGACGATTTCTGACTGTTGAGGTCTTTAATCACCGTTTCAGCTTCCATGGAAGCTTCTAGGAGTTCTCCCAGGTTTTTTGATTTGTTGCCGATGATAATGGAGCGGATTCTAGCTCTCATGTTGTTTCGGCAGATGTCGACTAGCGATGCTTGTGGCAGTACATCAAAGCATTTGTACGCCATTGCTTTCCACTTGTGAATGAAGTCATATGTTGACTCATTCTCCCCCTGTTTTAGGCTGCACAGCTGAGCCATAGTAGCGAGATGATCCTCACCTTTGAAGTGAGTCAGGAAGTGAGTCAGGAAGCGTGTCTCTAGCATGGCCCAATTTTGGATGGAGTCCTCCGGCAGAGTGGAGTACCAATCGAAGGCCGTGAAATAAACTGCGATTCAGATCTGAATTAGCGGAAGATATTCATGGCTAATTTGTAACATGACAGATTTTAAAAATCTGATTTGGCCAGCATAAATCAGCCATATAGATCGCATGAGAACTCCATGAATTCATGACCAACAAGTGTATAATTAAAGGAGAATGAAGAAGACTATTACCTCGAAGATTTGTAGACTTCAAATCTCTGAAAAAATAGATCCAAAGGCCCGAACTCAGACTTGCAATTAGCAAACAAGTTGCTGGAATTTTCTGCACTAGTATTGCCTTTGATCTTCTCCGCTATCTCACTTCCAAATCTGATTGGCTAAGATGGTGGGATCTTAATCTAGGAATCAAGAAGTATTTCTCCAAGGAAAAATCTCAGACCTTAACTTTCTTCAATGAAGAAGAAAGTGTTGGAAATAGGGTGGGCCTCTAGGATAGGTTTCAAAAACTTTTGACCCACTTGACGCAGGGATCAACTATCCAGAAGGCTATAAAACCCAATCCAAGATCTATGTCCTCAATCTCAGTCATCATGATCAGTAAAACAATTTATCTAGAAGATAAAAACAGCAACTAACAAGCATCCATAAAAATCTACAACATGCAAGGAAGTGGATTATACCTTTGGAGCTCGGTTGTGCTCTAATAGAGGAGTTGCGTCTTTCTTTGATGATGAAACGCTTTCACTAATCAAATAGGGATCTCCAAGACCTCTTGATCTTCCACGCTATGACCCGTATTAGATTCTCCTTTTCTCAAGAAGATGGTGGGATCTCCAAGAGAAAACTAATAGAAACTCTAGGGAGGAACTAGAAAGAGAACTAGAAGAGGGAGAGGAGGAAGAGCATGTGCAACTATTGCACTAGGGAGGCTTGGGCGTGAATCCCAATGTGGATTTATGCATGGGACGTCCAAGGCCCTCTTCTCCTCTTATTTATAGCTTTTGCAAGCCCAACTTACTAATTTCCATTAGAAGTCTTACTTCCAAAAATTAGTAACTATCTCTTCTTAATTAAAATAGAAGTCTCACTTCCATTAATTAATTAGTAACTTACCATATCATAATTAGAAGTCTCACTTCAAATATGATTAGTAACTTTCCAATTCCTCTCTAATTAAAATAGAAGTCTCACTTCTACTAAAATTAGTAAGTCTACTATTACCACTATTAGAAGTCTCACTTCAAATGGAAATAGTAACTTTCCTTTTAGAGTTTAACTAGAATTAGATACTTTCTAATAATTGGGCTAGCGTGGGGACCACTAGGGATTCCTTAGAAAGCTGGCTCCAACTGGGACACGCGACCCCACATCTCATGTGTAATCCGGGTCCACAGTTAATTGCAAATAACTCCACTATATAAATGCAATTGAACTCCAGTCTTAGGAATATTACATAGAAGACCCTAAACTTCCACATTACCACAAGTAGACCCCTCTATCAATATCCATGGATCAATTGGACCTGTCTTCCAAACTTGATCCATATCTTATTATCCTTGAGCCCCAATTAATTATAATGATCAATAGGTACCTTTCCAATTAACTCTTAATCGGAATGGGTGCGCACTTACCAATGATAAATCCATTAATTGGCACAAGGGGATATTAAAGATAGATTCCATCTTGACTATTGAATGTTCCCACAGCTCTACTACCATGTACCCAAATCACCGAGGTGTTGACCTACAGTTGGCCTCACTCATTGGTGACTCAAAGCAAATGAATAGATAGAAACTTGAGTTCATTAATGTCTCAGGATTGAGAGCCTATTGCTAGGGAATTATGAGAGCAGACCTTAAAATAAAGACAGTGTTTATAAGGTGCTTCTCATGGTCCTTCAATACATCCAATGTACCAACACAATGATCCAGAATCTTCCATTCTGATGATCGAGACAAATCACACTATCTCATAGTGATCAAAGTGCTGCAACCTTGTCAGTATGAGATGTCCAGTCTCATCACTGGTTGTGAATATATTTTAAGTATAAGATTTGTCATACATGTCTCCCGTATGTGGATCTCATCCATACACATGTATTACATCTAATATACTTGTGGACCCCGGTTCATCTCATGAACCATCATGTCATTCGTATTGGTTATGTGCAAGTATATAATAAATTACCATTCATCTCATGAAAGGAAAGCATGAATATATGAATAAATAAAGAATTTAATCAATTTATTATATCATCTACTGGATTGAGTCCATAAAACTAACAGAAAGAGCTTCAAGGGCTGGACGTGTGCAACTTTGTGCTCTCCTTGTATGGACGTCCAAAGGGAAGGCTCTCTCCCTTTTATAGAAACTTAGGAAACCTTTTCCTAGAAGCTTATCTCTTCTAATTCTCATTGTTGTCCAAAAAGGAAAGACTTATTTCCTTTAAGAAACACTCTAATTAGAAAAGGAAACCAAAAGGAACTTTCCATACAATTAGTAATCCTAGTTGTAGAACACTTACTAATTTTAAGTTCCTAATCCAAAAAGGAAACTATCTCATAGGAATACTAATCCAAAGAGGAGTCCAACTTTCCAAGTAGAGAGTCCTACTCAAAGTTGGAAACCCTACCCATGGAAATCCTATTATCGACGTCCCACATATTAATGCACACCATGGCCCACATACAATTTATCTAGAGTTAAGTTCTTGTATGCCATCAAAGGCCTATTTGAATTTAAACTCAAAATTATTTTTCCACTAAAATAATTCATCCAAATGTTATCTAAACATTATAGGAAACCATGCCAATCTTGGAAAGTGACTAGAGAAGGGACCAAAAGACATATTTGCCATTGGCTCCCAAAATGACCAAAATGTCCATGCTAAACCCATAGCAACATTAAGACCATTTTAACCTTAACTCATTCCACTAAAGAGTTATGGTTGAACTCCAAGGACAAAAATATAATATATTAAGCTCGTCATAAAATGACGGTTGTCTTCGACCTACTAAGTGTAATGACCTGAATGCCCCTCTATGTAACATCCATAATCGAGTCAGGTTATCACATGTACTATCAACCTTCCCGATTACATCTAAACCTTAGAACTTCATATCCTTAACATAATCAACATTCGAATATTATTCTCTTGATCCAGGGAGCGACCCACAAGTTCAATATTCATATGGAACATCCATATACTAAGATCTTAGATTTTGATGATTAATCGGATAATTCTAAGGGGACGATTATTCCATCATCATATGGCATAGATTCTATATTGCATCTGCACGTCCCAACTGATCAAGTCTGAGTACCCAAAACACAGAGCTGTTGACCCATTAAAAGAATCTCACCCATAGTGAATTAAAGCACAAGAACTTGACTTCGTCAGTTCATCCACAAATGCTCAAGATTAAGGGCACCGGTCACTCAGTAGCATGAGGTGACTTGATCTCTCTCTGTGATAGTACTATTTTAGATATCACACCTACCATGGTCCTGTTCAATGCATTGCATATGCACTAATGAGATGAATCCGGGAAAGCCCTCCCATGACTTAGGTAAGTCACCCTGAATGCAGGAGAGTCTCTCATTATAACTTATACCAAGATGAAGTGCCCAACTCCATCTTTCAGTTATGAACAAATATGATGTTTCCAGTGTCCATGAATTAGACCTATCTATGTGTAGACACTACACACCTAATTCATTTACTAGAAACAATGGGCCTTACACAACCATACATATATACATGTTTAAGCATAAAAGAGTCTTTCCATTAAATAACCAGTAAATATCCAGTAACAAAAGATGAGAGTGCAGCTAGTGGGCTTTAGGGCATACACCAATCCCAACAGGCCGTACCTTTTAGGGTACTTGCAAAGATTGGGATATTGAGTGCATCTTGATCCGCGATAGCTCCCGTCAAGATCTTGAAGTGAATGACGTGCTGTCTGGCTGATCCTTTCCCCGTGTATGTTTGGAGAGTAGGATACTTGAATTTTGTGGGGAACGGGACCGAGTCCATCCATAAGGGATATGGTGGCTTAATCCCATGCTCGTTGAGTATATCCTCTTCTTTTGCTTTTGCGAGGATACCTTCTACGTCCTTTTTGGTAAGGGCGCGTGACTCATTTTCTTCTCCATTTACCTCATCGTCTTGATGATTCGGAGGAGGTTCATTGTTCGCCTGATTTGGAAGGCGAGGAGAAGGTTTTTCATCAGAGTTTCCATCCTCTACTGGCCTTGTTCCAACTGCTGGATGCGTGTGATCGCATCATCTTGAGGTGGATTGCGGGGTGGTGGCTCAGAATTTATAGCCAGGACGTTCATCCTTCGTGATTCGAACGAAGAAACTGTCCTGGTGACTGAGCTGGGGCTCATTCTTTCTTTTTGAAGAAAAGCTTGAGGAAGGATCACTCTGCCGTCCTTTGCTTGAAGGAGCAGGGGATTCTTCTGAATGTCTTCTTGTCCTGGAGACGCTGCGGGTCATCGGACGTCAGACATGGATTTTTGTTGCTGACTTTTGGCGCCTTCTGGTTTTTCCAACCATATGGACGGCAGCAACTTGGTTGGGTCTATCTTTTTCGACCCATTTGGGAGAGACTTAAAGTGTAGGAGGTTGGGTCCTTTGCTTCTCTAGTCTCTTTTGTCGATACGACGCGCGACGGCGTATGCGGCGAGCAATTTGAGCTTCGGTCAGCTCTGGCTGGGCTTTGACAATGAAGGATGTGCTCCCTCTGGCGCAGCAGCTGAGCCTGTCTTCTTTGTAGCTGGGCAAGGGCAGGATGTGAACCCTGTCCTTCGCCTGTTGCAGCGAAGCTTTGAATTTTTGGAGTTCGGCCCCTGTAGAGATGAAGGGTCGAACTGCAGGTTTGTAGGCCTTAGCAGGTGCTCACAGAGGCCTTGTGATGCATGACTTGATTTTGGGCTTGTAGGAACAAGCCGGCTCATGCTGGGTTGACTTAGGAGTCAAGTTGGAGATGGGCCTTTCCTCTTTCATGTAGGCAAGAAGGTAGAACTGGCTCTCCTTGAGTGGGGCCCGGAATGCTGGCTTAGTGGATGTTTGGGACCTTCTTTGTTTTGGTGAAGGTCTTGGGGACCGAGTCTTGCGATAGACCTGGTCGTTTGCTGGTTGAGGCTTCGTGGGGCTGCCACGAGCTTCGGGCTATCTGGTGCTCGCCTTTGGTGTCACGGTAGTGACACGTTGAGAGGCGAGTTTCTGCTTCTTGGAAGGAGCAGTTTGTTCCTCAGGAAGTGGGAATGGTCCCAGCGTCCCAAAGACAATAGTCCGGGGAGTCGAGGTCGACCCGGAGCTCAGAGAGTTGCCTAGGGTGTTGACGCTTCGGCAGCTGATGGGGCGCTTGTAGGTGCACGTGGTTTGCTTCTGTTGAAGCATGAGTTGGTGCTTTCTTTCATCGAAAGTAATGGTAAGCGATGCTGCCATTGTTAGTTTTTTTCGAAAATTTCTGAAACAAGACCACATCCATTAGTAATCACAAGAATATAATGATCATAAATGGGAAGTTCTATTGTTTTGTCTTTTCAAATTGCTCGAGGGACATGACCCAAGCAATATGAAGAAGGCAAAAAGCCATAGAGGGTACAATTGTTCTGACAGCAGGTATGGTAAGCCCAGAATGAGCATCCCAGTGACTGCTAGAAGCAATTGTGAACTTAAATTCGACTTATCGAGAAGTAGAGCTTGCTCAAGGTAAGAAGAATATAAAGTTGGAGTTACAAATGTGCCGATCGCAATACAGTAGACCCTGAAAGGGCGTACTAGTACTCCTAGACACAAATGTTTTGAGAGCGCATCCATGAGATGAGATTCTCTGTTTTGAAAAGTCAAGATCGGATTCATCAAAGAGAGCAGATGGTATTCTGATCTGAACACGGGTTCAGCGATTTCCGCGAGCGCCAGTGCTCAGAAAGAAATGAACCATAATTTCTCGGATCTGAATAAAAAAATGACGAGTTTTTTTTTTTTTTTTTGAAAGGCCAATATTGGGTTCATCAAAAAGAGCAAAAGGCACTCAAATCTGAACACGGGCTCAGTGATTTTCACGAGCGCCAGTGCTTAGAAAGAAGAAGACCAATATTTCTCCAATCTAAACCCAAAATGACGGAAGTTTTTTTTTTTTTTGAAGATTTTTTTTTGAAGAGTTTTTTTTTTAAAATTTTATTTTATTTATTTTTTTACTTTTTTAAGATTTTTTTTGAATTTTTTTATTTTTAAAAATCTTATTTTTTTAAAAAAATTATTTAAAAGACGAGAGAGTACACATTGGCCTCCTAACCCCCCGTCTTATGAAATCTCGATTGATAGAATTGCCCCCAGGTAAGGGTAGGATTACTTAATGAACCCGTTTGGAGGACCCTTGCCTAGAACAGTCAAGCTGTCTCTACACTCTGGACAAGGCTTTTCTTGAATCAACCATGATCAAAGAACGCAGTTGGTTTAACCTTAGTGGTCTATGTCTTTTTATATATATATATATATTTTAGATCTTTAATGAACTCATCGAAGAGAAACGATGGCCCAAAACCTTAGTCGAACAGGCTCAACATTTCTGCAAGCACGATGAATGATAGGAAAGGATCAAGGTTTCTCAATTTTGAATTCAAACTGAGAAATCTAATTTTTTTTATTTTTTATTTTAGATCTTTAATGAACTCATCGAAGAGAAACGATGGCCCAAAACCTTAGTCGAACAGGCTCAACATTTCTGCAAGCACGATGAACGATAGGAAAGGATCAAGGTTTCTCAATTTTGAATTCAAACTGAAAAATCTGATTTTTTTTTTGTTTTTTTTTTAGATCTTTAATGAACTCATCGAAGAGAAACAATGGCCCAAAACCTTAGTCGAACAGGCTTAACATTTCTGCGAGCACGATGAACGATAGGAAAGGATCAAGGTTTCTCAATTTTGAATCCAAAATGAAAAATCTGATTTTTTTGTTTTTTTGTTTTTTGGTTTTTTTTTTTAGATCTTTAATGAACTCATCGAAGAGAAACAATGGCCCAAAACCTTAGTCGAACAGGCTAAACATTTCTGCAAGCACGATGAACGATAGGAAAGGATCAAGGTTTCTCAATTTTGAATTCAAACTGAGAAAATCTGATTTTATATTTTTTTTGTTGAAAAGAGAAAGAGTGGAAATAAATTCAAAGAATTAGAAATTCCCAAAAAATCTCATCTCGTTTTTTTAGATGCGGAATCCAACATAGGCCACCAATTAGAAAGTAGCCAAGGAATCAAGAAAAGAAGTATAAGCATAGAGCAATTGATATGATATGCAAATATTTCATTTCAAGCAATGTGTTCTCAAATGAACGGGTCCCACCGGGTGTGCCAGCTTGATGGACCAGCGCTTCTGCCCAGTTCTACCGAGGTCGGCGGACGTGGGAGTCCGTTGGGTACGACCCTTTCATAACCGGAAGGGGGCAGAGGCGTGCATCAACATTTTTTTTGTGTGGGTGTGCCAGATTTTCTATTTTACTTAGAATTGCAAGTGGCGATCCGGAGATCAACCTTCGCAAGTAAAAAGGAAATCAACTTCTTTCAAGTTTTCCATTGCACATATATTTAAGAAAAGAGACATTTTCTTAATTTTGCGTGAAAGGCGATTTTTTTGGCATTTATAGCCGATTTAGAAACCTTATGAATAATGAAAGACAAGAGTTGTGATTTTTGTCTCTTTTGAAAAAATACAAACTATAATGAAAAGCAAGAAAAGGAGGATCTAACTTCGAAGGAGATTGTGGGGGACCCGTTCAGATTGACGGTCGCAAGCCATATGTGGACTTCGCCATCATCCATGCAGATGAGAACAGAGGATGCTATTGATTCGCTTGGCTTGGCTATAACCTCAGGTTTTTAGAAGACAAAGACCAAAAGGAGGTCCTATGTCCAACAAAAAGCCAAGTAGACGGGCTGAAAAGCCACGTCTAAGCCATTGGAGGCAAACGGAGAAGGCAGGGACCTTGGGGGGGGGGGGTAACCCCCAAGGGACTTTTGTCACCTTGTAGCGGTGGTCGGTGTAGAACTTCCGCAGAGTTTTCTCTCTTTCTTTCTATGGATTTCTACGCTTTTTTCTGATCTGGGATCTGTCTTCTTTTTCCGATGATCTCTGTGATTTTTCCGATCTGGAATTCTTTGGAATGCTCTCCTATTTATAGGCTTTTAGGTAGCCATTTAGGAGGGTTTATGAGCCTTAATTGTCATAAAGCTACATAAAGGGAGGAGTTACAAGATTGAATTCTTTATTTTGTAACTCCTTTTTTTCTTGGCTTCTGATTGGCCGGAAGAGATTGAGGGCATTTAATCGCCTTTAATCGCCATGATGGGAGGAGTTTCATGGGTTAAATGCCATGAATCTCTTGACTTGTAACTCCCGGATGCTTGCTTTTGATTGGGCCGTCCAAGGAAATGGATTAATGACTATAATAAAGCTAGTAAATTAATCGCATTAAGTGGTCGCCGAGCAGTTGAAGAGTCGTGGGCCGTGCTGCGTCTTTTGGGATTCTTCTGGCGATGATCATCGATGGATCTTTATGTAGATCAACATCGGATGACCATGTAACTTCAGGTGTTGGTTGCCAACACAGCGGGTCGGTGCCATCTGTCCTGTCGATTTCTCGATCGGTCGAGTAGAAAGCACACTTTTTTTTGGTTGACCAGTTGGCGATCAATGTTGATTTCGATACTCTTGATGATTAACCCGTGTTTTTGACGGATGCTAGAGGATTTGGTGTCTCAAAAGTATGAATTTTGGAAAATACCAGAGGCCGGATGCTTCAAATCGCTAAAAAACGACGAAAGACGGGGTTTTCGGGGCCCACCGGTCGAAACTGGGTCAAACGATGTCGGAATGCCAAAAATTTGGTGTGAAGCCTACTGAGCAATAAATAAGACCAACCATAGGCTTTTGTTTGAGTTTTGAAGCCGTTTGGGGTCCTATCAGCAGTAGACTTGCTTTTGTCGCGATGAAGATGTCGCAGTTTGATGTGCGGTCAACCGATGTCCGATTGACTTGAAATTTGACAAGGAACCTATTGGAGTCATTTTAAGATGATCCATAGGTTCTGTCTTGGAAACCATGGTCCCGGGGAGCTTCGCCGCTGAGAGGCTTGATTTGGCTTCCGTGCGTCAAAGTATGGTCAAATGTTGTCGAAATGACCTGAAATTTGACGTGTAGCCCTTTGTAAGCATTTTGAAGTCGTCCATGTGCTCTATCTGATGAGTGATGACCTCGGTGGTTCTCGCCGCCGAGAGGCTTGATTTAGCTGTTCGAGGGTTGATATAGGGTCAAACGTTGTCGGTTTGACTCGGAACTTTACGTGGAGCCTTTTGGAAGTATTTTGAGACCATCCATTGGCTTTGATCGAAGATTTGGTGTCTCCGATGCTTTCGCCGCCAGGAGCTCCTTTTCATCCGTCGGAGAAGCGAAGTTAGGCCAAATGATTTTGAAATGGCCCGAAACTTCTTGTGTACTCCTCTTTTGGCTGTCTTGAAGGATCTTGCAGTTTTTGTTTGATTTTGACAAGATTTGATTTTTTGGAAGTAGCATTGCCTATTTATGGCAGGTTGCGACTTCATGTAGCTCTTTGGATCTTGAAGAGGCAAAGTGACATTTTTGGTGTCAACAATTGTGATTCAGCCATCAACCTTCAAATTTTTGATTGTTTATTTTATTTTTACAATCCATCCTGTAAATCTTATTTCCAACTGGAAGTCAATGAAGATCGGACATGTGGCACAATTATAGATTTTTATATGGCAAGCGTGACAAGGAAAGAAACTACGGATGTTGTTGACCAGGATCATTCTAAAGTAATTCTTGAAAAGTTCTTTGACAATGCTTTGACAGTAAATGGAGGATACTTTGGAGATATCTATGTCCTCATTGCGACCTTTGTCAAGGACTTAGAGAATATTGTTGACAATGCTAATTATGCCTAAAACAGGGCCAAGATCATTGGCGGATGGAATGGCTAATAGTGATCCCAACAGTGACATGTATTGGTTATCAAGAAGTCCACAACTGTTGGGTTATTTCAAAGAAAATCAACCCTGGAAACGGAAGTATGCTAAGAAGCACGGGAATGAGAAGATAAACAAAAACAAAATCTTCATGTATTTGATATGCTGCAAAAACCAACCATCCAATGATGAGATTTGGTGGCATAACTTAAGGTGGTACGATGATCGCGCCATGAAATCCATCGAAGCAATGAACTCGAGGGCACGTTCTCCTGAAACCCGGGGAGGCTGATGCAGGACAAAAATGAAATCAACTAGTGGGTGCCTCTCAAATCATTTCCATTTTGATCAATTCTTTTCTTTTTAATTAGATAAGCAGCCGATCTTCCGCTTTTTGCATCCTATTTTCCGATCAGAGAATAAGTTGTTATTTTATTAATTTACGAGATGTTGGTTTAGTTGGTCTTTTAATGGGCTAATATAGGGCTTAGAGAACTAAACCGCTAGTCAAGTTAGTGGATAAGGAATCCAATTCCTTGTTCGGGTAGCGAGTTTAGGTGGGCGATGGAATAGTCACAGTGGAGAAAGAAAGCAGGATCTTTTATTAGAGTCAGTGAGCTACTCGCCAAAGAAGTAATGGGCAATTTATTGCACTTTCTGCTTTCTAGTTTAGGTAGGCGATGGAGGAGTATAAGTCGGTAAAAGAAGGACATTCTCTCTAGGTGGGTAAGCACTCACTCCTCGACTTGGTTTTAAGGAAGTAGGCGATTGCTAGTTTCTCTCTTTCGATATCGGAGTAAGCCAACTCATTCTCCTTTGAGGTGTGAACTAACAAGTCTTCTGGCTCCTAGTACTTTCATGAGTCTGATCTACTGATTCTAGTAGCGGAACAAGCAATAGTTATTAGTTCTTATACTTGTTTAGGAAGCACTTCTTCTTTATTCCAGCTCAGTGAACACAAGACAGATATAAGGTGTTCCATTCCTTTCAGTAGAGGGCTTAGTTCCACGGCTTAGAGGGCGCTTATTCCTGATGCCTTTGAGGCCATGCTTTTAGAGATCAATTCTCTGTGCCTTTGGATCTGATTACTTGTTTTGTTAGCGGAGCTTGTCTGAGGTATGAGTTCAAGTCTCTTTTGAAGGAGTAGTTCTTGTGTCGGTGCCTTTAGAGAAGAGAGCAGTTCAAGGCGCCCTGGAGCCATCCAGCCCAAGACCTACCAAATTCATAACCAACAAAGGGAGCTTCAGCTCATAAAAGAGGAATGTAAGGAACTCTTTGGTTTTTGGATCAGACCGTCGTCAAATCCTTTCACATCTCTCAGAGATGGAATGTTCCCGTCACCTTGAAGATCGATGACCAGGTGATTCGCGTCACTGCATGCGTCGACTCCGGTTCAGACCTCAATTGTCTCCGACAAGATTGTTTCTCCCTAAAAAGATGGGAAAATTGCACCGAAAAGGCATTCACGGTGAATGGATCACCGCTCCAGATTCCTGAAATGGTGCGGGCACATGTGCAAGAAAAGGATCTGCCAACAGCTTTACTTTGTCCTAATTCAAAACCTTTAGAATGAGTGCCTCCTGGGGACTCCGTTCCTACAGCATTAGACAAAATGGAAGTAATAAGAGAAGGAGAGAAGAGTGGAAACAAGGCTTCCATGAAAGGAGTTTCTTATTCCCATTCCCTAATCCTCCTCGCTACACAGGGATACAGCAGCTTTGTTATAATTTGAAGAAGCTTTAAATGATTTGAATGGTAATCATGGTTTAAGGTTGTAATTGTTGTCAAACCATGTCAACATGATGAGAGGATGAAGCTCAACTATGCAATGGAAATCAGATGGAAATCAGAATGGAAAAAGAGCTTAAAAGAAGAATAAGAGTTGAAACAGTCAGGAATTCAGAATTCCTGAAGCAGAGCATGCGGTCGACCGGGCACCCCATGCGGTCGACCGAGCAAAGAGAAATCTGCAGAAACAGATTCAGGTACTCCCAGTTATTTTCGTGACACAGTGTGTCTTCGGTCGACCGGGACCCCAGGATGTCGACCGAGCGCGATAATTGACTGTTTCCAGACAGTGTATGATGTCGACCGAGAAAGCAAGGATGTCGACCGAGCACGGGAACCAGAGTTGCGCAGAAACAGAAGTCGTGTACGAAAATTCAGCATTCTTATCTAATTTGTTTGGGACTCTTTCTAAACGAATTGTAGCCTGTTTTGAATACAATTAAGGGTTAACATAACCTATATAAAGGCATGTATGGGTCGTTCTTAGAGACACCACAATAGAGAAGAATAGAGAAGAGTTTTAGAGAGAAAATTGAGAGAGTTCTTGAGAGAAAGAAGAAGCTGCTGCTGTGTGCTGTTGTGGTGCTGTTGTGGTGACGTTTTCTACAGCAATTGTGGACGAGATTGTGCTCTTGAAGATGGTGATTCGTCCATGAGTTAAGTGTCTCTCTTTATGCTTTAGATTTCAATTTGTAAGGGATTGAGAGAGAGAGAATTGTAGAGGGGAAGGGCTGTAGACAGAGTTTATCTTCTATTCTGTTTTTACATCAAGTTGGTGCTTGGTGTCTGTGGTTTGGTGATCCTATCTGTTGGTGCAGATAAATTGTAAAGGGAGTCGGTGCTTCCTAGATAGTTGGTGCTATCTGAAACTAAGGGTTGGTGCTCTTTGTCGTTGGTGCGACTAAATAAGATTCAGATCTGTCCCGGATTGGTGTTCGGACAGTCTTTGAACCGTGGACGTAGCCTTTCGGTGAACCACGTTAAATCTGGTGTCATTGTGTGATTTGATTTACTTTTGTTGTTAGTTTGGACCTGTTGAAAAAGGAATCACTGATTCACCCCCCCCCCTCAGTGATCGCGATATCTAACAATTGGTATCAGAGCGAGGCTCCCTTGATCAGTTTAATACGCTAAGGGTGATCTCTTGTCAAATCACATGGCAGCCAATATAGGGAATATGAAAGCACCTCTGTTTGATGGTTCTAATTACTCTTTTTGGAAGATTAGGATGCAAGCCTTCATCAAATCTCTTGGCTATGATGTTTGGGAGGCTGTCAGAGTCGGTTACAATGCTGCCACCGTACCCAATGATACTGCATCGAAGAAGTTGGCAGACAACGACTCCAAGGCGCAGAATGCACTCTTTAGTGGCCTTGTGGACAGCGAGGTTGTCAAAGTAATTGCATGCAAAACAGCCAAGGAAATATGGGACAAGTTGAAAAGCATTCATGAAGGAGATGAGAAGATCAAAGAAGCGAAATTGCAAACTCATCGCTCTCAATTCGAGTCTCTTCGCATGGCGGAAAGCGAGAATGTTGAATCGTATATGCAACGAGTGAATGAAGTCACGAATGACATTCGTGGACTAGGGGAGGAGATTAAAGAGCCGGTCATCGTCAAAAAGGTTCTAAGATCTCTTCTTCCCCGGTTTGATTCAAAAGTCTCAGCCATCGAAGAAGCCAAAGATCTGAATGCATTTTCCATGGATGAATTACATGGTTCTCTAACTGCCTATGAGATGCGCATAGGAAAGACGTCTTCATCTGATAAAGAAGCGGCCTTCAAAGTTCAGAAAAAGGCAAAAGAGACTGCTGGTCATGATGTTGATTCTGATAATGATGAGCTTGAGGCTCAATTTGTTAGAAAGTTGAAGAAAGGAAGCAATGGCAAGTACAAAGGGAAGCTACCCTTTAAATGCTTCAATTGTGGAGGTGTTGGTCACTTTGCTACGAAGTGTCCGCTGAAAGAAGACAATGACAATGACTCTTATGCTGAAAAGAGTAAAGGAAAGAGAAATTTCAGAAAAAGAGGCAAAGCTAAAAACTTTCTATGTCAACAAGATGACAGCACGTCTGAAACTTCAGACGATGATGAATCAACCGAAGCTCTCTTCATGGTCACTGTTGAAGAAGAAGAAGAGCTAGATCCGGAAGAGGAAGAGGAGGCTGAAGTCAATCTTGAAGAGGAACTCATAGTCGCACTTGAGGAGCTTAGCATGGAACGCAAAACAAGTAAGAAAAATATGAAACTTCTCCATGAATCTGAAAGTTCTATTATTGCTTTGAAAACTCAAGTAGAAGAATATAAAAGAATGGTAGAAGTCCTTGAAAACCAAATAAGTATCAAAAAGGAAGAGGCTATGAAACTTGAAACTGAGATCGCTAGAGCAAAGGCTGAAAATTTGGATAATAGCAAAAAACTCAAAGCGCTCCAAGCGATTGAAGGGACTATGAAACTCGATGAACTACTGAAAGTTCAAAGACCTGCCCACTTCAGATTTGGTCTAGGATTTGAGAAAGGTGAATCCTCTAAGATTGCACCTCCTGAAAAGAAAGAGTTTGTAAAGCAAGTCACTGCACCTTCTAACTCTATGAAGCCCACTCAACCTAGAAAGGAGTCCATTCCTGTTAGAAAGGTAATGAAGACTAACCAGCCACAAAGAAGATACAAATTCTATGGTTATTGCTTTCATTGTAATATGTTTGGACATAAAAGAGACGATTGCAAAATCTATGTAAAATACAGCTCACTTGTGACTAGGAACCCTTTTTCAATCCTAAGTAGCCACAAAATTGAGTGCCATAAGTGCTATAATTATGGACACTTGGCTAGGGATTGTAGGTTGCATATTGCTAACAAATTTCAGGTTGAAAAGAAACCCAAGTTAGTCAAGGCTTGGAGAGCAAAGCAAAGTGCAGAAAGTCCCAAAGAATCTCTCATTGTGCAAATGGCATTCAATGCACAAAAGAAGGCAGCACCATGGGTCCTTGATAGTGGTTGTTCAAGCCATATGACTGGTGATAAAGAGAAATTCATCAAATTACAGCACTATGAAGGCGGTTCAGTGAAGTTTGGCAACAATGATGGTGCCAAAATCTGCGGAAAAGGTGTTATTCAGCTTATGGCAAACAAGATCAGATCGGAAGAAGTCTTATATGTGTCTGGATTGAGACACAACCTGCTTAGTGTGAGCCAGATCTGTGACAAGGGTCACGAAGTTATCTTCACAAAGAATGGGTTTGCCATCAAGAAGAGTAGCAACGGCAAAACAGTGGCAACTGGATCAAGAACTGCTGGAAATCTCTATACATTGTCAGATGGAGCTGAAAAGACCTGCTTGATGAGTCGGACAGAGGAAAGTTGGTTGTGGCACAAACGCCTTGGGCATCTAAGCTTTGATAACATGTCAAAGATTTGCAATTCAAAGGCTGTAAGAGGCATGCCTACAGTTGAAAAGCCTTCCAATCCCATTTGCGACTCTTGCCAAAAGGGAAAGCAAACGAGGGTTATGTTCAAGTCAAAGGAGCATCATTCCAAGAAACCTCTTGAGCTAGTGCACACTGATCTCTGTGGACCGATGCGAACTCAAAGCACCAATGGAGATAAGTATTTCATGTTATGCATTGATGATTATACTCGTATGACATGGGTATTGTTCCTTAAGCATAAGCATCAAGCACTTGATCGTTTTAAAGTGTTTAAAGCACAGGTTGAAAATCAATTGGAAAAACGTATCAAGATTTTAAGGTCTGATCGTGGAGGCGAGTTCACATCTGAAGAGTTCACTAAATATTGTGAACATCATGGCATTCAAAGACAGTACTCAGCCCCTAGAACTCCACAGCAAAATGGAGTTGTGGAACGGAAGAATCGCACCGTACAAGAGATGGCTCGTACGATGCTAAGTGAAAGCAAGATGGCTGACAAGTATTGGAAAGAGGCAATTCATACGGCTGTATACATTCAAAATCGATGCTTGATCAGGCCACATGAAGACAAAACTCCCTATGAGCTATGGTTTGGAAGAAAGCAACAGTCAACCATTTCAGAGTCTTCGGCAGCAAGTGTTCCATCAAGCGGCTCGAACAAAATCCGGGCAAATTTGAAGAAAGAGCTGACGAAGGTATATTTCTGGGTTACTCCTCTACTAGCAAGGCATATAGGTGTCTTAACAAAAGAACCAGAAAAATCATAGAAAGTGCTGATGTGAGAATAGATGAGAATATTGAACCAAAGAATGCAACTCATAATGACAGTCCAGTTTATGAGGACTCGAGTGAGATTGATGATGAGATGGCTGAATCTAATGATTCTGAGAAATCAAAGGATGACTCAGAAGATACTACACCTAAGAAGCACAGCACTTGGGTAGAGCAACACCCTAAGGATCAAATCATTAGAGATCCTAAGGCAGGCGTTCAAACTAGACAAAGTGTAGTTAGCAATTACTCACTTATGTCCACCATTGAACCCAAGACTGTGGCTGAAGCCAGTCTCGATGAAAGTTGGTTGAAATCTATCCATGAGGAGTTGGAGCAAATTGAGAAGAACTCCACATGGGAACTTGTTCCTAGACCTACTGATAAGAATGTTATTGGTACTAAATGGGTCTTTCGGAATAAGCTGAATGAAGATGGTCAAGTCATTAGAAACAAAGCAAGGTTGGTTTGTAAAGGCTATGCTCAAGTTGAAGGCATAGATTTTGAAGAGACCTTTGCACCGGTGGCTCGTCTGGAAGCTATTCGTATGTTTCTTGCATTGGCAGCATGCAAAACCTTCAAGGTATTTCAGATGGACGTAAAGTCAGCTTTCTTGAATGGTTTACTTGAAGAAGAGGTCTACATTGAGCAACCTGATGGTTTTCTCATCAGCAAAAATTCAGATCTAGTGTGCAAGTTGAAAAAGGCTCTTTATGGACTGAAACAAGCGCCAAGGGCATGGTATGCAAGGCTGGATCTCTATCTCCGCAAGATCGGTTTTGGAAAAGGAATGGTTGATAGCAATCTGTATGTCAAAACTGAGTTAAGCAAACAGCTGGTTGTCATTGTTTATGTTGATGACATAATCTTTGGTGGCAATGATGAGGAGATGTGCAGGAATTTTGCTGAAGAGATGAAGAAAGAATTTGAAATGTCGATGCTTGGAGAACTAAAGTTCTTTCTTGGTTTACAAGTTCAGCAGCTAAAACATGGCATCTTCATATCACAAATGAAGTACATTAAGGAAATGCTGAAACGGTTCAATATGGAAGACAGCAAGCCAGTGAGCACACCAATGTCAACGAACACGAAGCTTAGCAAAGATGATAAGGCCTCGTCCGTTGATCATACCACCTATCGCTCTATGATAGGAAGCTTGCTCTACTTGACTGCTACAAGACCAGATCTTCTACAAGCAGTATGTATGGTTGCACGTTTTCAAGCAGCAACCAACTGAAACGCACCTTACAGCAGTGAAAAGAATCTTTCGATATCTGAAAGGTACTATGGAGCTTGGTATCTGGTATCCCAAAGGCAAATCCTTCACTCTTGTTGCATATTCTGATGCCGATTGGGCTGGATGCGTAGATGATCGCAAGAGTACTAGCGGCGGCGCATTTTATCTTGGAGAAAGATTAGTTGCTTGGCATAGTAAGAAGCAAGACTCAGTATCCCTTTCGACAGCGGAAGCGGAATATATTGCAGCGGCAACTTGTTGTACGCAAGTGTTATGGATGCGGCAAATGCTCTCTGATCTAGGAGTTCCTACAACGGATCCTACGCCGATCCTATGTGACAACACGAGTGCAATTCATATATCTAAGAATCCTGTTCAGCACTCTCGAACAAAGCATGTAGCAATTCGTTATCATTTTCTTAAAGATAAAGTTGCTGATGGAGAGGTCAAGTTGGAATATGTTCCAACAACTGAGCAAGTGGCTGATATTTTCACGAAACCTCTGCCAAAGGAAGTCTTCGAGTATCTCCGGAAAAAGTTAGGAGTTACTCACTCTCCTAAACCGTAGGAGTTGTGCTTGAAAGGGGGAGCAATGCATTCATTGAATATCCTATTCGCTCCTCGGTTTGGTCCCTTTGGACTTGTTGTCAAAGGGGGAGAGATGTTATGCTATGTAGCAAGGAGAGATGTTATGCTATGAAAGCTAGGGGGAGATTGTTGACAGTGCATGGTTGTTATTTCAGAATTTCAGAATTGGTTCCAAGTGAGTGTTGAAAAGAACTTGGAAGAGCTGCAAGCTGAAGTTGAAAGAGTTGAAGAGTTGTTAGCATGTTGACAAAGTTGTTAAAGTTGACAACAATTCCAAAGGGGGAGATTGTTATAATTTGAAGAAGCTTTAAATGATTTGAATGGTAATCATGGTTTAAGGTTGTAATTGTTGTCAAACCATGTCAACATGATGAGAGGATGAAGCTCAACTATGCAATGGAAATCAGATGGAAATCAGAATGGAAAAAGAGCTTAAAAGAAGAATAAGAGTTGAAACAGTCAGGAATTCAGAATTCCTGAAGCAGAGCATGCGGTCGACCGGGCACCCCATGTGGTCGACCGAGCAAAGAGAAATCTGCAGAAACAGATTCAGGTACTCCCAGTTATTTTCGTGACAGAGTGTGTCTTCGGTCGACCGGGACCCCAGGATGTCGACCGAGCGCGATAATTGACTGTTTCCAGACAGTGTATGATGTCGACCGAGAAATCAAGGATGTCGACCGAGCACGGGAACCAGAGTTGCGCAGAAACAGAAGTCTTGCACGAAAATTCAGCATTCTTATCTAATTTGTTTGGGACTCTTTCTAAACGAATTGTAGCCTGTTTTGAATACAATTAAGGGTTAACATAACCTATATAAAGGCATGTATGGGTCGTTCTTAGAGACACCACAAGAGAGAAGAACAGAGAAGAGTTTTAGAGAGAAAATTGAGAGAGTTCTTGAGAGAAAGAAGAAGCTGCTGCTGTGTGCTGTTGTGGTGCTGTTGTGGTGACGTTTTCTACAGCAATTGTGGACGAGATTGTGCTCTTGAAGATGGTGATTCGTCCATGAGTTAAGTGTCTCTCTTTATGCTTTAGATTTCAATTTGTAAGGGATTGAGAGAGAGAGAATTGTAGAGGGGAAGGGCTGTAGACAGAGTTTATCTTCTATTCTGTTTTTACATCAAGTTGGTGCTTGGTGTCTGGGGTTTGGTGATCCTATCTGTTGGTGCAGATAAATTGTAAAGGGAGTCGGTGCTTCCTAGATAGTTGGTGCTATCTGAAACTAAGGGTTGGTGCTCTTTGTCGTTGGTGCGACTAAATAAGATTCAGATCTGTCCCGGATTGGTGTTCGGACAGTCTTTGAACCGTGGACGTAGCCTTTCGGTGAACCACGTTAAATCTGGTGTCATTGTGTGATTTGATTTACTTTTGTTGTTAGTTTGGACCTGTTGAAAAAGGAATCACTGATTCACCCCCCCCCCTCTCAGTGATCGCGATATCTAACAAGCTTAACCTCAAGGAAGAGGCCATTTATGAGGTGTTGGCCCGAATGAGGGACCTACGAGTCTCCAAACAACGTCGTTCTCCCGACGTTCAAAAGAAAATGGAAGAGCGCCGGCAAGAGTGTGAAAGGTCTGTCTGCTCATTGGTCCCGAATTCATTCTTCCACCGACATCAATGGGAAGTGGAGCTGCCCATCAAAGATGGCTTTTTTTAGGATATGGAGGATCCCTACAAAAGCTCAAGCCTGCGAGTGGAAAGAACAAGCCCAAATAGAACGAGGCAGATAGAAAGCTCAACCAACAAGAAAGAGAGGATCTCCTAAGCAAGGGCCTTCTCAGGCAAAGCAGAAGCCCGTGGTCTTGTGCTGCCTTTGACATTCAAAATCGTAATGATCAAGCAAGATAGAGGCGTGCCGGCGGCTGGTCATGAACTACAAGCCCCTGAATGACTCTCATCGGTGGATCCGGTACCCAGTTCCAAGAAGCCGGCAGGAACTCATCACAAAGATAGCTAAAGCCAGGGTTTTTAGCAAATTCGACATTCAATCTTGATTCTGGAAAATCAAGATTACTGAAAAGGATCGCTATCAGACAGCTTGGACAGTTCCTATGGTACAATATGAAAGGAACGTCATGCCGTTCGGACTCAAAAATGCCCCATCTGAATTGAAGAAAGTCATTGACGAAATCATGAGACCACACTTACTCTTTCTAACTATGACTTAATTACTTACATCGCGACGTTAGCTCAGCGGGTGACGAATCGGAGGGGTAATCTCATTTTAAACTTAGCGCTTGCCTCTCTTTCTTTGTATAGTATGTTCGTGTGTTTGGGCGACTGGACGCCGTGTGGTTAGCTGAAGCAGACAATCGTAGTATCCTAGCAGCTACAGCAGCAGAGAGAAGTCTCTGTTCACGTATCCGTCTTAGGTTTAGGTAGTTTTATGCCGTCGAATTTTCATTCCCATTCAATGAAGGTTTCTAGCAGCAGGCTTGATTAGGTTGTATAGCTGGATCTGGTTGATTAGGGACGTCCTGGATTAGATTTGCAAGGGTAGCATAGCAGGATTAGCGAACATTCTTGGGTTTGCTGGAGAAGCTGGATTGCGTGATTAGCTTGCTAGAATAGGTTGCTTGAGTTGCGAGATCCCGTTGATCAGCATGAATTGAAGGAATATCAAGCGTCGAATAGCTTGACTGGACAGGGTATCTTGACTAACTAGCTTGATTCACAAGAGTAGCCTTGCTTGAGTTGCGGATTAGCTTGCCTAGCCTGATCATCAGGAATAGCGAGACTGCTGGCCTGGACTTTACTCAAACTGTGAAAGCTTAGGAGGATTTCGATAACCATTCTATTCTGCACCCCTTCCCGTTAGTTCTTAGCTATTGCGGACATGTGTCTGTCAAGCCCCGGACTCTGATACTACAGCCACACTAAGCGATTGTATCCGTCGACGTATCCACTAAGGACGCCGCCTTATACCTAACCCTAGTGGGGGGCAATGGGCTTTGACTTACAAACTGACTTACTAAGAAATCACTTAAATATCATATCAGATCTTGGAGGGATTATTGGGTATCCAATATTAGTGCTATCTTTAGTCTGGGAATAGGACTCCGTTCTGGTCAACGTCCAGTGTCTGGGTTTGGTCCAGGTGAAGGTATCCCGAAAATGCTACGAAGCTGGCTACCTGGAAAAAATAGAATTATCTCTTGGATTATAGGTTCTATTGAACCAAACCAAGAAACTACTTGGGATTGATTGTATTCTTTTACTACAACAGGGAGGACCTTTTTCAGCCTCTTTATAGCCAGGCTGTTAAAACTATAACAAGATTTCCATGAGATTCGTCAGCATTATCTATCAGTGCATATTATATTTACCTTAAGGCGTTATTTGGGATGAGATTGCACTAATGACTCCTAAGCATTATGGTGAAACGGCTGTCGTCCTAGCAGAAACGACTTTCTTCTGATGGGTAGCAGATTTTCATCATGTTCGCTCTTCCACCCAACCCACCGGCTCAGGAGAATAATATGAAGTGACCACCTGAAGCAGGGGTGCCATCCCCTTCTTCGAGATGCAAAGGTGACCAGATTTAGCCACAGGAGCCGTTCTCTTTCGTTCGGGTCAATCCTTATTCTCTCTTATTCTCTCTCCCAGATGTAAACGAGCAAGGTTCAGGCACCGGGCGAGAGTAGGTAATCATTGGTGGGCCAAATATCCGGGAAAACGTACCAATCTATTCTCCTCTATCCGAGGCAATCACTACGAGCATACGCTAAACTCTTCTACCTACTCGATCGACCACTTCTTCGGGTGACGGGGAGGTCCATCCATCATATCTGTTGGTCTGCTCAGAGCATAACCATATTTGGAGGTTTCATACCCGGACGGGAATGGGAAGGCCAGAGTTAAACATACGCTACCAGGAAATCCCTAAGGTCTATCCTCGAATCGATACCTTAGAACATGGATAAGGGAGAAGGGAACAGTGTACGTGGATCATTCTAGAATCGATGAGGGATACAATTGTTGAGTGACTTGACTAAGGAATGGGTAATGGAACGATACAGATGACTTTCTTCCAACATATACGCGGTTGGGCAACCTTCCATTGCTGCGGCTGGCCATTCCCTATTAGCAGTTTCAGCAATCATCTTTTTATCCAAAAACCAAACACTGACTATCCCCTCCCTCCGGGAGATAGAAAGAACCCACCCAATCCATACTTTGTTTGAGAATTCTATTGGGAGAAAGGCAACTCTTGTGATCCTTCTACATTATTGAAGGGAGGGGGCTCGACCTGAAGTCATCGAAATAGAGTCTCATCCGCCTCCCCGGCTCCACGTGTCGACCTCCCATTGGGAGAAGCAGAAATGGCTGAGTGAGTGATCCGGCTTCTAGCCCTTCAATGATTGATTTCTCTGAAAACCCCGACCTCGGTAGAAAACGAATGGCTAACCCTCTCATCTCCATAATAACAACTTGATATGAGGAGGTGCCATCGTTCCCTTCCCTCAGGGTCGAAAAGC
Organism: Litsea cubeba; assembly: GCA_012931725.1. Classification (NCBI taxonomy): domain Eukaryota; kingdom Viridiplantae; phylum Streptophyta; class Magnoliopsida; order Laurales; family Lauraceae; genus Litsea; species Litsea cubeba. The sequence goes on from CM022948.1 coordinate 15,336,344, forward strand.
GCCCGGCGGCGCGAGGTTGATGAGCAGGGAGGGTGCATTTGTTCTAGTTGGCCAAGCGGCCATCCCCCGTCTTCCCTAGCCAGGGATTAGTCATTCAATGATCAGTTGATGCGCCGGGATGAAGTTCTTCGGTGCTGCTCCAGGACGAACAGTAGAGGCACATGGAGGTATTGGCTCTCACTATCGATCGGATGGAGGGAACCGCGGCGCCGATTGAAGAGGGGCGATGTCTTTCTTTCGACTAGCGAGTTTATGTATGGAGGTCCTAAGTTGATCATTGCTCGGCGAAGTCTGATTTGAGCCCCGGTCAAACTCATCCCTCCAGCAAGGGGTGGTATATATTAGCAATGTTTCGATCACATGTATCTGTCGTTGCCGATGAACCGATCACCAAGATAAAGTCTCTTTCTTAAGGTGAAGCGCATTTCAGCTATCTCCAACTCTCTCCGAAAGGCTTGGGAGGTGGCAACGGAATATGTTGGAATTGCTTCTTCCCCCACCACGGATGAAACCGTGACAAACTGAACGGAAGGTTCAGATAGCGAATTCTGTGACTCATTTATCACCGCGTCTACATCTATCCCCATGGATTGGAGGGGTATGATCCGAATTCTCCCGGAGGGTAACTGGACCGAAGAAGCAAGAAGGCTGGCTCTTCTTGTCTTGACGGCTCAATGCCGGATCCGGAGAAAGGGGAAGTTGTCTAAAGCAGCTCCTCCATTGCATAGACTCGACCTACGACGCGTCGAAAGAGAATTGGTGTAGATAGAGGAACCGATTGCTTCTCCCCACTTCCGATCCCTTGAGTGAATCCATATAGAGAAGATAAGGGCCACGAAATCCCATCCTCATGGTGTCTTCTCGGCGGATTTCTGTCGGGACATCTGAAGTCAAGGCCTCCCCAGCCAACCCCCTGAAAGAACTAGTGAAGCGATCCGTATCCCTTCCTCCGCTCCTCACCTTACCGATGTGGAATTGATAAAGAAATGCTTTATTGCAATGTAAGAGGGTTAAGCTTTTAATTCATGGCATGAACAAGGGCGGCGGGGCCGGGAAATCCATGTTTTCTAAGGAATTTCATGTATGAAATCTATAATTCCTGGGGTGCCGGCCCGGGAGAAGTTCTCAAGGGTTCTATTCTAAACCCATTGTCGTCCACGGTTTCCTTGTCGACGCGAAGGGACGAGCAGCCTGCAAAGTTTGTCGCCGCCGATTGAAGAGGGGCTCGAATAATTTGTTTCTAGTTCGAGTTTCATCTTCAATAACTTGGAATCATCAGGAGGGATTGGTGAAGACGGATTGAAATAGACTATACCGGTTGATGAGTAGTATTTCAACAACCCGTTTTCCAAGAGTCAACTCAATGAAACTATTCATTGAATCGCGGAATAAGTATCTAAAGTTCAGTTGTTGAATAGTATAGTTGAGTTGATTCGAAAGCTTTCAGTAGAAGTCTGACTTACACGGGGGCCCCGCATACAGATCGAATTGAGTAGTAGTATCAACTACATATACATCATATCATAGAACGAGCAACTAGAGCACATCCGTCTTTCCGTGCCAATCATTCCATCCATTCGTCAATCACAATCCCGATCTCCGGAGCGGAGCAGAAGAACCGAGTGAGGAAGCTCAAGCTCGCTCGACCAACCCTTGATCCTAACCCTCGGAAGCAAAGGAAATGGAGTTGGTTGGGGCATCAGCAGGAGTAGAAGAATCTGATCTAGCACATCGGCTGGGGGGAATGAAAGAATTCGGTTATCAATTCCTATGCTTGCAAGCCTTTTCTTCGTCACCAACAATTTCCGGTTACTCAACCATAGCATCTTTCCCCAAGCCCTTGTCATTTCCAGGATCGACAGTTCCATCCCCTCCATCCGTTCTGCTTAGTATCCCATCGATAGCTCAGGCAGGCATAGGAGAGTAATCGATTGGCCCAATCATCGGAGCCTTGGAATGGGAGCAAACGTAGCTGGGTTACTCCCCTCTATCCCTGTATTTATAACGCATGCAGTAATTATTAAATACTCGGATCAGGACCTTCTTGAATGGGTGGAAGCTGGCGGCAGGGCTTGCTTAACCGGATACACGGAATTGGGATCTCTCTCGCATGCAAATATTTCTATCGGAAAACCCTCGAAACTTCTATTATCGTTGGTAGAAGCGGCGGGATGATGATGAGTATATTTTTTTATATATAAAATATATATATATATATAAATAGATTTATGAGACCAAAAATAAGAAATGGCAAGATAAAAAAAATTGTATATAGATGGAGGAAATAACGATGTGGAAAATAAGACAGGGAATCTCTACAATGACACTGTACAACAATAAAAAAAAGGGATGTAGCGCAGCTTGGTAGCGCGTTTGTTTTGGGTACAAAATGTCACGGGTTCAAATCCTGTCATCCCTACCTGTTACTTCTCCTATGGGCAGTAACGAGGGATCAATTGAGATCGATTCAAATTGGACATAATCTATAGTTGAACGAGACTATATGCATGCGGGTACAAAAGGAATCCTTCCTTTTCTTTACAGCTGTATCTCCTGTCGTAAGAAAGCGCTCTTACTTCAGTTCGGTAGAACGTGGGTCTCCAAAACCCGATGTCGTAGGTTCAAATCCTACAGAGCGTGATTCTGTTCTTGTTATACCGAAAAAAAAAAATTCACTGCAACCGAAATTTTACCTCCTACAGATCAAGGAGGAGGTAAAAAAATAAAAACACTTTTTTTGGCCCAAGTCAATGGTATAATATATTTGAATACCTAACGATTTTCCACAAAGTGGTGACGAAACGTATAACTTTTTAAAATCTTTCAATTTTCCAACTCGATCCTATAATAAGCGAGCTCTTGACTCGATCACAGACATTTTTGGTTTATTCTTAGGTTGAACAAATAGTCAATTATGAAAGAACTTATTGTCAGCCTCTTTCAGATCTTCATCTATCTTATTCAGAAGGGAATCACTTGCATCAGTATATCAGTTTCAATTCAAACATGGGCTTGATTCAAACTCCTTTTTTGAAGAAATATTGACTGGAAAGAGGAAAGGAATCTTTGTCTAAAGAAATGCGTTGAGAAAGAGCAGATTATAGAACCTTTCAACGAGATAGTGCTTTTTCAAACATCTCAAACAAAATGGAATCTGTTCCAAACATGCCATGGTTCCTTACTTCGACAGGGTGCAAATATCTCAATTTCATCCTTTTAGAGACTTCTTCAGACCCATTGCTAATACGAATACTAAGTAGCAGTAATAAATCAAATAAGTATCCATTTCTTTTGCATGAGATTTTGCCTTTGCATGGATCATATCATGGTCAATTCCTAATAACTTTCGGGCGATTCTTCCACAAAATCATTTTTGTGAGATTTCGAGTCAGTGTTTACAGAATCTTTTCTGTCCGAAGAAATGATTCATCGAAAGAATGACCATTCTATTGATATGAATCTGAGATCACCAAATGCTCGAGAGAACCAATTCGCTAGACCTTTTCCTTCTTCTTGTTGCTTGATATATCGTGCGTACACATCTTCTCTTGGTTTCCCAAGTCTCTAGTGGGTCACATACAGAGTTAGAAAAGATCAAATGATGATTCCATCATACATGATTGATTTTCAAAAACTTCTTCTGGAACCACCTGAACTTCATTCTTTCTGTCTAGTTACAGAATCTCTTTCTAGTTGCTCTTGAACAATTAGGAGATTCTCTGGAAGATATAATAGTTTCTGTTTCTGGTGGCAACATGCTATTAGGTGGTGATCCCGCTTATGAGGTCAAATCGACACGTTCTACGAAGAAAGATTCTAATATCAATATCAATCTAATCGATATCATCGATCTCATCAGTATCGATATTATAAGTAGTATACCAAATCCCATTAATCCAATCACTATATCGAGAAATACGAGACTGTTGGAAATAGGGTGGGCCTCTAGGATAGGTTTAAAAAAATTTTGACCCACTTGACACAGGGATCAACTATCCAGAAGGCTACAAAACCCAGTCCAAGATCTATGTCCTCAATCTCAGCCATCATGATCAGTAAATACAATCTATCTAGAAGATAGAAACAACAACTAACAAGCATCCATAATAATCTACAACATGCAAGGAAGTGGATTATACCTTTGGAGCTCGGTTGTGCTCTAATGGAGAAGTTGCGTCTTTCTTTGATGATGAAACGCTTTCACTAATCAAATAGGAATCTCCAAGACCTCTTGATCTTCCACGCTATGACCCGTATCAGATTCTCCTTTTTCTCAAGAAGATGGTGGGATCTTCAAGAGAAAATTACTAGAAACTCTAGGGAGGAACTAGAAAGAGAACGAGAAGAGGGAGAGGAGAAGAGGCGTGTGCAACACTTGCACAAAGAAGCCTTGGGCGTGAATCCCTAGGTAGTTGTATGGATGGACGTGCAACACCTTGCCCTCCTCTATTTATAGCTTAAATGCAATTAAGCCACCTCCTCTTTCTAATTGAAATAGAAGTCTCACTTCTCTAACTAGTAGTAACTCTCTTCTACTACTAGTTAAGATAGAAGTCTTACTTCCACAATAATTAGTAACTTACTATATCATAATTAGAAGTCTCACTTCAAATATGATTAGTAACTTTCTAATTCCTTTCTAATTAAAATAGAAGTCTCACTTCTACTAAAATTAGTAAGTCTACTATTACCACTACTAGAAGTCTCACTTCAAATAGAAATAGTAACTTTCCTTTTAGAGTTCAACTAGAATTAGATACTTTCTAATAATTGGGCTAGCGTGGGGACCACTAGGGATTCCTTAGAAAGCTGGCTCCAACTGGGACACGCGACCCCACATCTCATGTGTAATCCGGGCCCACAGTTAATTGTAAATAACTCCACTATATAAATGCAATTGAACTCCAGTCTGAGGAATATTACATAGAAGACCCTAAACTTCCACATTACCACAAGTAGACCCCTCTATCAATATCCATGGATCAATTGGACCTGTCTTCCAAACTAGATCCATATCTTATTATCCTTGAGCCCCAATTAATTATAATGATCAATGGTACCTTTCCAATTAACTCTTAATCGGAATGGTGCGCACTTACCAATGATAAATCCATTAATTGGCACAAGGGGATATTAGAGATAGATTCCATCTTGACCATTGAATGTTCCCACAGCTCTACTACCACATACCCAAATCACCGAGGTGTTGACCTACAGTTGGCCTCACTCATTGGTGACTCAAAACAAATGAATAGATAGAAACTTGAGTTCATTAATGTCTCAAGATTGAGAGCCTATTGCTAGGGAATTATGAGAGCAGACCTTAAAGTAAAGACAGTGTTTATAAGGTGCTTCTCATGGTCCTTTAATACATCCAATGTACCAGCACTATGATCCAGAATCTTCCATTCTGATGATCGAGACAAATCACACTATCTCATAGTGATCAAAGTACTGCAACCTTGTCAGTATGAGATGTCGAGTCTCATCACTGGTTGTGATGATATTTAAGTATAAGATTTGCCACACATGTCTCCCGTATGTGGATCTCATCCATACACGTGTTACATCTAATATACTTGTGGACCCCGGTTCATCTCATGAACCATCATGTCATTCGTATTGGTTATGTGCAAGTATATAATAAATTACCATTCATCTCATGAAAGGAAAGCATGAATATATGAATAAATAAAGAATTTAATCAATTTATTATATCATCTACTGGATTGAGTCCATAAAACTAACAATCTCCCACTTGGGCTCAATGCCAGTTAGAGTTGCATCTCATGCACATCCCGTCTACTTATAGCTCAAAGACTTTGGTAGTGAAAGGCTTAGTAAATGGATCTACTAGATTGTCTGTAGAGGCTATCTTGGTGATCGTACATCACCTCTCTGCACAATCTATGTGACCATGTATAACTTCCTTTGTACATGCTTTTTGGCTCTTGGGTTCCTTGGACTTAGCGACTGCCCTGCTGTTCTCACAGTAAACTGTGAGCGGCTGTCCTGCCAAAAATACCACTCCAAGTTCCATAAGGAATCTTTTTAGCCAATCTGCTTCCGTAGTTGCTTCTCGAGTTGCTACAACATAAGCACATACCCAGAAGTTGATTTCCTGGAATCCTGATCTGACTAGAAGTCAGTATCTATGTAACCGACTGGAATCAACTCATCACTGCTGTAACTCAACATGTGATCTCTAGTTCTTCTCAAGTATTCGAGAACACATCTTATAGCAGTCAATGATAAAGACCTGGGTGATGGACCGCGCCCCGAATGCTCGGGTTCCTACCGAGGTCGGCGGACGTGGGAGTCCGTTTGGTTCCGACCCTTTCGTAACCGGGGGGCAAGGGGCGTGCATCAACATTTCTTTTTTTGTGGGTGTGCCAGATTTTCTATTTTTACTTGGAATTGCAAGTGGTGATCCGGAGATCAACCATCGCAAGTAAAAAGGAAATCAACTTCTTTCAAGTTTTCCATTGCACATATATTTAAGAAAAGAGACATTTTCTTGATTTGCCGTGAAAGGCGATTTTTTGGCATTTATAGCCGATTTTGGCGTTTATAGCCGATTTTTGGCGTTTATAGCCGATTTTGGCGTTTATAGCCGATTTACAATCCTTATCAACAATGAAAGACAAGAATTGTGATTTTTGTCTCTTTTAAAAAAATACAAACTACAATGAAAAGCAAGAAAAGGAGGATCTAACTTCTCAGGAGATTGTGGGGGACTCGTTTAGATTGACGGTCGCAAGCCATATGTGGGCTTCGCCATCATCCATGCAGATGAGAACAGAGGATGCTATTGATTCGCTTGGCTTGGCTATAACCACAGGTTTTTAGAAGACAAAGACCAAAAGGAGGTCCTATATCCAATAAAAAGCCGAGTAGACGGACTGAAAAGCCACATCTAAGCCATTGGAGGCAGGAGGAGAAGGCAAGGACCTTGGGGGGGGGTACCCCCCAAGGGACTTTTGTCACCTTGTTGCGGTGGCCGGTGTAGAACTTCCGCAGAGTTTTCTCTCTTTTTCCTTTCTCTGGATTTCTGTCTGTGTGTTTGTGCTTTTTTTTCTCTGATGTTTCTGATTTCTGTCTGCTGTCCTTTCTTCTTGGAGAGCTCTCCTATTTATAGGCTTTTAGGTAGCCTTTTAGGAGGGTTTATGGGCTTTTATTGCCATTAAGCCGCATAATGAGAGGAGTTACAAAATTGAATTGTTTATTTTGTAACTCCTTTTTCTTGGCTTCTGATTGGCCGGAGGAGATTGAGGGCATTTAATCGCCTTTAATCGCCATGATGGGAGGAGTTTCATGGGTTAAATTCCATGAATCTCTTGACTTGTAACTCCCGAATGCTTTCTTCTGATTGGGCCGTCCAAAGAAATGGATTAATGACTGTAATAAAGCTAGTCAATTAATCGCATTAAGTGGTCGCCGAGCAGCTGAAGAGTCACGGGCCGTGCCACGTCTTTTGGGATTCTTCTGTCGAAGATCATCGATGGATCTTCATGTAGATCGACATCAGATGATCATGTAATTTCAGGTGTTTGTTGCCAACAGCGGGCCGGTGCCATCTGTCCTGTCGATTTCTCGATCGGTCGGGTAGAAAGCACACTTTTTTTGGTTGACCGGGTGGCGATCAATATTGTTTTCGATACTCTTGATGATTTACCCGTGTTTTGGACGGATGTCAGAGGACTTGGTGTCTCAAAAGCATGAATTTTGGAAAGTACCAAAGGCTGGGCTCTTCGAATCGCGAAAAAAACGGCGAAAAACCGGGGTTTCCGGGGCCTTCCCGGCGACCCCGGGTTCCAAGGTCGCCGGCGACCCTGGCCCAGGGTCGCAGGGGTCTGCGACCCTGGGGGGGTTTTCCCCCTTTCGTGTCCCGTTTTGTGTCCGTTTTTGTTGTTTTTTTATTCTTTTTTCTCCTGTACTTTTCCTTGACATTTTGACCATTTATTGGCCTGATTTCTTTGTAGGAAACCTGATGAGAATCCTTGCATTTTATTTTGCAAAGTTTCTAATTTCCTGAGAAAGCCGAAAACTTTGTCGCGCAGAGCTGCCGATTTTCCGTCAGAAGCTGAAACTGGGTCAAACGATGTCGGAATGACCTGAAATTTGGTGTGAAGCCTCCTGAGCAATAAATAAGACCAACCATAGGCTTTCGTTTGAGTTTTGAAGCCGTTTGGGGTCCTATCACCAGTAGACTTGCTTTTTGTTGCGATGGAGATGTCGCAGTTTGATGTGTGGTCAACCGATGTCCGATTGACTTGAAATTTGACAGGGAACCTATTGGAGTCATTTTAAGATGATCCATAGGCTCTGTCTTGGAAACCATGGTCCCGGAGAGCTTTGCCGCTGAGAGGCCTGATTTGGCTTCCGAGCGTCAAACTATGGTCAAATGTTGTGGAAATGACCTGAAATTTGACGTGTAGCCCTTTATAAGCATTTTGAAGCCGTCCATGTGCTCTATCTGATGAGTAATGGCCTCGGTGGTTCTCGCCGCCGAGAGGCTTGATTTAGCTGTTCGAGGGTTGATGTAGGGTCAAACGTTGTCGGTTTGACTCGGAACTTGACGTGGAGCCTTTTGGAAGTATTTTGAGACTATCCATCGGCCCTGATCGAAGATTTGGTGTCTCCGATGTTTTTGTCGTCGAGAGCTCCTTTTCGGCTGTCTGAGAAGCGAAGTTAGGCCAAATGATTTTGAAATGGCCCGAAACTTCTTGTGTACTCCTCTTTTGGCTGTCTTGAAGAATCTTGCAGTTTTTGTTTGATTCTGACAAGATTTGATTTTTGGAAGCAGCATTGCCTATTTATGGCAGGTTGCGACTTCATGTAGCTCTTTGGATCTTGAAGAGGCAAAGTGACATTTTTGGTGTCAACAAATGCCCCCTCGAGGTACAGCGACGAGTTGCTTAACTTTTGTAGTCGATGTGCCTCGAAGAGATTTTTGAAGGAGAGCCTGTGACTTGACCAAGAGTCTTTGAGCAGTCTTTCCTTTTGGTATTTGTAGCCTTTTGAGCTTCCAGGGGAATTTTATGGTAGTGAAAGGGATCACGTACCATCTCGAGGCAAAGTTTTGAAGATGACATCAGGGATGTGGATTTGGGTTTTGACCTTGTGACCTAACAGGCTATATGTGGCAGGTTAGGGGGTCGGGTTTGGTTTTGATCGTGTGACCCAACAAGCTGTATGTGGAATGTTGGGGGATCAATTTTGGTTTTGATCTTGTGACCTAACAGGCTGTATGTGGCAAGTTAGGGGATCAGGTTTTGGTTTTTGGTTTTGGTCTTGTGACCTAACAGGCTGTATGTGGCAAGTTAGGGGACCAGGATTTGGTTTGATTTTTGTGGAATGTCAATTTCAAGATTTTGGCTCAATTTGGTAGATGAGGCTGGATGGTTTGATTTTTGGAAGCTCATGGGGCTTAGAATTTTCTTTTGTATGGTCTAATCAACTCAAAAGAGGCATGGAACCATTTTTGTATGCTCTTGGTAAGAGGGATTTCTCTTTGACTAAAAGCCCAATTTTTTTTTTTTTTTGTGTGCCTAGGTGGTCAAACCTGGCTCATATGGGCTAACCCATGGGACCTTAAGCTTTTGAAATGGCTTAGATCTCATATGGTGTCATTTTTGTAAAGAATATCCAAAAATATCTCATTTGGATAGAGAATATCTAAGAATATCTTTACTTGGAGAGAATCTCTCATGATCCCTTTATTTTGGGATAGAATATCTCAAGATATCTTTCTTTTGGGAAAGAATCCGTCATAGATTTCTTTTTGGGAGAAAATCCTTCAAAATATCTTTCTTTTGGGAAAGAATCTTTCTAATCTCTTTCTTTTGGTAAGGTTACTAATTAGTAACACTTACCTCTTTCTTCTTTCCTTCTTTGGTTTGCTCTCCTCTATAAAAGCAAGGAGAAGGTTGGATCTCTTGCTCTTATTACTTTCTTTTGCAATAATCTCAAGAGGGCTTCAAGACCAAGAGTTCTTCTTCTTCAAGATCTTCAAGACTTTTCTTCTTCTTCTCCATCAATGGCTTCAAGTAAGTTCCCGTTTTCAAGAAAACTCCATTGTAGGAAAAATAAAAAGATCTTTCTTTCTTTCCCTTTTTTTGTTTCTTTCTTTTTCTTTTTTTTTTCACGTGTTTTCCCCTTTTTTTTCTTTTTTTTTTCACACGTTTTTTTTTCTTCTTTCTTTTTCTCTTTTTTTCTCATGTTTTTGTTTTTTTTTTTTTTTTTTTTTTGTGGGCCGTACGGACAGATCCGTATGGATCTGGCCGTACGGCCACGTGGCCTGTGGGCCAGCCCTTTTCTTTTTTTTTTTCCCTCCCCTTTTTTTTTTGAGAGAGTTTCTTTTCTTTCTTTCTTTTTTGTTTTCTTTCCCCCCTCTTTTTTTTTAGAGAAAGTTTCTTTTCTTTTCTTTTTTTGTTTTCTTTCCCCTTTTTTTTTTGAGAAAGTTTCTTTTTTTTTTTTTTTTTTTTGCTCATCATGATAATGCATTTTTTTTTCGCAAACCAAGATGTTCATGCATGCATTCAATTTGTAAATTAAATTTGTAGCATGATGTGATAGCATACCTGAAAGTTTTTGCAAATTTGGGAATTTGGAGTTCGCAGTGATGTTGAGCCCTTCCTGATTTTGCGGAGACTTTGAGGTTTCGAAAGTTTGGAGTTTCGGAGCTCGCAGCGATGTTGAGCCCATCTTCATGCTTTCTATTTCTTTCGGGATAGTTCCTTTTCTTCGGAATTGCCCCGTCATCATGTCAAAATTTCGCCAAATTTTTTTTAGCGAGATTCTGTCATTTTGATGTTTGATCTCTTTCTTTTCCATCCTTTTCAGGTGGTTCCTCCAGAGCGAACAAGGGTAAAGAGCCTGCTACAAGCGTACCTCGTCGATCTTCTAGATCTTCTAATCCGGCCGTTCAGCAGGCTTTTGAGAAGGTCCAGTATGTTGAGAGAAATCTGGAAGAGTGCGACTCCCTCAACAGAGATGAGATGAGGCAGCGACTGATCGCTCTCAAGGGAGAGGAGTTCTATAAGATCATGGTAAGCAGTCGTCCATGGGTGATGGAAGACCAGAGCGTTTTGCCCAAGCCTACCTTCTTCTTTAGTGATGCAGTCCCTGATGACATGACATACCAGAGGAGATGTTTTCAGTTTTCTTTCACAGCAGATGGTGAGAAGAAGACTGTTGCTACCCGGTCGACGTTTGATCGCACCGTCTCGATTCTGAGCCTTGCCCCCACGTGCCCTAAGAGGGAAGATCCTCCAAGTCGGGTGAGAAGGACAAATGTAATCAAGACCGAGGTTTTTGTTGGCGGTTCTCCTGGATATACGGAGAGGTCGCCTGTTGACATGGACCTGTTGATGCCCTCCAGCGGCTACCAGGGCTCTGATTATCCGTCGGTCGATTTGAGACCGGTGGGCCTTGGTATTTTCAGTGGTGATGGCAGCAATTGGATCAAGCCTTTTCGACTTCGAGGCTGTTTCAATGCCGATTCCGAATGGAAGTCATGGACTGATCGCGTCCTGCTGATTGGTGGCGCCGTTTTGAAGGAAGCCGGGAATTTTGATGCGGTCCGCGCCTTTAGGGAGACCGTGATCTTTTCCGACGAGGCCTTCATGGCTATGCTGGAGTCATTCCTCCCTCAAACCAATACCTTCGTTGTGACGAATGGTGAGATTGGTTTTTCTTTGAAGGAGCTGAGCGCCATTACTGGATTGCCCATCCTCGGCAAACTCTATGAGGAGTTTATGCCGATTGACAGCGTCCTCGAGGGGCAGTCTGAGGAGTTCAGGCTTCTATACTTTCAGCTCGTCGCCTTCTATGATTTTTTGAAGGAGAAGGGGGGTTTGAAAGTTAGATCCAGCAGTTGGAAGAGTTTTAGCTCTTCATTCCCCACCTTTTTTGATAGCAGGGAGCCTTCTGATAGCGTGACCCAAGAAGCCGGAGCTCAAGATCCAAGTTCAAAGAAGATCTTGGCCATGCAAGAAGAGTTGAGAGATTTCTGTGCAAGTACAAGCGCCATATGTCCTGACATTGCACTGCGGAGAGATCTCGCTTTTACCTCACTTCTTGGCTTGGTGAGGCTGTTTTTGCTGGAGGAGATGGAACGCACATCAGGCCGCATTGTATTTTTCCGGCTTGTCAGATGGCGTTTGGAGAGCAGCTTGCTTTGGTGCCAGCTCTTTACTCCTACCTGTGTACCGAACTGCAGGCTGCTGCTTTTCTGGTTCGGCTTGGGCTTCCCATGAATAGGGTATTTTCAGCCCATATCTTTTATTCGTGGTATGTATACCACTGTCCTGGCTTCCATCGGCTGGGTGCTGCACAGGATGATGATCCTCTGATGATTCGACTGGCTAAGGGCAAAGCCGTTTCCGAATCACTCTTGTTTGCCCGCATGAGGATCCGACGGTTCAGGGACGTCGAGATGGGGCAGTCTTCAGTGAAGCTTTCTCCGGAGTTGCGGAAGAAGGCTTTTGATTTTGGTGCCTCCCGAGACTCTACCAGGGCGGGGTCGGGAAGGCATTATTCCTTGACAAATGCAGAGAGAGAGTGGCTTTTCAGCATACGTGTCGGCACGATGGTGTACCGCAGACATCTTTTCGTCGACATCCAGCCGTATGTACCTTCTCGCTTTGCTTTGCAGCTAGGCTTTTCTCAAGGCGTTGTTGGAGCGCCTTCAAGTATGGTGAAGCGCTTTGGAGGCTTACAGGACGGGAGAAATGCATGGGCTTTCTATAGTGCTGAAGACACTACAGCCATGATTTCTTATCCTGTTTTGCTGACTTCCCGGACTGCCGGCTTTGCGAAGTGGTTCGCGGAGAGCTTTTCGGCATATCGGGGGCTTTCCAAGAAGGAGCTTGATGTAAAGCTGGCATCTGGAAAGGGCCTTGGAAAGTCGGATGGCATCCGGCGAGAGGAAGTTTGGGCCTTCCTTTCTGGAGAGAAGCACAAGATAGGCTTTCTCGGTGACCAGGGCGTCATTGGTTCTGAAGCTGTTCGAGAAATACCTGACGAGGCTTTGGAGCAGCTAGAACAGGAGGAAGCCGAACTTGGTGCTTGGATGCAAGCGGCACAGAGGCAAGCTTCCGTGGAGTCTACTGGCAAGAGCAGACCATCCAGTGAGGAGTCAAGTGGGAAACCTGACTCTGACAGCGGGGTAGGTTCTTCTAAGAAGCGAACCCGCCGGAGTAAGAGGGGGAGGAGTCATCATCACAGCAAGGGGCAGCATGAGGACTCTCCTAACTTGGAAGTTCCTCTTACTATCAATGAGGATGTGCCAGTGGATGCTGACGAGCCTCCAGAGAAGAGAAGCCGAGAAGAAGAGACCGTCGGTGAAGGTATGATTCTTCCTTTTTCTCTTTCCATTTCTTTTCATGGGATTTTTTCCATGTTATGATTTGCTTCTTGTTTCTGCTTTTCTTCTTTTTTTTTAGCAGAGGAAGACTTGGTGATGCCTGAGGTCCCAACCGATGAGGTGGTGATGGATCCTGTTGAGGCACCTGAAGAAGAACCGAGGGACTCTGGAGTAAATCCAGAATCTCCAATTGGTACGACTTCTTTTGCTCTCTTTTTTTTTGTCTGTGACTTGGTTTGCTAACATTTTTTTTTGTCAGCTGACTTGCCACAGGGTTCTGATGACTTTGAACCATCGATGGACGCAAATGTTGATGATGCTTTCGATGAGTTCATGGAGGAAGAGAGTGTTCTGCCAGTCGTCGAAGAAGGTATTTTGTAGTTATAACTCTGATAATGATTTTCAAACAGGGTCATATTCATACCTTTTTGTGTTTCCTTTGCAGGTTTTGAAGTGGCAGAGGAGGGTCCGTCGCTTCCAGAGCAAGGGATGCCAGAGGTTAATCCAGAGGTAGAGACTCCTGGGACCAGTTCTGACAATGTTGAGGAGATTCCTCGCGCGGAGATTCCTCCCCGAGCAGGAGCAGCTTCAACTGGAAAGAGTTCTTTTGTTACTCTTTCAACAGATGATGACATGAGCAGCCGACCAACGGAGTTGGGCGAATCTTCAGCTGGGCCATCTCTTCTTTTTGCGAAGAAGGTGGTGGTGCGAGTTCTGAGCTCTTGGATTGAGACTCTCTTTTCTGGGCACTTGGAAGCCGGATTTAGCATGATCCAGCATGTGCGTGAGATTCTCGGTGATGCTGAAGAAGCTGGTCTGGATGTCACATATGCCAAGGCGATCGTTAATAGGATCATTGAGCTGGGTGACAAGTGGTTTGAGACCATGGGTTTTCCTGATGATCAGTTCTTCAAGGAGATGTTCTCAGACCCTGCGGATAAGGCTCAATCTGACCTGGATGAGGCAACAGAAAGCAAGAAGCATGCAGTCCGAGAGAGGAACTTAGAAGAAATAACCATCATTAGGCTGACACATGACCTTAACATCCTTGATAGGGAGGTCGATGAGGCCAGGAAACGTCTTGAGCATCTGCAGGCACAAGTCGCTGCCAAGTGGACTGAAATAACAGAGGCTCGTGAAAGGGAGACTGCTCTGATTCACCGAGTTGAGGATGCCATTCGAGTTCTCAAAAGGAAGTCTGATGAGGACAAACAATGGAAAACCGCTCGAAGGAAGCTTCCTAGTGCAGAAGAAGGGTTACAGCCCACCCCAGCATCTCATGGCAGGTTCCTGAAGAAGCGTGCCTTGGAATCCTTGACGGATGAAGCCAAAAGCTTGCTTAAGGAGCTGAACTCTTGGCTGGAGACCGTTTTGATTGAGCTCCTGTATACAGAAACCATCCTTCTTTCTTTTCTTTTTTTTGGTACCACTTGTATTTTTTGGTACTCTTTTTTTTTGTAGTGCTTGTGAACACTTTCTTTTTTTTTTTTGGTACCACTTGTATTTTTTTTGGTACTCCCTTTTTTTTGTGTAGTGCTTGTGAACACTTTCTTTTTTTTTTGTTATCCCTACGCTCACTTTAATCTTTTTGTGATAAAAGTAATTGCTAAATGAGATGCTCTCTCTCTTTTTTTGTTATCCCTACGCTCACTTGAATCTTTTTGTGATAAAAGTAATTGCTAAATGGGATGTTTTTTTTTTATATATATCCCTACGCTCACTTGAATCTTTTTCTGATAAAAGTAATTGCTAAATGGGATGTTTTTTTTATATATATATATATATCCCTACGCTCACTTGAATCTTTTTCTGATAAAAGTAATTGCTAAATGGGATTTGATCAAAAGGTTGTCATTTTTTGAAAATCTTTTGTCAAGTAATTGTTTTGGCATAAAAGCCAGGTTTTTGTTTGTGGCATGGAAGCCAATTTTGGCATGAGAGCCAGCTTTTCTTGTGGCATTGATAGCCGAGTTTTTTTTTGTGGCATCTATAGCCAGTTTTGGTGGCATTGATAGCCGGTTTGTGGCATTGATAGCCTGTTTTGTTTTGGTGGCATTGATAGCCGGTTTTTTTTTTTTTTGGTGGCATTGATAGCCGGTTTTTTTTTTTTTTTTAAATCCAAGTTTTTTGTTTGTGGCATTGATAGCCGGTTTTGTTTTGGTGGCATTGATAGCCGATTTGTGGCATTTATAGCCTGTTTTGATGGCATTTATAGCCGGTTTGTGGCATTTATAGCCGGTTTGATGGCATTTATTAGCCTGTTTGTGGCATTTATAGCCGGTTTGATGGCATTTATAGCCTTGTTTTGATGGCATTTATAGCCGGTTTGGTTTTCAAAAAATGCAAGTATCGACTAAAAGTCGCCTCCCTGCTGAATGTTCTTACAAGTATCGATGGAATGTCGCATCCTTGCTCATTCGGTTGCGAGTATCGATGGAATGTCGCATCCTCGCGGATTTGGGTGCAAGTATCGATGGAATGTCGCATCCTTGCTTTTCAAAAAGTTTTGGTTTTGTGGGTACTGACTTGATGTCGTTTCCCCCACGATTTCTTGAAATTTGTGGTTTTTCGAACCTTTGAGTTATGGATATCAACTAAAATGTTGCGTCTCCATGGTTTTTTTTTTTTTTAGGTTTTTTCGAACCTTTGAAATTTGGGTTGTGGATATCAACTGAAATGTTGCATTTCCACGGTTTTGGATTTTGCAAGTATCGACGAAATGTCGCTGTAGGTGCAGAAAATAATGACCCACAATGAGGAGGGAGCCTTAGAGGACTTATCCGATGATGATGATGACTGGGTGCCATCCGAAAGCCTGAAAGAGATGAGCAAACGATCAAAGGACCCTGGCCTGGGCGGCGCAAGGCTCTCCGATGCCAAAGTCAGTGTGGGAACTGGAACAATGGAAGGAGAGGGAGAAGAGAGACAGAGTAACGGCTCTGTGAATGAAATTGTGCGTACCTTTGATGGTGGTATGAGCCTCTATTTATAGAGTTTGGAACGTATCTTTGGGAGATATCGTGGTGTGGGTCCCGTGATTCGACAGGGAAGTCACGATCAGCCCACATTACATTAATTGCGGTCTAATCCAGCCCACTATGCATTAAATGCGCGTCGGGTCAGCCCACGTCGCATTTAATGCACGTCTTGTTGGGCCAGATCATGTTGGACGCCTTTGGCGGTAGGGGATCGTGGGATCTGCCCTCGGGCCTTGCCCTGATGTGGCCACAGCCGCTGGATGCCGCCCTGTCAGGATATGGCGAAGATTGTGGGCGGCTGGATGTCGTGTCTGTCCCACTAGCTCGTGCCCCTATCCCTCCACGTGCCTGATGACGTGGGGGATGAGGAGCGCAAGTGAGGGCTCTCTTGCTTCGGCTTCTGTCCTGGCTTCTTCAGCCGAGGTGGAGCTCCCCGCCGAGATGGCACCTGGGGTGGACCAGTTCGGCGCTAGTGGCCCGGAGATGCTTGACTTCGGCAGAGGCCTCTGTCCTGGTAGCCGGGGTGAGATTGGTGCCACGTGGATGGCACGAGGATGGCACGTGAGAGTGCTTAGCCTCATCTGATGGCTGCGATTAGCTTAATCCTGTGGTTCTGGAAATCTCCCCACACAATTGCCCCTAGCTTTTGACCTCTGAAGTGTGCTAGCCTTTAGGGGTTGAAAGCTAGAAGAATCCGTCCGGGGATGTGGCGATCGTCGTCTGGTGTCGCTTCAACTGCTCTGAAGCGATAAATGCTCTGTCTTGCCTGTACTGGGAAGCGAGTCGACGGCTACACGCGTCGCCTCTTCACTGATTGCGGTGTTTGCCGGGATCCCTGTGAACGATCCAGTTGCGAGCCGAGCTGCATCCGGTTCCGAGGAGTCTACTTCAAGTTCGGAACGATCGAACCTAGCGGCCAAGTTTAGGCGGGGGTCTTCTTCGTCTGCGACGCCATCTTCTGCCAGCACCCGCGCTGCTTCGAGCTCGGGAGGTGCTGGCGCTACTTCAGCTTCTGCTCCTGCTCCAGCTCCTGCTCTTGCTCCTGCTCCTGCTCCTGCTCCTGCTCCGAGTGCGGGAGTGCGGCGACGCTCGCCGGAGCGCCCAAGGGAGGGGTCCCCGCCTAGAAAGAAGTCCAAGGCTGGGGAGAAGGACTCGGGGGCTGAACAGCCTCCGAAGAATAAAGCCCCTGCGCGGGCCCCCGGAGCCAAGACTCCTATTGAGAAGAGCGCGCAGGTCAGCAAGCCGACCGGTGGAGCGACCCGCGAGCTGACGATCTCGGTGGGGCAAGGGTCTGGATCGGCCTCCGGACCCCGGAGTGCCCCAGCGCCATGGAGGCCGAGGATGGAGACTCAGCCCGGTAAGCCTCTGAATGTCGAGGACCGGCTGTTGGGGAATGCTGAGGTGATCGGAGCTCTCGCCAATGTCTGTGCTCTGCCAAGAGACATGGAGACGCACGAGAGGTTCGACGATGAGAGCCTGATGGTCTCGGCGATCCAGACTAATCTTCTGGTAAGTGTTTGCAACGCTTTTCTTCATTCTTCAAGTGTCTTGGTCGAACCTGACCCTCTGTTTCCATTTGCAGAACGTGCAGAGGCTCCCGACCGTGGTGGGAAGGAGCGATAAGAACGCGACGCGGGTCACTCAGCTGGAGTCTGAGAGGGACAAGCTGAAGAGGGAGCTGGAAGAGTCGCGGAAAGGAATGGAGGAGATGAAGAATGCCAGCGCTGAAGAGGCTGCTCGGCTGGCATCGGCTCTGGCTGATGTCGCCGAACTTACGTCGAAGGCCAATCATCTGAAAGGCGAGGTCTGGGCGAGGAACAAGAAGACCGCCGAACTGGAGTCTGAGCTGGCCAGATTGAAGGCTGAATCTACTGCTGAGGGGACGAGGCTGCGTGGGGAAGTGCTGGCTGGGCGCGCCGAAACGGCAAGGTTGAAGACGGCGAACGCCGAGCTGGAGAAGGAAAAGGCCTCTCTTCAGGCCGAGGCCCGGTCCGCCTTCCAGGATGGGGTGGATCGAGCCACTGAGCTGTACGAGAAGCAGGTGGAGATCACCGCCATCCTGTTCGAGGAAGGATGCCTGGCCGCACTGAGACGTGCGGGGCTCCTGTGCCGAGCTCCGCTCCTGCAGCCGAAAGTGCCCCAGTTGGAGCTCCTGCAGTGGTTCCTGCTCCGGAAGATGCTCCAGCTGCCCCGGTCTTGAGCGGTGCCCCGGTTGCCAGTGATGCATCTGCCGTGCCTCGGGGTGAGGCCTCTTCTGCCCCTGGAGCAAATGAGGCTCTGGTAGAAGAATCTCCTGCCAGCGACGCTCCCAGCAAGGTCGCGGTTTCGGCCGAATCCACTGGTCCAGCAGATACGGTGATCGACCTAGTGGAGTCGCCGAAGCCACAGTAGCCGGGCTCCTCTTTATTTGTCTTTCTGTATGTAAGGCTTTTGCTTCATTTTCTGTTTTCAGCGGACTGCGATCCTCCTTTTTGTACTTTGCTTTCTGTTCTGTAACTTTTGTAACGAAGCTGTTTACAATGAATAAAAAGGAGTTCTGTGATCACCCAAACTGTGTACAATGCTTGAGTTCTTTCTTACTTTCCTTGCACTGTTCTGGAACACTTGTGTTTCTGTGCTGCTTTTCTGTGTTTGAGTGACGGCACAACTCCTTTCTTTTTTGAAGACTGACTTTGGCCGAAATGGCTGGCTTTGGCCGAAATGGCTGGCCTTGCGCCGAGGTGGATACATACCTTGGCCGAATTGCCTTGCGCCGGGGTAGATCCATCGTTCCGCTGGACTCGGCTAGGCGAGAGTGAGTGCGGCTATGGCCTTCTGAGGGGTGTATGAACCCGGATTTCAGGAATCTGACCTTGGCCGAAATGGCTGACCTTGGCCGAACTGCCTTGCGCCGAGGTGTGAGGGGTCTATGAACCCGGACTTTAGGAAACGGCTGAGTGTACGAACTCCAGACCATTCCCAGGGCGGTAGACCCCTGTAGAGTGGGATGAAACCTGATTTTAGGAATTCGGCCGAGTGTCCGAACTCGAGGCCTTTTCCAGGGCGGTTAACCCTTGTAGATGGGTGAAGACCCTGAGTTTAGGAATTGGCCGAGTGTCCGAACTCGAGGCCTTTTCCAGGGCTATTAACCCTTGAGTGTGTTCCAAACACGGGGACTTTAGGAAAGGCTGAGCGTAGGAACTCCAGGCCATTTCCAGGGCGTATGTACCCGAAGTGTGTCCAAGACACGGGGGCTTTAGGAAAGGCTGAGTGTAGGAACTCCAGGCCATTTCCAGGGCGTAGAGCCTTGATTGTGTTCAAAACACGGGGCTTTAGGAAAGGCTGAGTGTAAGAACTCCAGGCCATTTCCAGGGCGTAGAGCCTTGTAGATGGGTGAAGACCCTGAGTTTAGGAATTGGCCGAGTGTCCGAACTCGAGGCCTTTTCCAGGGCTGTTAACCCTTGGAGATGGGTGAAGACCCTGAGTTCAGGAATTGGCCGAGTGTCCGAACTCGAGGCCTTTTCCAGGGCTGTTAACCCTTGGAGATGGGTGAAGACCCTGAGTTTAGGAATTGGCCGAGTGTCCGAACTCGAGGCCTTTTCCAGGGCTATTAACCCTTGGAGATGGGTGAAGACCCTGAGTTCAGGAATTGGTCGAGTGTCCGAACTCGAGGCCTTTTCCAGGGCTGTTAACCCTTGGAGATGGGTGAAGACCCTGAGTTTAGGAATTGGCCGAGTGTCCGAACTCGAGGCCTTTTCCAGGGCTATTAACCCTTGGAGATGGGTGAAGACCCTGAGTTTAGGAATTGGCCGAGTGTCCGAACTCGAGGCCTTTTCCAGGGCTATTAACCCTTGTAGCCGAAGTCGATCAAAGAGAGATGACAGATTGATGATGGGGCGAAAGCTATTTCCATTGATTCATAGATTCATTACATCTTTAGAAATCGAAATTGAATTTCTTGGGATACATTCCACGGTCTCGGCTGCAGCTCGCCCTCCAAGTCTTCAAGCTTGTAGGCTGATTTTCCTGCCGGTGAGACTGCTCTGAACGGGCCATGCCAGTTCGGGGCCAACTTTCCCTCGTTTGGCTGTCAGCGGGCTCTCTTGGACACTAGCGCGAGTTCGGCTTTTGCCACCTCCTCCTGCGTGACGCCCGCCTGGCATCGGCGCGGGCCTGGGAGCTTCCCCGAGACGAGGAAGCGGGAGCTGAGGACGCCAGCTAGATCACGTAATGATCTTCTCCGAATCCTCACTGCCTGGAACCTGGGCTGCGCTGTGGTGAGCTCGGCCCTTGCTGCCGCCAGCATCTCCTGCCTCAACGAACTCTGGAATGTGGCCTTCTTCGGCCAACTTCTCCAGATACCTCTGCAAAGAGTTGCAGTCCACGGTCTTGTGCCCGCTACCTTTGTGGTAAGAGCAGTAGAGCTTGCTCTGGCTGCCGGAGGTGGGCTCATTCCTCAAGGGCGGAGGCCACTTGAAGAATGGCTTGGTCTTTATCTTGGTCAGGATACGGTAGATCGGCTCCTTGAAGACGACGTTGACACTCTGACTGGCGCTGGTAGGAGGTCTGGGCTGCCAGGTGCCCCCAGATCTGGACGTCGCAGGCTTAGCCGAACTGGAGACCCAGGCCTGCTTGGGCTCCTGCTTCTGGAACGGCCTCCCGCCTCCCTGCTGAGGCTGGCTACTCTTCTGCTCGGGCCCCGGATGCCCGTCCTGATCCCGAGCTCGGATCTCATCTTCTTCCTGGGCGATGTAGCGCTTTACCCGGGACATCAACTCTGGCATGGATTCTGGGGGGTTCCCGGCTAAGTCCTTCCGCAGGTCGTGGCCGGGGATCAGGGCATGCTGGAAGGCGTAGATTACTATCCCTTCCCTGGTGCCCTCAATCTGGCTGTAGACCGCCCAGAATCGTTGGGCGAAGTTGGCGAGGGTCTCACCCTGCTTCATTCTCAGGGCGAGGAGGTCCCCTTCCTTCTTGGGGACGACGCTGTAGGCCTGGAACTTCTTCAGGAAGGAGAGCTGGAGCTCCTTCCAACTCGAGATGGACTTTACTGGGAGAGAACAGAACCACTTCAGGGGGAGGTCACCCAAACTGGAGGAGAAGATTTTACAGTTCGGGTGACCTTCGTTCCCCCAGATGGACATCTTCTGGGAGAAGTGTCGGAGGTGAGCGGATGGGTCCGACAGTCCGTCGTAGGGGACGAACCGCGGGACAGAGAATTTCCTGGGCAAGGGGGTGCGCTCGATGTCTTTTGTGAAGGGTGAGCCCCCCAGATCGGTGTGACCACAGATCTGCTTCTGGTCCCGGGCGTCCAGGTTACGCTGAAGAGCAAGCCTGACGCGCTTGTCGAACCGCTTTTGCTCGTCGTCCTCCTCTGGGGTCGGGGCTCTGGGCTTTCGCTTGGATTGGTTCGGGGTTCGATGGCTATGAGCTCGGCCACCGCGGCTATGGTGACTTCGGCTGTTGCTCGAGCCTTCGTCATGAATCTGGCTCCGTTTATGGTCCAGATGACTTCTGAGGTCCTCGCGGGGAGGCTGGGCTGCCCTGCTGGGGGCGTCCCTCTTCTTCCCTTGAGGCTCAGAGACCTGCCTCAAGGAGGCAGTTTGCGCTGCCCTCAGCTGCTGCTGGAGCTCGCGAATCAGCTGCTCTTGCTTCTGGAGGAGAGCAACTTGGGCTTCGACAACCTCTCCAGCAGCAGGGGGTTGAACGTGGCGCGTCTCTCCTACGGCCACGGCTTTGTCCTTCCGAGGATGCTCATGCCGACGCTCGTCGCGTCTGGGTGGCATGACTTCTTCTGCTGAGATCGAGGCCTCGAGTCCCTCTTGGAGTGGGAACTCGACAAAGAGCTGAGAGCCTAAGCGGCCCTCGCCTGCAGACGTGCCATGCACCGTGCGGGAGAGCCCTTGAGGAGGGACGTCCGTTGGCGGTGGTGGCAGCTCGAGCGCTGCTCTTGAGGACTCTACGCCCTTCCTAGCTTTCGGAGGCATGGCTTCTGGGAGATGAGGTTGGGAAGGTTGGGATATTACTTTCCCACAGACGGCGCCAATTGTAGGTGCAGAAAATAATGACCCACAATAAGGAGGGAGCCTTAGAGGACTTATCCGATGATGATGATGACTGGGTGCCGTCCGAAAGCCTGAAAGAGATGAACAAACGATCAAAGGACCCTGGCCTGGGCGGCGCAAGGCTCTCCGATGCCAAAGTCAGTGTGGGAACTGGAACAATGGAAGGAGAGGGAGAAGAGAGACAGAGTAACGGCTCTGTGAATGAAATTGTGCGTACCTTTGATGGTGGTATGAGCCTCTATTTATAGAGTTTGGAACGTATCTTTGGGAGATATCGTGGTGTGGGTCCCGTGATTCGACAGGGAAGTCACGATCAGCCCACATTACATTAATTGCGGTCTAATCCAGCCCACTATGCATTAAATGCGCGTCGGGTCAGCCCACGTCGCATTTAATGCACGTCTTATTGGGCCAAATCATGTTGGACGCCTTTGGCGGTAGGGGATCGTGGGATCTGCCCTCGGGCCTTGCCCTGATGTGGCCTCAGCTGCTGGATGCCGCCCTGTCAGGATATGGCGAAGATTGTGGGCGGCTGGATGTCGTGTCTGTCCCACTAGCTCGTGCCCCTATCCCTCCACGTGCCTGATGACGTGGGGGATGAGGAGCGCAAGTGAGGGCTCTCTTGCTTCGGCTTCTGTCCTGGCTTCTTCAGCCGAGGTGGAGCTCCCCGCCGAGATGGCACCCGGGGTGGACCAGTTCGGCGCTAGTGGCCCGGAGATGCTTGACTTCGGCAGAGGCCTCTGTCCTGGTAGCCGGGGTGAGATTGGTGCCACGTGGATGGCACGAGGATGGCACGTGAGAGTGCTTAGCCTCATCTGATGGCTGCGATTAGCTTAATCCTGTGGTTCTGGAAATCTCCCCACACAGTCGCTTCCCTGCGATTTTGGAAGTGTGGAACGTGGTTCGCTTGCTTCCGAATTGTGCGAGTATCGACTAAGCGTCGCTTCCTCGCGGTTTTTGAAAAACCATTTTTTTTTGTTTAAAGACACGAGGGTCATAAGTTTTGACCTAAAACCATTTTGGCGGTAAAAGGCAGGGTGGACTAGGGTGGAAATCCCTGAATCCGGATTTTGTTTCAAACCATGAATTTTGGGTTCAAGGGCTGAAAATTTTGGTCAAGCTAGGGAAAGGTTCCTAAACTTGGATATATATATATTTTTTTTGAACAATGAAACGATGAAAGTAAGCATTGTTTTAGATTTCTAGAAATTTCAACATTTGATATGAAAATTCTAAAAAAAAGGGTGGGTTTAGCGAGCGTGTACCTGGAAACCGGTTTTGGCCGTACAGGCATTGCTCTTACCCAGTTGGGTAAGTTTTCAAGGGTAGTACCGCTTTAAGAACTTGCCGTTGATGGGCAGCATACATCTGTCACCTTCCATGTTTAGGAGTGTGTATGCGCCGTTGGAGAAAACCTTGTCGATGACGTAGGGTCCCTCCCATTTTGGCTCAAATTTGCCTTTGGACTTGTGAGCGAAGACCATTGGTCTTTTTACCACAAGAACCAAGTCGCTCTTTTTGTAGGCGCGTTGCCTGACCTTTTTATCGAAAGATCCTGCCATACGTACTTGGTAAAGTTCAATGCTTTGTTGAGCTTCGAGCCGTCTCTCATCGAGATTGTCCAGCTCATGGAGTCGCAATTTGACATTGCTTTCTTGAGTCATGTCATTTTGCAAGGATACCCTCAAGGAAGGAATTTGTACTTCCAAGGGCACGACAGCTTCGCATCCATAGACCAAGGAGAATGGTGTGCTATGGGTTGGTCCTCGAACGGTGGTTCGATAGGCCCACAAAGCTTCAGACATTTTGTCGCTCCAGTCTCTTTTGTGACTAGAGACCATTTTTTTGAGGATTTTGCAGAGTGTCTTGTTGAAAGCTTCTGCTAACCCGTTTGCTGCCGGATTGTATGGAGTCGAAGGACAGCTTTGGATTTTGTATTTGTCGCAGAACCTGTAGAATCGATGATCCCGGAACTGTGGTCCGTTATCATGGACGAATCTTTTGGGTATGCCGAAATGACAAATGATGTTGGTGCGTAGGAACTGAAGGACTGATGAGGTCTTCATTTCGTTAAACGCAAATGCTTCTGACCACTTGGAGAAGTAATCTGTAACGGCGAAGATGAAGCGATGACCTTTGCTTGAAGGGGGAGAAATAGGACCTATGATGTCCATACCCCAGGCTTCGAAAGGCAATGAGATCGCTGTAGGATGCAGCCATTCTGGAGGCATGTGAATGTAATCTCCATGAACTTGGCATTGTTGGCAGCGCTTAGCAAATTGCATTGCGTCAGCTACCATGGTAGGCCAGTAATATCCTAACCTTTTTATCTGATCATAGAGCTTAGGTCCAGCCTGATGAGCTCCATAAAGACCAGCATGAACTTCTTTGAGTGTTTCTTCAGCCTCTTGTTGTGACAAGCAGCGTAGAAGTACTCCGTTGAAGGATTTCCTATAAAGGATTTTTGAAGGAATATCCAAATGGAAGCTTGAGGTTCGCCTTTGGATGCTTACCCATTCTTTTGGATCTTCAGGTAAGATTCCGAACATAATGTAATCAATGAACGGATCCCTCCAGTCGCCAATTGAAGTTTGAAGGATTGAAATCCGACTTCCGACCACTTGGTGGCATTCAGCAACTGCTTGGTGTGTGTTAAGAGGAGGAAGGATTCTCCTTTCGCACAATGTGATTTGCATGTTTTCCCCTTCCTGGATTGCCATGGATGCGGCAAGTCCGGCTAGGGCATCTGCACGTATGTTTTCACCTCTACGAATGTGGGTGATGTGACAGATGTCAAACTTTTGCAGAAGTGATTGTACCTTGTTGTAGTAGGGCAACAAATCTGGCTTCCTGACTTCAAATTTCTGATTCATCTGGTTGACGATCAGTTGAGAGTCTCCAAAGACTTCCAGCATGGTGATACCGGATTCGATGGCGAGTTCCAATCCTAAGATCAGAGCTTGATATTCAGCTGCATTGTTTGTGCATGGTTCCAGTAGCGAGAAAGCGTGTGGAATCATGTATTTGTCGGGGCTAACAAAAAGGATGCCAACTCCCGAGATCAGCTGTCTTTTTTCATTTGTCCTAGTTGCACCGTCAAAGTACATATCCCAGGAGGCACTTTGTGAGAAAGTCTCCACATTGTAGACTGGTTCGTCTGGGAGATCATCTCTGAGTGGAGAATCTTTAGGCAATGGATGCTCTGCGAGGAAGTCCGCTAGAGCTTGCCCTTTGATTGCTTTTTGTGGCACATACCTAATATCAAATTGTGACAGAAGGATGGACCATTTTGCCAGTCGAGCATTGAGAGAACCTGCCTTTGTGACAAGGACCTTCAAGAGGTTGACCCTCGAGACCAGGTAGACTGTGTTGGAAAGCAAGTAGTGACGCAGCTTTTGTACGGCGAACATCACTGCAAGACATTCTTTTTCGACTGGAGAGTAGCGATGCTCTGCACCTACTAGCATGCGGCTGAGGTAATATAGAGCAGCTTCTTTTCTTTGATCATTTTCTTGCGCAAGCAGAGCTCCCAAAGAGTGATCAAGGGCTCTTGTGTACAAGATGAATGGTTTTCCAGTGGTAGGAGCAGCTAACACTGGAGGTTTTGTTAGGTATGACTTGATGTCTTGGAAAGCAGCTTCACAGTCAGCATCCCAGACAAAGTTTACACCTTTTTTCATCAACCGGGAGAATGGACGGCATTTCCCCGAGAGATTGGAGATGAACCGTCTGATGTAGGCCAATCTCCCTTGAAGCCCTTTGAGTTCTCTCAAGGTTCTTGGAGAGGGCATTTCTAGAATGGCTTTGACTTTTATGGGGTCAAGCTCTATTCCAGCTTTCCGAACTAAGAATCTGAGGAACTTACCCGACGAGACGCCGAAGAAGCATTTCAATGGATTCATTCGCAGTTTGTGTTTGCGAAGCCGGAGGAAGACTTCTCGAAGGTTTTCGAGATGATCTTCTTTTCTTTTGCTTTTGACGGCGAGGTCATCAACGTAACATTCAACCGTCTTGTGCTGCATATCTTGGAATATTTTCATCATAGCCCTCTGATATGTGGCACCAGCATTCTTCAGACCAAATGGCATGACAGTGTAACAATACACGCCAAATGGGGTTCGAAAGGATGTATGTTTTTCATCCTCAGGATGCATCTTTATCTGATTGTAGCCAGAGAAACCATCCATGAATGTCATTCGCTCGAATCCACAGGTATTATCAATCATTACCTCTGGTATGGGGAGCGGAAATTCATCTTTTGGGCATGCGCCATTCAGTTCTCTATAATCAATACAGACCCTGATCTGCCCATTTTTCTTTGTCACGGGGACAATGTTGGCCAACCATTCAGGATGTTGTTCCTCACGGATAAAGCCGACGCTTTTGAGTTTTTGAACTTCTTGTTCAATTTTATCCATCACATCTGGACGGAATCTTCTTTGCCCTTGCTTGACAGGCTTGATGTCTTCTTGAAGATTGAGTTTATGAACTGCTATTTTGGGGTCTAAGCCTGGCATTTCAGCGTAAGACCATGCAAAGCAATCAACGAACTCACGAAGAAAGGAGATATACTCGGGTAACTCATCATCCTTTATATTCTTGCTTATGAATACAGGACGTGGGTTATCTGGTGTTCCCAAGTCTATCTTTTGAACAGGATCTTCTGTTGGAAGGTTCGAAGGTGGTTCCTCCACAATATTTTCGGAGGCTTCCAGCTCAACGAAACCTTCTGGGGTTTCAAGGGCATTTCCAGACCAAGGTTTTGTTCCTTTCCACGGGTCTTCTTGATCGGTAATTTTCCCAAGGCTTGCTATGAGATGATCCCAATCGCCTGTTGAAACCGAGTCGAAGTAGGCTACTTCTTTTGGAGATGAGGGTTCTTCTGGGTCAGAAGTCCACACGTCTGTGCCATCGGACAACTCCTCTTCATTTTCGGAGAAATCGTGCCAATTGGATGAGCTTCCTGGATCTTTGTCAGGTGACTCATCAAAGAGATATCCGGGGAGATCGATATCTTCATGGACTTGAGATGTTGAGGCTTGGTCAGTATATTGACTTTTAAGCCTTTGTGTCAACTGTCTCAAGGGAGTATCAGGATCATACCCTAACCCGTGTGAAGACTTTTCTACATAGCCATAGAGTCTCCAATCTTCCAGCTGGCTTTTGGTCAAGACGGGCCCCAATGGCGTGAGAATACCGCGTCCTTCTCCCAAACCGACTGGGTTTTGAGCGTCATAGCCCATTTTCTTCATAATAGCTTGTGCCACAGAACCGTATAAGGATAGTTGAGGCGTACCTTTATTTTGGAAAGGTTCAAGCATGGAGTTTGATGAAGAAGCATCCGATCTATGGAAGAAGATCGGTTTTTCCTTTGCTGAAGTTGCTGGAACAACGAAGGAAGCTGACGTAGGATCTTCTATGTCAGAAGTTGTCTCCATTGGAGTAAGAGCAGGCTGAACTTGCTGAGTGTCAGCTTGGCTTGACGATGTGTCGTCTTCTAGCTCTGAATCGGAGTCCGTGTCTTGCATGATAGACACGAAAGAGACAACAAATTTGCCCCCAGGCTTTTGTTTTGCCTTCTTCACTTTAGTTGTGATGACCAAAGGCTTTGAAGATTTGAGGGAGATGATGAAGGGAGTTTGAATGCTCTCTTCAGATTTACCGGATGGTTTATTTTCTTCCGGTGATTGTTGAGGAGCTTTGCCTTTATCTTTCTGGAGATTTTCGGCAAAGGATGCTGTGTGCTTCTCCTCTTCTTCTTTTTCACCTTCATACATCTGTGAGTCTGCGAAGTGGACTTCATTACCTTTAAAGGGTTTTCTGTCCGCAAAGACTCGATGTATCATGCCGTCGTCGCCAACAAACTTGATGCATTGATGTAGAGTTGAAGGGACAACACCATTCTCATGGATCCAAGGGCGTCCGAGAAGGATGTTGTAGCATGAAGGGGTCTTTATTGCATACACTGTGACCTCAGAGATAAGATCACCGATCTGCAACTTGAACCTGATTTTGCCTATAGGCCTTTGAGTACTCCCATCGTATCCAAAGATAGATACAGATGTGTGGCTCAGTTTGCTGGGTGGGATACCCAACTCTTCAAGAGCCGATGTGGAGATGAGGTTGAGTGCAGAACCTGGGTCGATCTGAACTCTATGCATAGGCATTTCCTTGATATACCCTGTGAAGTACAGGGGTCGGTTATGCCTGGTTTCGCCAAGTAGTAGGTCATCCTTTGTGAAGGCGATGGTTGCACTGGCTGCTTTTTTAACCGGGAGGCATTCAATGCATGATCCCTCAGTTTTCTTCTTTTCTCCCTTTGAGGAGGCTTCTAAGTTTTTGACCCGGTAGTCCATTTCAATTTGGAGGACTTGCGGGGCATGTTTGTCGACATCCTCATTCAGCTTTTGTAATTCCGAAATGAGATTATCACGAGTGTGCGGAGACATTCGCAACAAATCTAGGATGTGCAGACGTGTAGGTATGTGCTTGAAGTGTTCAATCAAGTCATACTTGAAAGCCTCCTTAGGGCCTGCATGTTCATCATTGTTGCCACTAGGGGCGCTTACAACATCTTTTCCCGAAGGATTTACATATGTAAAGGAAGATTGGTTGTAATTTTTGTGGTAATCAAGGCCAGAGCGGGTGCCTCTACCAACTTCGAGAGCTTCTTGAGAAGGGTCTTCGTTTGGAAGATTGTCTTCAGGATCAAGAGGCTGTCGTTTTTCATTTACTGAGGATGCATTAGCAGCAGAATTACCATCCTCAGTGATTGTGTTGCATGGAGCATTTTCCGGGAACAAGTCCTGAACAGCATCCAGCAATCTTTCTTCTTCGTTGACTAATTCATCGTCCCAAGCATCAATGGCTGGGAATTCTTCAGTCAGGAAGGGTGTGAACTTTGAAGTCACAGTCTCAGGAGAAGAAACCTGAGAGGGTGTCATCTCAGTGAAAGTCACGTGAGACGAGGTGGCTCCAGAAGATATATTGCTAGGCGTCGTCGGAGTGTAAGTGCTCTCATCAGACGATGCTTCGGAAGAGCTATAATCCCGAATTATAACATTAGAGGAAGCTCTGACGGGAGACGTTGCCTGATCGGAGTCAGACTCATCCTCGGATGTGAGAGGATCGTCTATCCAGCAATTTTCTCCATTTTCAGGAGTTAAGGGAGGATGTACCTGGTGGTCTTCAGGGACTTCACGCTCTGGATTGCGAGGAGGCTCGTTGACGCGGTCTTGCTCTTATTCTAGAGCGAGACGCTGCAAGATCCTTGCATATTCTTCAAGATCAGGCATGGGAGCCGGATCTTCTTCTTCATCATCTCTTTGTGGCTCAACATTGTTGATTTCCACTGGAGTAATGAGAGGTGCTGGTTCAGCAGCATTTTCTTGTACAGCTTCTTGGTCTTCTTCATCATCAGACCAGGATCCTTGTGGCTGTAGGGGGTTATACCAGATTACTGGCATAAGATGAGACTCAGGAACCCATTCTTCATCGGAGAGATATTCTCCTGTTTCAAGGGACTCCTCCCACTCATCTGTGTAGTTGGATTCGAATCCATCATCGGTGTCGCTGGACTCGTATCCATCAATGGAGAATCCAACTACTGAATTGCAAGAGTATGATGTCTCCTGCATGGCTTCTTTAAATTGAGGTGGCATGAAATCATTGAGAGTGAATTTCCTTACCCCCTTTGAAGTCTCTGGAAGGGATGTTTTTGTTACCTCCAGTGAAGCGGTAGAGGAAGCCTCTGCCTTTTCTTTGACCTCTAGTTTTGGCTGGGTCTTCTCTTGCCGTTTGAGCTTGAGGAGATGTTTCCTAGCCTGCCTTCGCTGTTGAGCTGTAGGCTTTATTTTCACGACCTCCCAATTTTCATCTTCCAGGAGATCGGGATGTACCCATATCGGTTGTCCGTCTGGTGTCGGGTAAGGAACCAGTTCCTCGGACGCTTCGATTGAGTTTATCACTTTGAAGGAAGTAGTGATCTTATTCTTCGGTGATTTTGATGTTTGCCCACATGTCACCATGTTGACGGAGGCAGACCCATAGTTTTTGTCAAAGGTGATGACTCCGTTTTTCCACATCTCATTTATTTTCTCTCTCACAACGAAGCATTGATTGAGAGGATGCGAGATCATCTGGTGGTATGGACAGTACCGAGGATCGTTGGTTTTGCCAACATCACCCGGTCTTTTTGGTTCAGGCAAGGTGAGCTTGCCGTTTGCCACAAGAGCCCCGAAGATTTCATCAACATCTTCATCAAACGGGTATTTCTTTTCTACTCGTTCTTTGAAGGCATCAGAGAGTTCAGGTCTCTTACCAGCAACTTTATTTTCAGCTTTCTTTGGTGGCTGAGGAGCTGACTTGGTCTGCACATTGAGGACCTCTTTCTTCTTTGGTTTTGAGGTCGTAATGGCGGTTGGCTCTTTTCTTGATATTTCTGACTGTTGAGGTCTTTAATCACCGTTTCAGCTTCCATGGAAGCTTCTAGGAGTTCTCCCAGGTTTTTTGATTTGTTGCCGATGATCATGGAGCGGATTCTGGCTCTCATGTTGTTTCGGCAGATGTCGACTAGCGACGCTTGTGGCAATACATCAGAGCATTTGTATGCCATTGCTTTCCAGTTGTGAATGAAGTCATATGTTGATTCATTCTCCCCCTGTTTTAGGCTGCACAGCTGAGCCATAGTAGCGGGGTGATCCTCACCTTTGAAGTGAGTCAGGAAGCGTGTCTCTAACATGGCCCAGTTTTGGATTGAGTCCTCCGGCAGAGTGGAGTACCAATCGAAGGCCGTACCTTTTAGGGTACTTGCAAAGAGGCGGATCTTGAGTGCATCTTGATCCGCGATAGCTCCCGTCAGGATCTTGAAGTGGATGACGTGCTGTCTGGCTGATCCTTTCCCCGTATATGTTTGGAGAGTAGGATGCTTGAATTTGGTGGGGAACGGGACCGAGTCCATCCATAAGGGATATGGTGGCTTGATCCCATGCTCCTTGAGTATATCCTCTTCTTTTGCTTTGGCGAGGATACCGTCTACGTCCTTTTTGGTAAGGGCGCGTGACTCATTTTCTTCTCTATTTACCTCGTCGTCTTGATGATTCGGAGGAGGTTCATTGTTCGCCTGATTTTGGAAGGCGAGGAGAAGGTTTTCCATCAGAGTTTCGATCCTCTGCTGGCCCTGTTCCAACTGCTGGATGCGGGTGATCGCATCTTCTGGAGGTGGATTGCGGGGTGGTGGCTCAGAATTTGTAGCCAAGACATTCATCCTTCGTGATTCAAACGAAGAAACTGTCCTGGTGACTGAGCTGGGGCTCATTCTTTTTGAAGAGGAGCTTGAGGAAGGATCACTCTGCTGTCCTTTGCTTGAAGGAGCAGGGGATTCTTCTGAATGTCTTCTTGTCCTGGAGACGCTGCGGGTCATCGGACGTCGGACATGGATTTTTGTTGCTGATTTTTGGCGCCTTCTGGTTTTTCCAACCATATGGACGGCAGCAACTTGGTTGGGTCTTTCTTTTTCGACCCATTTGGGAGAGACTTGAAGTGTAGGAGGCTGGGTCCTTTGCTTCTCTAGTCTCTTTTGTCGGTACGACGCGCGGCGGCGTATACGACGAGCAATTTGAGCTTCAGTCAGCTCTGACTGGGCTTTGACGATGAAGGATGTGCTCCCTCGGGCGCAGCAGCCGAGCCTGTCTTCTTTGTAGCTGGGCAAGGACAGGATGTGAACCCTATCCTTCGCCAGTTGCAGCGAAGCTTTGAATTTTTGAAGTTCGGCCCCTGTAGAGATGAAGGGTCGAACTGCAGGTTTGTAGGCCTTAGCAGGTGCTTGTGGAGGCCTTGTGATGCACGACTTGATTTTAGGCTTGTAGGAACAAGCCGGCTCATGCTGGGATGACTTGGAAGTCGGGTTGGAGATGGGTCTCTCCTCTTTCATGTAGGCAAGAGGATAGAACTGGTTCTCCTTGAGTGGGGCCAGGAATGCTGGCTTAGTGGATGTCTGGGACCTTCTCTGTTTTGGTGAAGGTCTTGGGGACCAAGTCTTGGGGTAGACCTGGTTGTTTGCAGGTCGAGGCTTCGTGGGGCTGCCACGGGCTTCAGGCCTTCTGGTGCTCGCCTTTGGTGTCACGGTAGTGACACGTTGAGAGGCGAGTTTCTGCTTCTTGGAGGGAGCAGTTTGTTCCTCAGGAAGTGGGAATGGTCCCAGCGTCCCAAAGACGATAGTCCGGGGAGTCGAGGTCCACCCGGAGTTCAGAGAGTTGCCGAGCGAGTTGACACTTCGGCAGCTGATGGGGCGCTTGTAGGTGCGCGTGGTTTGCTTCTGTTGAAGCATGAGTTGGTGCTTGTTTTCATCAAAAGTAATGGTTAGTGAAGCTGCCATTGTTAGTTTTCGAAAATTTCTGAAACAAGACCACATCCATTAGTAATCACAAGAATATAATGATCATAAATGGGAAGTTCTATGGTTTCGTCTTTTCAAATTGCCCGAGGTAGATGACCCAGGCAATATGAGGAAGGCAAAATGCCATAGAAGGAACAATTGTTCTGATCGCAGGTATGGTAAGCCCGGAATGGGCATCCCAGTGACTGCTAGAAGCAATTGTGAACTTAAATTCGACTTATCGAGAAGCAGAGCTTGCTCGAGGTAAGAAGAATATAAAGTTGGAGTTACAGATGTGCCGGTCGCAATACAGTAGACCCAAAAAGGGCGTACTAGTACCGCTAGACACAAATGTTTTGAGACCGCATCCATGAGATGAGATTCTCTGTTTTGAAAGGTCAAGATTGGATTCATCAAAGAGAGCAGATGGTATTCCGATCTGAACATGGGCTCAGCGATTTCCGCGAGCGCCAGTGCTCAGAAAAAAATGAACCATAATTTCTCGGATCTGAATCTAAAGATGACGAGTTTTTTTTTTTTGAAAAGTCAATATCGGGTTCATCAAAGAGAGCAAAAGGCATTCCAATCTGAACACGGTCTCAACGATTTCCGTGAGCGCCAGTGCTCAGAAAGGAGAAGACCAAGATTTCTCCAATCTAAACCCAAAATGACGGAATTTTTTTTTTTAAAAAAAAAATCTTTTTTTTTTTTGATTTTCTATTATTATTTTTTTTTATTTTAAGAATTTTTTTTTTAAAAAAATTTTTTTTTTTATTTTTTTTTAAATTTTTTTTTTTATTTTAAAAAAAAAATTATTTTATTTTTATTTATTTATTTAAAAGACGAGAGAGTACACATAGGCCTCCTAACCCGATCTTATGAAATCTTGATTGATAGAACTGCCCCCAGGTAAGGGTAGGATTACTTAATGAACCCGTTTGGAGGACCCTTGCCTAGAACAGTCAAGCTGTCTCCACACTCTGGACAAGGCTTTTCTTTGAATCAACCATGATCAAAGAACACAGTTGGTTTAACCTTAGTGGTCTATATATATACATATATATTTTTTTATTTTAATGAACTCATCGAAGAGAAACAATGGCCCAATCCCCGATCCGAACACGGTCTCAACGTTTTCCGTGAGCGCCAGTGCCCAAAAGGGAGAGGATCAAAGTTTCTCAATTTTGAATCCAAACTGAAAAATTAAATTTTTTTTTATATATTTTTTTTTTTTGAAAAGAGAAAGAGTGGAAATAAATTCAAAGAATTAGAAATTTCCAAACAAAAATCTCATCTCATTTTTTTTATTTTTTTTTATTTTTTATTTTTTAGATTTTTAATGAACTCAACGAAGAGAAACAATGGCCCAATCCCCGATCCGAACACGGTCTCAACGATTTCCGTGAGCGCCAGTGCCCAGAAGGGAGAAGATCAAAGTTTCTCAATTTTAAATTCAAAAATTAAAAATCTGATTTTTTTTTTTGTTTTTTGTTTAAAAATTTTTTTTTTGAAAAGAGAAAGAGTGGAAATAAATTCAAAGAATTAGAAATTTCCAAACAAAAAATCTCATCTCATTTTTTTTAGATGCGGAATTCAACATAGGCCACCAATTATAAAGTAGCCAAGGAATCGAGAAAAGAAATATAAGCATAGAGCAAAATATATGATATGCA
Organism: Litsea cubeba; assembly: GCA_012931725.1. Lineage (NCBI taxonomy): Eukaryota > Viridiplantae > Streptophyta > Magnoliopsida > Laurales > Lauraceae > Litsea > Litsea cubeba. The sequence continues at coordinate 15,370,783 of CM022948.1, forward strand.
AATATTTCATTTCTAGCATCGTGTTCTCAAATAAACGAGTCCCACCGGGTGGAGCCAGCTTGATGGACCGCGCCCCGAATGCTCGGGTTCCTACCGAGGTCGGCGGACGTGGGAGTCCGTTTGGTTCCGACCCTTTCGTAACTGGGGGGCAAGGGGCGTGCATCAACATTTCTTTTTTTTGTGGGTGTGCCAGATTTTCTATTTTTACTTGGAATTGCAAGTGGTGAACCGGAGATCAACCTTCGCAAGTAAAAAGGAAATCAACTTCTTTCAAGTTTTCCATTGCACATATATTTAAGAAAAGAGACATTTTCTTGATTTGCCGTGAAAGGCGATTTTTTTGGCATTTATAGCCGATTTTTGCGTTTATAGCCGATTTTTGGCGTTTATAGCCGATTTTGGCGTTTATAGCCGATTTACAATCCTTATCAACAATGAAAGACAAGAATTGTGATTTTTGTCTCTTTTAAAAAAATACAAACTACAATGAAAAGCAAGAAAAGGAGGATCTAACTTCTCAGGAGATTGTGGGGGACTCGTTTAGATTGACGGTCGCAAGCCATATGTGGGCTTCGCCATCATCCATCCAGATGAGAACAGAGGATGCTATTGATTCGCTTGGCTTGGCTATAACCTCAGGTTTTTAGAAGACAAAGACCAAAAGGAGGTCCTATATCCAATAAAAAGCCGAGTAGACGGACTGAAAAGCCACATCTAAGCCATTGGAGGCAGGAGAAGAAGGCAAGGACCTTGGGGGGGGGGGGGGTACCCCCCAAGGGACTTTTGTCACCTTGTTGCGGTGGCCGGTGTAGAACTTCCGCAGAGTTTTCTCTCTTTTTCCTTTCTCTGGATTTCTGTCTGTGTGTTTGTGTTTTTTTTTCTCTGATGTTTCTGATTTCTGTCTGCTGTCCTTTCTTCTTGGAGAGCTCTCCTATTTATAGGCTTTTAGGTAGCCTTTTAGGAGGGTTTATGGGCTTTTATTGCCATTAAGCCGCATAATGAGAGGAGTTATAAAATTGAATTGTTTATTTTGTAACTCCTTTTTCTTGGCTTCTGATTGGCCGGAGGAGATTGAGGGCATTTAATCGCCTTTAATCGCCATGATGGGAGGAGTTTCATGGGTTAAATGCCATGAATCTCTTGACTTGTAACTCCCGAATGCTTGCTTCTGATTGGGCCGTCCAAAGAAATGGATTAATGACTGTAATAAAGCTAGTCAATTAATCGCATTAAGTGGTCGCCGAGCAGCTGAAGAGTCACGGGCCGTGCCACGTCTTTTGGGATTCTTCTGTCGATGATCATCGATGGATCTTCATGTAGATCGACATCAGATGATCATGTAATTTCAGGTGTTTGTTGCCAACAGCGGGTCGGTGCCATCTGTCCTGTTGATTTCTCGATCGGTCGGGTAGAAAGCACACTTTTTTTGGTTGACCGGGTGGCGATCAATATTGTTTTCGATACTCTTGATGATTTACCCGTGTTTTGGACGGATGTCAGAGGACTTGGTGTCTCAAAAGCATGAATTTTGGAAAGTACCAGAGGCTGGGCTCTTCGAATCGCGAAAAAATGGCGAAAACCGGGGTTTCCGGGGCCTTCCCGACGACCCCGGGTTCCAAGGTCGCCGGCGACCCTGGCCCAGGGTCGCAGGGGCCTGCGACCCTGGGGGGGTTTTCCCCCTTTCGTGTCCGTTTTGTGTCCGTTTTTGCTGTTTTTTATTCTTTTTTCTCCTGTACTTTTCCTTGACATTTTGACCATTTATTGGCCTGATTTCTTTGTAGGAAACCTGATGAGAATCCTTGCATTTTATTTTGCAAAGTTTCCAATTTCCTGAGAAAGCTGAAGACTTTGTCGCGCAGAGCTGCCGATTTTCCGTCAGAAGCTGAAACTGAGCCAAACGATGTCGGAATGACCTGAAATTTGGTGTGAAGCCTCCTGAGAAATAAATAAGACCAACCATAGGCTTTCGTTTGAGTTTTGAAGCCGTTTGGGGTCCTATCACCAGTAGACTTGCTTTTTGTCGCGATGGAGATGTCGCGGTTTGATGTGCGGTCAACCGATGTCCGATTGACTTGAAATTTGACAGGGAACCTATTGGAGTCATTTTAAGATGATCCATAGGCTCTGTCTTGGAAACCATGGTCCCGGAGAGCTTTGCCGCCGAGAGGCCTGATTTGGCTTCCGAGCGTCAAACTATGGTCAAATGTTGTGGAAATGACCTGAAATTTGACGTGTAGCCCTTTATAAGCATTTTGAAGCCGTCCATGTGCTCTATCTGATGAGTAATGGCCTCGGTGGTTCTCACCGCCGAGAGGCTTGATTTAGCTGTTCGAGGGTTGATGTAGGGTCAAACGTTGTCGGTTTGACTCGAAACTTGACGTGGAGCCTTTTGGAAGTATTTTGAGACTATCCATCGGCCCTGATCGAAGATTTGGTGTCTCCGATGTTTTTGTCGTCGAGAGCTCCTTTTCGGCTGTCTGAGAAGCGAAGTTAGGCCAAATGATTTTGAAATGGCCCGAAACTTCTTGTGTACTCCTCTTTTGGCTGTCTTGAAGAATCTTGCAGTTTTTGTTTGATTATGACAAGATTTGATTTTTGGAAGCAGCATTGCCTATTTATGGCAGGTTGCGTCTTCATGTAGCTCTTTGGATCTTGAAGAGGCAAAGTGACATTTTTGGTGTCAACACTGGGCTAGACTGATATTTGCTGACTAGGCCTACTACGTGACAGATATCCTGTCTAGTACAAAGCATAGCTTACCATACCAGACCTTATCTATGTACACATCATTGGGATAAGCCCATCATCCTATTTTTTCGGTCTCAATGGAAATTGATTCCTAGGATGTACCTGGCTTTTCCAAAGTCCTTTATTATCAAAAGTCTTTAGCCAACCAAAACTTTTACTGTTGACGATATCCCTATATCACTCCATAGGAGAAGGATGTCGTCGACATATAATATCAGAAAAAACTATCCTGCATACTTGACTTTTCATTTACACATGACTTATCCGGATACGGACAAAAATCAAGTGAATTGATTTCCTTTGTCAATACGGATGTTCCTGTTTCGGGATATCTGCTTGAATCCATAAATGGACTTATCCAGCCTGCAAACTCTTCGCACTTGGTTATTAGCTATAGAACCATCTGGCTACATCATATAGATGTTGAGTTATAGCAGTGATGAGTTGATTCCAGTCGGTTACATAGATACTGACTTCTAGTCAGATCAGGATTCCAGGAAATCAACTTCTGGGTATGTGCTTATGTTGTAGCAGCTTGAGAAGTAGCTAAGGTAGCAGATTGACTCAAAAGATTCCTTATGGAACTTGGAGTGATATTTTTGGCATGACAGCCGATCACAGTTTACTGTGATGACAGCAGGGCAGTCACTAAGTCCAAATAACCCAAGAGCCAAAAAGCATGTACGGAGGAAGTTATACATGGTCAGTTAGATTATGCAGAGAGGTGATGTACGATCACCAAGATAGCCTCTGCAGACAATCTAGTAGATCCATTTACTAAGCCTTTGATGACCAAAGTCTTTGAGCTATATGTAAAAGGGATGTGCATGAGATGCAACTCTAACTGGCATTGAGCCCAAGTGGGAGATTGTTAGTTTTATGGACTCAATCCAGTAGATGATATAATAAATTGATTAATTTCTTTATTTATCAGTATATTCATGCTTTCCTTTCATGAGATGAATGGTGATTTATAATATACTTGCACATAACCAATACGAATGACATGATGGTTCATGAGATGAACCGGGGCCCACAAGTATATTAGATGTAACACGTGTATGGATGAGATCCACATACGGGAGACATGTGTGGCAAATCTTATACTTAAATATTATCACAACCAGTGGTGAGACTGGACATCTCATACTGATAAGGTTGCAGTACTTTGATCACTATGAGATAGTGTGATTTGTCTCAATCATCAGAATGGAAGATTCTGGATCATAGTGCTGGTACATTTGATGTATTGAAGGACCATGAGAAGCACCTTATAAACACTGTCTTTATTTTAAGGTATGCTCTCATAATTCCCTAGCAATAGGCTCTCAATCCTGAGACATTAATGAACTCAAGTTTCTATCTATTCATTTGCTTTGAGTCACCAATGAGTGAGGCCAACTATAGGTCAACACCTCGGTGATTTGGGTACATGGTAGTAGAGCTGTGGGAACATTCAATAGTCAAGAAGGAATCTATCTCTAATATCCCCTTCTGCCAATTAATGGATTTATCATTGGTAAGTGTGCACCCATTCCGATTAAGAGTTAATTGGAAAGGTACCTATGATCATTATAATTAATTGGGGCTCAAGGATAATAAGATATGGATCTATTTTGGAAGACAGGTCCAATTGATCCATGGATATTGATAGAGGGGTCTACTTGTGATAATGTGGAAGTTTAGGGTCTTCTATGTAATATTCCTAAGACTGGAGTTCAATTGCATTTATATAGTGGAGTTATTTGCAATTAACTGTGGGCCTGAATTACACATGAGATGTGGGGTCGCGAGTCCCAGTTGGAGCCAGCTTTCTAAGGAATCCCTAGTGGTCCCCACGCTAGCCCAATTATTAGAAAGTATCTAATTCTAGTTGAACTCTAAAAGGAAAGTTACTATTTCTATTTGAAGTGAGACTTCTAATAGTGGTAATAGTAGACTTACTAATTTTAGTAGAAGTGAGACTTCTATTTTAATTAGAAAGGAATTGGAAAGTTACTAATCATATTTGAAGTGAGACTTCTAATTATGATATGATAAGTTACTAATTAATAGAAGTATGTCTTCTATTGTAATTAGTAAAGAGAAGGCAACTTGCAAAAGCTATAAATAGAGGAGAAGAGGCCTTGGACGTCAATGCACTTTCCTAGCATTGGGATTCACGCCCAAGGTCCTTTTGTGCAATAGTTGCACATGGTTTTTCTCCTCTCCCTCTTCTAGTTCTCTTTCTAGTTCCTCCCTAGAGTTCCTAGTAGTTTTCTCTTGGAAATCCCACCATCTTCTTGAGAAAAAGGAGAATCTAATACGGGTCATAGCATGGAAGATCAAGAGGTCTTGGAGATCCCTATTTGATTAGTGAAAGCATTTCATCATCAAAGAAAGACGCAACTCCTCCATTAGAGCACAACCGAGCTCCAAAGGTATAATCCACTTGCTTGCATGTTGTAGATCATTATGGATGCTTGTTAGTTGCTGTTTCTATCTTCTAGATAGATTGTCATACTGATCATGATGGCTGAGATTGAGGACATAGATCTTGGATTGGGTTTTATAGCCTTCTGAATAGTTGATCCCTGCGTCAAGTGGGTCAAAAGTTTTTGAAACCTATCCTAGAGGCCCACCCTATTTCCAACACATATAATATCAGAAAAAACTACCCTGCCTACTTGACTTTTCATTTACACATGACTTATCCGGATACGGACAAAAATCAAGTGAATTGATTTCCTTTGTCAATACGGATGTTCCTGTTTTGGGATATCAGCTTGAATCCATAAATGGACTTATGCAGCCTGCAAACTCTTCGCACTTGGTTATTAGCTATAGAACCATCTGGTTACATCATATAGATGTTTTCCTCAAGATTGCCATCGTGAGACGTTGTCTTGACATCCATTTGCCAAATCTCGTCACAGAGATGAACCGCAATGGATAAGAGTACCCAGATGGAACTCTTCCATCTGGCTTTCTTTTTCTCTTGGAAACTCACTTGCACCGAACAGGTTTGCTATTGGCAGGCAAGTCCACAAGTATCCAGACCTGATTAGAGTACAAAGACTCCACCTCAGCTTTCATAGCATCTAACCAACGTCCCGAAACTATGTCATTAACTGCTTTATCATATTTACAGGGATCTTGTTCCGATTCTTCCGGGATTGCCTCGTAAGACTTTCCTTAGACCGAGAACTTGTCAAGGGTCCTGACAATACTCCTACTACGACAAGGCACTGGTGTAACTACTGGATCTGGTATGGGCGGATTCTCTTAAAGTTTGGTTATTCTTGGATTTGGAATTGGTCTCTCTTGAATTTCTTCCAAGATAACCATTTCTAAAGATTTTCAGTTAATCTTATAATCTCCCTCCAGAAAACTGCATTGGTGTTGCGAAGCACCTTTTGCTCTCTGGGATTATAGAGCAACCAACCTTTAGTTCCTTTTGGGATAGAATATAAACATATATACTTCTGACTTCGATTCTAACTAATCTGTCTTATCCTTCAGCACGTGTGCCGGACAACCCTTAAAATGTTGTAGACCAGGCTTTCGCCTTGTCCATAACTCCCGGGGAGTCTCAAGTATAGACTTAGATGGAATGAGGTTTAGTATATACATTTCAGTTTCCATATCCCAAAATATAGGTAATCCAAAAAAAACTCAATCATAGACGTGATGATATCTAAAAAGGTCTTGTTCCTTCTTTCTACTACTCCGTTCTATTGAGGCAAACCGGGAGCAGACTACTGGGATCAAATCCCATTTTCTGATAAGTATCTCATAAAATTAGCGGAGAGATATTCGCCTCATCGATTTCATCGAAGAGTATTTATACTTTTACCTAATTGCTTTTCCGCTTCCGCTCGAAATTCTTTGAACTATTCAAAAAATCTTGAACTTGCGGTGCATAAGGTATATGTATCTATATCTCGAGTAATCATCAGTGAAAGTGATGAAATACCCGTATCAATCTCTCATTCTAATATTATGGGTCCATACACATCAGTATACACTAACTCCAATAAATCTTTGGCCCTACTGCCCTTAGATGAATAAGGGTCTTTTGATCATTTTATCTTCCAGACAAGACTTGCAGACAGGCATTGGTTCTACCACCAATGAAGGCAAGATACCATCTTTCACTAGCCTGTCAATCCTGTTTAGGTTTATATGATCCAGCCTCTTGGGTGCCAAAAGTTTCTTGGATTAGATGAAGGTAACTACCTCTTTAATGATGGTCGGTGTCATGTATCTCATACATTGTGGGAGTTAACAAATAAAATCCATTGATTACCATGTCAGAATATATAAGAGTACCGCTTTTCTTTAAGACAATTTAATTACCAAAAGTAGCAGAATAACTCTTATTAATCATAATAGAAATTAAAATTCCATCTTAAAACGGTGCATATAATGTATCTGACAAAATCAACTTAATATTTGAATGCAACTAAGTTACTACTCCTATTGACACTGCTTCTGCCTTGGCTTCCGATCCCAGGTTAATACTGATTTCCCTGTCATTAATGCTCCTGGTTACCTGTAACTCTTACAACATATTACTGATGTAATTAGTTGCACCGAAGTCTACAAACCAAGATTCTGAAGTACTAGTTACAAAACTAACTTTAGAAACAAGTGACTCAATCATACCTGAGGTCTTTTCCTTTGACAGAAATCGTGGACAATTCCTCTTCCAATGTCCTGTCATACCACAGTGGAAACAGTTTCCCTTTGCTCTCGTATCCTTAACCTTGGCCACACCACTAGTGGAACCATACTCCACCTTAGGACCTTTGATGACTGATTTCTTCTTGCTATCCTGGTCTTTGCCTTTCGGCTTAGACTTAGCAAATGACTTTTCTGTCATGAGAGCAGTTGGTCTTTTCTTCATGATTTCCTCAAACACTACCAGCTGGCGAGACAGCTCAGCCATGGTCATTTCCAGTTTATTATAATTGATCTTGAAATGTTTGAATGAGTCCGGTAGTGATTGAATGATCATGTCGATCTGCGATTTTGTATCAAACGTAGTCCCCAGTACATCTAACTCATTCAATGCCAACTTCATTTGTAACAAATATTTTTGTACTGGGGTTCCCTCAGCCATCTTTGTCTCCATCAGCACTTTTATAGCAGCCTACCTAGCAGGCCTAACCTGTTCTGGAAACATTTCTATTAAGTTCGATATAATATCATATGCTGACTTATAGGATTGATGTTGTTCTTGCAAAACAGTAGACATGGATGCCTGAATAAAACATTTGGCCATCTCATTGTCTTTGGTCCACTTGGTGTAAAAGTTTTTCACAATCTGTGGTGCATCAGGCTCAGGCTCAGGAAGGGAGGGTATAGTAAGGACATATTTGCAACTTAAGGCTGTCAAGATAATATCCAGGTTCCTTTTTCAGTCTACATAGTTGGATCCCATCAACTTGTTCTGGTTGAGGATGGTCGCAAGTGGATTCGAATTCATGCTGTATAAATTAAAGCACATAACCATACATTCAATGAAAGAATATAAATGACATTAGGGTTTAGTATTCTACCAAATTCATGTGGGAATCCTCATAAGCACTGAATTTAGAATACATCGAAATCCCAATCCCTTAGGGCATGCCTCCTAGGGGAGTGCGAATGTCCTTGGATTGGTGCGGATCAAAGTTCGTCAGAATTGGAATTAAGACTAACTATCCATGATCCCCATCATTCATTATCATCTAGGTATCTCATACCAAATAATGTATGACTCCCGATTTGCTTTGGTTTCTAAAATACATGAGGCAAATCCTAGGGGATACTACATCATTATTTTAGTTAAGTGTGACCCACCAACTAGCATTGCATGACAACCGTTGTGGGCAACTCCTCCTAGGGGAGTAAGCCCCCACCCCGTCTCACCAACACTATCCATAGGAGATCCATATCTAGTAACCAGACAAGTAAAAGCCCTCCGAAGGAACGGCCACACTCTTGGTGGCGCGAGGTTAATACTTTCCTTACAATGGACCTATGGTGGAAAACCATTGGGATTTCTCAATTTAAATGCCCCGCTCCCACTTAATATTTTGGAATTGAGGATTTCCTTTTAAGGTATTAGGGCCTACATATATAAATATATGAATCATCAAATCCTCTCATGATATGATCTAAGATTGGTTCCAAGTCAAGTTATTTTAAGGAAAGTCCAGTTTCTTAAATTAGTGTTACCAATGTGTCCATCTCATGGGTCATCAACAATAATTAGAACTCTTTCCAAAAATTAATTTGATTTGACCAATATTAGTAACTTGCTATGTTTGGATCAGATTTGGAAACATTCTAAATAAAGCATTCAACTATAAATAGAAAAGGCTAAAATTAGAAACTAGTCCTCTCCTCCACATGGCCCAAGCAGAATAGACTTCTTGGACTTCTAGACTTTCCAAAAACTTGGAATTCCTCAAACACTTTGGGAAACTCTAAAACACCTTTGGTAATCTTCAAACTCTCTGATTAGGAGTCCAACTTCACTTTCCTTCTTTGTCTCGGACATTGCCAGAATTTACAAGTTAAGAAAATTACATAAATTCCTATGTCTCTACGATGAGACTTACATGATAATCTGTTAATGGAAATAAAAGGCTCATAGGGAATTTCACCATGCCTTGCCCTAAACCGGGAAAACAAGGAAACCATGATGCCCTTTACAACTTGCCAAAAATAAACATTTAACCATAAAAGAAAGTAAAAGACTTGTGGGCCATATGGAGAGAACATGATAACCTGCATGTTAGTATCTCATACTAGTAAAGCAACTCAGAAAGCCGGGTTACCAAACAACAATGGAAAGACTGGATGCCAAATATTGCCACTACTATGATTCATGCCCTACGCAGAGGGGGTCCGGGGGTGTCCCCCGGCCGGGCTGCGATCTGCTATGTTAGTGTCTTCGATCGAACTACTAAAGGGTTCGGTCGACCGACCAGAGGGCTCGGTCGACCGACCTAACGGAAATCTGCAGGTAGGGTTTTTCTATTTCGTGTCCAAACATCTCCAGAACTCTTCTGAAGACTCCCAACGGCTTCCTACCATCATTCCATCATTGTTAAACCCTTTTGTGACTATCCAAAAATGGATTTACTAATTATCCAAGCAAAACCATCGAAACTGATCCGTACATAGCCCTTGATCTATCTCTTCGCATCTCATGCAAAGTGTAACACCCCGACCCGCCTTAATCTCGTTTTAGAGTTAATTAAATTAGATTAATTGCTTAATGGATGTTTTGATTTTGATTGGACTTGATTAGATAGAATTAGTGGGGTTTGACCATTTACTAGGTAGATTATGACTTTTGGAGTGTTTTGGGCTCTTGTGTGTACTTAGAAATTTTTGGGTTTTTAATGCATTGCATAGAGCATTTCATGGGCCTTAACTTTCATGTCTTGACCCATTTAATTCGGATCCATTTAGGCCCATTCCTAGCCCACTTAATCAGTCCAAGCCTCTTCTTGAGATTTTCAGCCCATTAGTGGACTTGCATGCAACTATTGGAAATAAATTCCATCCAAAACCCATTTCAGCTACTCTTTCTCCTTTCCTTCTCCATTTCCAGCAGCTGGGAGCTCTTCCTCTCCACAACTACTACTCTTCCATTTCTCTTCTTCCTTCATTACTCCCTATCTTAATCATCTCTTGCTACCATTTCATCTTCTTCATTCCATTGGGAAAGAGATCATTCCCTAAGCTCAAGCATTCATCCATTCTCCATCATCTTCTTGGTAAGCTTTTTCTTCACTAAGCATTTCCATTTGATTTCTTTGATCCTTGGAAAGCTACAAATCATGTATGCATCATCTTCTTCCTCATTCATTTTTCTTTCATTTCGTTTTCACCATTTTAGGGCATTTGAGCTTGCATTTTTGGGGATTTTGAGCTTAAGAGGTTTTAGGTGTGAGAGATAGCTTCCAAGCACCTAAGGCAAGTTAAATATGTACATTGATATGCATGCTTCCTTGTTTGTCTCTTGAATATGATCAATCTTGCTTAGATACCCATTTCTTGCTCAAACATGGATTTTTGTAAATGATTTCTTCTTGTTAATGTAATATGGTTTATTGATAGTTTTTATGAGCATTTTGGAAGCTCAAGGACACCCTTGTGTAGTGTGTAAAACCTGGAATGAATGCCTTGAATGGCTTGGAAGGAAACAAAGAAGTTTCAGATTTTCAGACCCAGGATTTGACAGTTCGCTCGAGCGAGCGTGAGTGAACGCTCGAGCGAAGAGCTCTCTGGGAGAGTTCGCTCGAGCGAACTTTGGTCCGCTCGAGCGAACAGCTCTCTGTCTCGGGTCCGCTCGAGCGAACATCTGGACGCTCAAGCGAACCTGATACTTGCAGTATGCAGATTTTCCAATGGCCATAACTTTTCAACCGTAAGTCCGTTTTTGGAGATCTACATACCGTTGGAAAGCTCATGATGTGTAGAACCCAACAAAAAGATTATATGTTGGATTTTACATAATTGTGACAAATGGATGTTTCCATGAGCCAGACATTGGACCGTAGCTTGTTCTAGATGATTGGCCTGATAGATAGACCTGTAGGATGTGCACCCTGAACTTTTATCATGACCGATGGTTTGTTGAATTGTGGATATGGATTGAGCACCCGTACCCACAAAAGGGGCATTGTGTTCTTCGGATTGTAACCGTGCCAAATGTGTTCTATTAAGGGATTCGACATCCAAATTATGTAACGCCAAGGGGTCCTCGTAGCCCGATAATGTCGAACTCTTAATACTACCCTGAGTTGGACGGTGAAGACCACATGTGTTCCCAAGACCGTAGGCTTGGCTTGATTTCTGTCTTGACTCCGTATATGATCTGTATGTACATGCATTGCATTCCGTTTCCAGTATTCTAGTGTGACTTGATCACGCTTCTGTTCGGTTATATATTTTCTGTTACACATCTGTTATGTCACATTTATTTCTGGCTTTGTTCAGTATATTTCAGTAAGTTCCGATTTGTTATTTATATGTCTTGTCCTGTATATGTCCTGTATCTGATTTACACTGTCCTGCACCTGCTCTGTTGTATGTATATTGCACTCTATGAGTCGGCACCACTTAGCTTCGACCCTATCTAAGTCGGACCCGGCTAAGTGTGGGTTTAGTATATTCTGGCCCTCTGCAGATGGGAATATATTCTGAGGGTTTACCGGCACCCTAGGTCTACGATGGAGAATTCTGGGTACCTCTGTCTCCTAGTAGCACCGCCCTGTCCTGTCCTGATATTCTGCTCTCATTTTATTTCATGTTATATGGTTAACTTGAGAGAACATAGCTTATGTAGATGTGCCAACTAGTACTGATAATATGTTTATCTGTTATCTATGACTCGTATGTCTCATGCTAAATTCATGCACTGATATGCCTAGTGATTATTCCTCGATCTCTTATGATTTATACCTGTCTGACTATTCATTTGATACATGTTATATGGACTGTATATGTTTGTCTTGCTTAGCTTAGTCTAATGGTGCTACACTTGGCGTTACAGGTGAATACATCGACGCTATTGCCCCGGAGATCCTTGAGGAAGAGGAACCTCCACACAACGTAGCAGAGTGGACTCCTGATGATGTCTTTTAGACATCCGTACGATGAGAAATGGACGTTAAATGACCCACTGACCGTGGCTAGGATTGCCACATATTTTGTAGTAGTTTATAAACTTGTTTAGCTTTTGGATTGTAAACTTAATTAACTTACTTCTTCTCTTTCTATCTCTTAAACTTGAATCTTTAAATCTATGCTCATGGACCCTTATGCTCTATATCTTGATGATTGTGGTATGTTAATTGGATATCTATTTGACATATTTATACAGGTATATATGAGAAATATAAACCTCACACGTGATATCCTGTGGGTAAATTCCGTACGTGGGGACCTAGAGTCAATGAGTTTGACTCGAATTTCCACGCGGGCGTGTGTCGTGCCTCGAGATGTGTGAAATCTCGGGCTCGGGGCGTGACACAAAGATTAGATCAAGCTTACTGATCTAACATGATTAGAGATGAGGTAAGGCTCTGATACCAATTGTTGGAAATAGGGTGGGCCTCTAGGATAGGGTTCAAAAACTTTTGACCCACTTGACACAGGGATCAACTATTCAGAAGGCTATAAAACCCAATCCAAGATCTATGTCCTCAATCTCAGCCATCATGATCAGTAAATACAATCTATCTAGAAGATAGAAACAGCAACTAACAAGCATCCATAATAATCTACAACATGCAAGGAAGTGGATTATACCTTTGGAGCTCGGTTGTGCTCTAATGGAGAAGTTGCGTCTTTCTTTGATGATGAAATGCTTTCACTAATCAAATAGGAATCTCCAAGACCTCTTGATCTTCTACGCTATGACCCGTATCAGATTCTCCTTTTTCTCAAGAAGATGGTGGGATCTCCAAGAGAAAATTACTAGAAACTCTAGGGAGGAACTAGAAAGAGAACTAGAAGAGGGAGAGGAGAAGAGGCGTGTGCAACACTTGTACAAAGAAGCCTTGGGCGTGAATCCCTAGGTAGATGTATGCAGCTTAAAAGCAATTAAGCCACCTCCTCTTTCTAATTGAAATAGAAGTCTCGCTTCTTTAACAATTAGTAACTCTCTTCTACTACTAGTTAAGATAGAAGTCTTAGTCCCACAATAATTAGTAACTTACTATATCATAATTAGAAGTCTCACTTCAAATATGATTAGTAACTTTCTAATTCCTTTCTAATTAAAATAGAAGTCTCACTTCTACTAAAATTAGTAAGTCTACTATTACCACTATTAGAAGTCTCACTTCAAATAGAAATAGTAACTTTCCTTTTAGAGTTCAACCAGAATTAGATACTTTCTAATAATTGGGCTAGCGTGGGGACCACTAGGGATTCCTTAGAAAGCTGGCTCCAACTGGGACACGCGACCCCACATCTCATGTGTAATCCGGGCCCACAGTTAATTGTAAACAACTCCACTATATAAATGCAATTGAACTCCAGTCTTAGGAATATTACATAGAAGACCCTAAACTTCCACATTACCACAAGTAGACCCCTCTATCAATATCCATGGATCAATTGGACCTGTCTTCCAAACTAGATCCATATCTTATTATCCTTGAGCCCCAATTAATTATAATGATCAATGGTACCTTTCCAATTAACTCTTAATCGGAATGGTGCGCACTTACCAATGATAAATCTATTAATTGGCACAAGGGGATATTAGAGATAGATTCCATCTTGACCATTGAATGTTCCCACAGCTCTACTACCATGTATCCAAATCACCGAGGTGTTGACCTACAGTTGGCCTCACTCATTGGTGACTCAAAGCAAATGAATAGATAGAAACTTGAGTTCATTAATGTCTCAGGATTGAGAGCCGATTGCTAGGGAATTATGAGAGCAGAACTTAAAGTAAAGACAGTGTTTATAAGGTGCTTCTCATGGTCCTTCAATACATCCAAAGTACCAGCACTATGATCCAGTTCCATTCTGATGATCGAGACAAATCACACTATCTCATAGTGATCAAAGTACTGCAACCTTGTCAGTATGAGATGTCGAGTCTCATCACTGGTTGTGATGATATTTAAGTATAAGATTTGCCACACATGTCTCCCATATGTGGATCTCATCCATACACATGTGTTACATCTAATATACTTGTGGACCCCGGTTCATCTCATGAACCATCATGTCATTCGTATTGGTTATGTGCAAGTATATAATAAATTACCATTCATCTCATGAAATGAAAGCATGAATATATGAATAAATAAAGAATTTAATCAATTTATTATATCATCTACTAGATTGAGTCCATAAAACTAACAAAGACATCTAAGTCGTACAAGTAAAGAGATCTATTCATTGATAAGAAAAAGAAAAAAACATGAACGGTGATTGGATTGATGATAAAATAGAATCCTGGGTCGCGAATAGTGATTCGATTGATGATGAAGAAAGAGAATTCTTGGTTCAGTTCTCCACCTTAACGACGGAAAAAACGATGGATCAAATTCTATTGAGTCTGACTCGGATCAAATTCTATTGAGTCTTGCTCATAGTGATCGTTTATCAAAGAATGACTCTGGTTATCAAATGATTGAACAACCGGGATCAATTTACTTACAATACTTAGTTGACATTCATAAAAAGTATCAAATGAATTATGAGTTCAATAGATACTGTTTAGCAGAAAGACGGATATTCCTTGCTCATTATCAGACAATCACTTATTCACAAACCTCATGTGGGGCTAATAGTTCTCATTTCCCATCTCATGGAAAACCCTTTTCGCTCCGCGTAGCCCTATCCCCTTCTAGGGGTATTTTAGTGATAGGTTCTATAGGAACTGGATGATCCTATTTGGTCAAATACCTAGCGACAAACTCCTATGTTCCTTTCATTATGGTATTTCTGAACAAGTTCCTGGATGACAAGCCTAAAGGTTATCTTATTGACGATATCGATATTGATGATAGTGACGATATTGATGATGACCTTGATACGGAGCTGCTAACTATGACGAATGTGCTAACTATGTATATGACGCCGAAAATAGACCGATTTGATACCACCCCTCAATTAGAATTAGCAAAAGCAATGTCCCCTTGCATAATATGGATTCCAAACCTTCATGATCTGTATGTGAATGAGTCGAATTACTTATCCCTCGGTCTATTAGTGAACTATCTCTCCAGAGATAGTGAAAGATGTTCCACTAGAAATATTCTTGTTATTGCTTCGACTCATATTCCCCAAAAAGTGGATCCCATTCTAATAGCTCCGAATAATTTAAAGAAATGCATGAAGATACGAAGGCTTCTTATTCCACAACAACGAAAGCACTTTTTCATTCTTTCATATACTAGGGGATATAACTTGGAAAACAAAATGTTCCATACTAACGGATTCGGATCCATAACCATGGGTTCCAATGCACGAGATCTTGTAGCACTTACCAATGAGGCCCTATCAATTAGTATTACACAGAAGAAAAAAATTATAGACACTAATACAATTAGATCAGCTCTTCATAGATAAACTTGGGATTTGCGATCCCAGGTAAGATCGGTTTAGGATCATGGGATCCTTTTCTATCAGATAGGAAGGGCTGTTGCACAAAATGTACTTCTAAGTAATTGCCCCATAGATCCTATATCTATCTATATGAAGAAGAAATCATGTAAGGATGGGGATTCTTATTTGTACAAATGGTACTTCGAACTTGGAACGAGCATGAATAAATTTACAAGACTTCTTTATCTTTTGAGTTGTTCTGCCGGATCGGTCGCTCAAGATCTTTGGTCTCCACCTGGACCCAATGAAAAAAATTGGATCACTCCTTATGGATTCGTTGAGAATGATTCTGATCTAGTTCATGGCCTATTAGAAGTCGAAGGTGCTCTGTTGGGATCCTCACGGGCATAAAAAGATTGTAGTCAGTTTGATAATGATCGAGTGACATTGCTTCTTCGGTCCGAACCAAGGAATTAGTTAGATATGATGCAAAATGGATCTTGTTCTATCGTTGATCAGAGATTTCTATATGAAAAATACGAATCGGAGTTTGATGAAAGGGAAAGAGAAGGAGCCCTCGACCCGCAACAGATAGAGGAGGATTTATTCAATCACATAGTTTGGGCTCCTAGAATATGGCGCTTTTGTGGCAATCTATTTGATTGTATCGAAGGGACCAATGAATTGGGATTTCCCTATTGGGCCAGGTCATTTCGGGGCAAGCGGATCATTTATCATAAAGAGGATGAGCTTCAAGAGAATGATTTGGAGTTCTTGCAGAGTGGAACCATGCAGTACCAGACACAAGATAGATCTTCCAAAGAACAAGGCTTTTTTCGAATAAGCCAATTCATTTGGGACCCTGCAGATCCATTCTTTTTCCTATTCAAAGATCAGCCCTTTGTATCTGTGTTTTCACACCGATAATTCTTGCAGATGAAGATATGTCAAAAGGGCTTATTACTTCCCAAACAAATCCTCCTACATCTATATATAAACGCTGGTTCATCAAGAATACGCAAGAAAAGAACTTCGAATTGTTGATTCATCGCAAGAAATGGCTTAGAACCTATTGTTCATTATCTAATGGATCTTTCTGTTGGAATTTGAGATGCCTTGAGAAGTCTTATGAAGCATTAAAGTGTTTAGTATCTCAAGTATCATCTTGTGTTGGAATTATTGTCAACATAATGTCACAAGTGTGGTGTTGATAGAGCTTCAAAGAGAAAACAGAGCTGAAACAGAACAGTATAGGAAATCAGAATTTCATCTGTCAACCGGTAGTTCTACCGGTAGAAAAGGGGTAGAAAAGGCTGACCCTGAGATTTCCATCTGTCAACCGCAAGTACTACCGGTAGAAAGTCAACCGCAAGTACTACCGGTAGAAAAGGCTGATATTCCAGCAGAATGTTTGGACATGAGAATCTCATCTGTTAAACCGATAGTACTACCGGTAGAACACACGGGAAACCTGAGTTGCGCAGAAATAGAAGTTTTGCACGAAAATTCAGGAAACTTATGTATTTCGTTTGGGACTCTTTCTAAACGAATTCTAGCCTAATTTAAACACTCTTTAGGGTTACCATAACCTATATAAAGGCTTGATTGGTTCGTTTTCAAGTGTACAGAAGAGAAGAGAAGAGAAGAGAGAAGAAAAGAGAGGGTTTTGGAGAGAAGAAGGTGCTGTTGCTGTGTGCAGTTGTGTTGCACGTTTCTACAGCAAGTGTGGACGAGAATGTGCTCATGAAGATGGTGATTCGTTCATAAGATAAGTGTCTCTCTGTTTATGCTTTAAATATCAATTTGTAAGGGATTGAGAGAGAGAGATTGTAGAGAGGAAAGGCTGTAGAAAAGGTCTCTACTTTAATTCTGTAGAACATCAAGTTGGTGCTTGGTGTTAGGGGTTTGGTGATCCTATCTGTTGGTGCAGATAAATTGTAAAGGGGGTAGGTGCTTCCTAGATAGTTGGTGCTATCTGAAACTTAAGGGTTGGTGCTCTTTGTCGTTGGTGCGACTAAATAGATTCATACCTGTTCCGGATAGGTGTTCGGACAGTCTTTGAACCGTGGACGTAGCCTTTTGGTGAACCACGTTAAATCTGGTGTCCTTGTGTGATTTGATTTGCTTTCGTTGTTAAATTGGACCTATTTTTAAGGAATCACTGATTCACCCCCCCCCCCTCTCAGTGATCGTGATATCTAACAATTGGTATCAGAGCGCCAAGGCTCCCTTGATAAGCTTAACATGCTAAGGGTGATCTCTTGTCAAATCACATGGCATCCAATACAGGGAATAAGAAAGCACCTTTGTTTGATGGTTCTAGTTACTCCTTCTGGAAGATCAGAATGCAGGCTTTCATCAAATCACTTGGCTATGATGTCTGGGAGACTGTCAGAGTCGGTTACAATACTGCCATCGTACCCACTGATGCTGCAACGAAGAAGTTAGCAGACAACGACTCCAAGGCGCAGAATGCACTCTTTAGTGGCCTTGTGGACAGCGAGCTGGTCAAAGTAATTGCATGCAAAACAGCCAAGGAAATATGGGACAAGTTGAAAAGCATTCATGAAGAAGATGAGAAGATCAAAGAAGCGAAATTGGAAACTCATCGCTCTCAATTCGAGTCTCTTCGCATGGAGGAAAGCGAGAATGTTGACTCGTATATGCAACGAGTGAATGAAGTCACGAATGACATTCGTGGACTAGGGGAGGAGATTAAAGAACCAGTCATCGTTAAAAAGGTTCTAAGATCTCTTCTTCCCCGGTTTGATTCAAAAGTCTCAGCCATAGAAGAAGCCAAGGATCTGAATGAATTTACCATGGATGAGTTGCATGGTTCACTCACTGCCTATGAGATGAGGATAGGTAAGACGTCTTCATCTGATAGAGAAGCGGCTTTCAAAGTTCAGAAAAAGGGAAAAGAGACTGCTGGTCATGATGCTGACACTGATGATGATGAGCTTGAGGCTCAATTAGTTAGAAAGCTGAACAAAGGAAGCAATGGAAAGTACAAAGGGAAGCTACCCTTTAAATGCTTCAATTGTGGCGGTGTTGGTCACTTTGCTGCGAAGTGTCCGCTGAAAGAAAACAATGATGATGACTCTTATGTTGATAAGAGTAAATGGAAGAAAAATTTCAGAAAGAGGGGTAAAGCAAAAAGCTTCATCAGTCAATATAATGACAGCACGTCTGAAACTTCAGACGATGATGAATCAGCCGAGGCAACTGAAGCTCTCTTCATGGTTACTGTTGAAGAAGAAGAGGAGCAAGAGCTGGAAGAGGAAGAGTAGGCTGAGGTCAATCTTGAAGAAGAACTCATTGCCGCACTTGAGGAGCTTAGCATGGAACGAAAAACAAGTAAGAAAAATCTGAAACTTCTTCATGAATCTGAAAGTTCAGTTATTGCTTTGAAAACTCAAGTTGAAGAATATAAAAGAATGGTGGAAGTCCTTGAAAATCAAATAAGTATCAAAAAGGAAGAGGCTATGAAACTTGAAACTGAAATCGCTAGAGCAAAGGCTGAAAACTTGGAAAGTCGCCAAAAACTCAAAGTGCTCCAAGCAATTGAAGGGACAATGGAACTCAATGAAATTCTGAAATTTCAAAAGCCCTTCCACAATAAATTTGGTATTGGATTTGAGACCGGAGAGTCCTCTAAAGCTGCACCTTCTTTGTTTATGAAACAAAGTGCCATACCTCTCAAGGCTACAAAGCTTCAAATTCAGCCCAGTATTGAGATGGTCAATAAGAAAAGGTTTGTGGAGTTTAACCAGCCACCTAAGAAAGGAAGAATGTTCATATTCTATGGTTATTGCTATCATTGTAATAGATATGGACATAAAAGAGCTGATTGTAGATTCTATGTTAGAAACAGTCCATTAGTGACTAGGAACCCTTTCTCAATCCTAAACGGCCACAAAATTGAGTGCTATAAGTGTCATAATTATGGACACTTGACTAGGGATTGTAGGTTGCCTATTGCTAACCAATTTCAGGTTGAAAAGAAACCCAAGTTAGTTAAGGCATGGAGGGCAAAGAAAAGGGAAGATAATTCCAAGGAATCTCTCATTGTGCAAACGGCATTCAATGCACAAAAGAAGGCAGCACCATGGGTCCTTGATAGTGGCTGTTCAGGCCATATGACAGGTGATAAGGAAAAATTCGTCAAATTACAGCACTATGAAGGCGGATCAGTGAAGTTTGGTAACAATGATGGTGCCAAAATCTGCGGAAAAGGTGTTGTTCAGCTAAAGGCAAACAAGATCAGATCAGAAGAGGTCTTATATGTGTCTGGATTGAGACACAACTTGCTTAGTGTGAGCCAGATCTGTGACAAAGGCCACGAAGTTGTCTTCACTAAGAATGGGTTTGCTATCAAGAAGTATAGCAACGGCAAAACAGTGGCTACTGGATCTAGGACTGCTGGAAATCTCTATACATTGTCAGATGGAGCTGAAAAGACTTGCTTGATGAGCCGGACAGAGGAAAGCTGGTTGTGGCACAAACGCCTTGGGCATCTAAACTTTGATAACATGTCAAAGATTTGCAATTCAAACGCTGTCAGAGGTATGTCTACAGTTGAAAAGCCTTCCAACCCCATTTGCGATTCTTGCCAAAAGGGAAAGCAAACGAGGGTAATGTTCAAGTCAAAGGAGCATCATTCAAAGAAACCTCTTGAGCTAGTGCACACTGATCTCTGTGGACCGATGCGAACTCAAAGCACCAATGGAGATAAGTATTTTATGTTATGCATTGATGATTATACTCGTATGACATGGGTATTGTTTCTTAAGCATAAACATCAAGCACTTGATCGTTTTAAAGTGTTTAAAGCACAGGTTGAAAATATGCTTGGAAAACGTATCAAGATTTTAAGGTCTGATCGAGGTGGTGAATTCACATCTGAAGAGTTCACTAACTATTGTAAGCACCATGGCATTCAAAGACAATATTCAGCCCCTAGAACTCCACAGCAAAATGGAGTTGTGGAACGAAAAAATCGCACCGTGCAAGAGATGGCTCGCACAATGCTAACTGAGAGCAAGCTAGCTGACAAATACTGGAAGGAGGCAATCCATACGGCTGTATACATTCAGAATCGATGCTTGATCAGGCCACATGAAGACAAAACTCCTTATGAGCTATGGTTTGGGAGAAAAGCAACAGTCAAGCACTTCAGAGTCTTCGGTAGCAAGTGTTACATCAAGCGTCTTGAACAAAATCCGGGCAAATTTGAAGAAAGAGCTGATGAAGGTATATTTCTGGGTTACTCCTCCTCTAGTAAGGCTTACAGATGTCTTAACAAAAGGACCAGAAAAATCATAGAAAGTGCCGATGTTAGAATTGATGAAAACCGTGAATCAAAGAATGTAACTCATTATGACAGTCCAGTTTATGAGGACTCAAGTGAGATTGATGATGAAGTGGCCGAACCTAATGATTCTGAGAAATCAAAGGATGACTCGGAGGATGCTACACCTAGAAAGAAAAGCACTTGGGTAGAGCAACACCCTAAGGATCAAATCATTGGAGATCCTGAGGCCGGTGTTAAAACAAGACAAAGTGTAGTTAGCAATTACTCACTTGTGTCCACCATTGAACCCAAGACTGTGGCTGAAGCCAGTCTCGATGAAAGTTGGTTGAAAGCTATGCATGAGGAGTTGGAGCAAATTGAGAAGAACTCCACATGGGAACTAGTTTCTAGACCTACCGATAAGAATGTTATTGGTACTAAATGGGTCTTTCGGAATAAGCTGAATGAAGATGGTCAGGTCATACGAAACAAAGCAAGGTTGGTTTGTAAAGGCTATGCTCAAGTTGAAGGCATAGATTTTGAAGAGACCTTTGCACCGGTGGCTCGTCTGGAAGCCATTCGTATGTTTCTTGCATTAGCTGCATACAAAACCTTCAAGGTATTTCAGATGGATGTAAAGTCAGCCTTCTTGAATGGATTACTTGAAGAAGAGGTCTACATTGAGCAACCTGATGGTTTTCTCATTAGCAAAAATTCAGACCTAGTGTGCAAGTTGAAAAAGGCTCTTTATGGGCTGAAACAAGCGCCAAGGGCGTGGTATGCAAGGCTGGACCTCTATCTCCGCAAGATCGGCTTTGGAAAAGGACTGGTTGATAGCAATCTTTATGTCAAAACAGAGTTGAGCAAACAGCTGGTTGTCATTGTTTATGTCGATGACATAATCTTTGGTGGCAATGATGAGGAAATGTGCAGGAATTTTGCTGAAGAGATGAAGAAAGAATTTGAGATGTCAATGCTTGGAGAACTAAAGTTCTTCCTTGGTTTACAAGTTCAGCAGCTGAAACATGGTATCTTCATATCACAGTTGAAATACATCAAGGAAATGCTGAAGCGTTTTAACATGGAAGACAACAAGCCAGTGAGCACACCAATGACAACGAACACAAAGCTAAGCAAAGATGATAAGGGTTCGTCCGTTGATCACACCACTTATCGTTCTATGATAGGAAGCTTGCTTTATTTGACCGCTACAAGACCGGATCTTCTGCAAGCAGTATGTATGGTGGCTCGATTTCAAGCATCACCAACTGAGACGCACCTTACAGCAGTAAAAAGGATATTTCGATATCTGAAAGGTACCATGGAGCTTGGCATTTGGTATCCTAAAGGCAAATCTTTCACTCTTGTTGTATACTCTGACGCCGAATGGGCTGGATGTATAGATGATCGCAAGAGTACAAGCGGTGGTGCATTCTATCTCGGTGAAAGGTTGGTGGCATGGCACAGTAAGAAACAAGATTCAGTATCCCTTTCTACAGCGGAAGCGGAATATATTGCAGCGGCAACTTGTTGTACGCAAGTGTTATGGATGCGGCAAATGCTCTCTGATCTAGGAGTTCCGACAACGGATCCTACGCCGATCCTCTGTGACAACACAAGTGCAATTCACATCTCTAAGAATCATATTCAGCATTCTAGAACGAAGCATGTTGCAATCCGCTATCACTTTCTCAAGGAAAAGGTTGCAGACGGTGAGGTAAATTTGGAATATGTTCCAACTACTAAGCAAGTTGCTGATATCTTCACAAAACCTCTGCCAAAGGAAGTCTTCGAGTATCTCCGGAAAAAATTAGGAGTTACTCACTCTCCTAAGCCTTAGGAGTTGTGCTTGAAAGGGGGAGCAATGTATTCCTTGAATATCCTATTCGCTCCTTGGTTGGTCCCTTTGGACTTGTTGTTAAAGGGGGAGAAAGTTATGCTAGGAGAAAGCTATGCTAGAAGAAGTTATGCTATGATAGCTTGGGGGAGATTGGTATCAAGAATGTGAATGTGAAGATCTTGATTTTGTTCTTTTTTTAAGACAGGGGGAGTCTATGGTTCTGAAGAAGCTTCGTGAAGGTCAACTGGTTCAAAGTGTTCCAAGTGTTGAAGTTCCAAGTGTTGCCAACAATTCCAAAGGGGGAGATTGTTGGAATTTGAGATGCCTTGAGAAGTCTTATGAAGCATTAAAGTGTTTAGTATCTCAAGTATCATCTTGTGTTGGAATTATTGTCAACACAATGTCATAAGTGTGGTGTTGATAGAGCTTCAAAGAGAAAACAGAGCTGAAACAGAACAGTATAGGAAATCAGAATTTCATCTGTCAACCGGTAGTTCTACCGGTAGAAAAGGGGTAGAAAAGGGGTAGAAAAGGCTGACCCTGAGATTTCCATCTGTCAACCGCAAGTACTACCGGTAGAAAGTCAACCGCAAGTACTACCGGTAGAAAAGGCTGATATTCCAGCAGATTGTTTGGACATGAGAATCTCATCTGTTAAACCGGTAGTACTACCGGTAGAACACACG
The DNA here is from genome assembly GCA_012931725.1 of Litsea cubeba. NCBI lineage: Eukaryota > Viridiplantae > Streptophyta > Magnoliopsida > Laurales > Lauraceae > Litsea > Litsea cubeba. The sequence continues at coordinate 15,394,409 of CM022948.1, forward strand.
GGAAACCTGAGTTGCGCAGAAATAGAAGTTTTGCACGAAAATTCAGGAAACTTATGTATTTCGTTTAGGACTCTTTCTAAACGAATTCTAGCCTAATTTAAACACTCTTTAGGGTTACCATAACCTATATAAAGGCTTGATTGCTTCGTTTTCAAGTGTACAGAAGAGAAGAGAAGAGAAGAGAGAAGAAAAGAGAGGGTTTTGGAGAGAAGAAGTTGCTGTTGCTGTGTGCTGTTGTGTTGCACGTTTCTACAGCAAGTGTGCACGAGAATGTGCTCATGAAGATGGTGATTCGTCCATAAGATAAGTGTCTCTCTGTTTATGCTTTAAATATCAATTTGTAAGGGATTGAGAGAGAGAGATTGTAGAGGGGAAAGGCTGTAGAAAAGTTCTCTACTTTAATTCTGTAGAACATCAAGTTGGTGGTTGGTGTTAGGGGTTTGGTGATCCTATCTGTTGGTGCAGATAAATTGTAAAGGGGGTAGGTGCTTCCTAGATAGTTGGTGCTATCTGAAACTTAAGGGTTGGTGCTCTTTGTCGTTGGTGCGACTAATTAGATTCAGACCTGTTCTGGATCGGTGTTCGGACAGTCTTTGAACCGTGGACGTAGCCTTTTGGTGAACCACGTTAAATCTGGTGTCCTTGTGTGATTTGATTTGCTTTTGTTGTTAAATTGGACCTGTTTTTAAGGAATCACTGATTCACCCCCACCCCTCTCAGTGATCGCGATATCTAACACTTTCCGTTCTAATACTCCATCCGAGAGTTATCAGTATTTATCAAATCTGTTCCTATCTAATGGAACGCTATTGGATCAAATGACAAAGGCATTGTTGAGAAAGAGATGACTTTTCCCGGATGAAATGAAACATTTGATTCATGTAACAGGAGAAAGATTTCCCATTCCTTAGCCGGAAAGATATGTGGCCATGAAAGAGGGATTAAGTGGAACAGAATTGACCGGGTGGTAGAGTTGTGGAAACACTTGTTTATTCCATATTTTGGGCCTTAGCTCCATGGAACAATATGCTACTGCTGAAACATGGAAGAATTGAAATCGTAGATCAAAACACTATGTATGCATGGTGTGTGGGGAGATTTCCAGAGCTACAGGATTAAGCTAATCACAGCCATCAGATGGGGTTAAGCATTCTCACGTGCCATCCGCGTGCCATCCACGTGGCACCGATCTCATCCCGGCTACCAGGGCAGAGGCCTTGGCCGACATCAAGCATTTCCAGGCCACAAGCGCCGAACTGGACCACCTCGGGCATCATCTCAGCAAAGAGTCCACCTCGGCAGGGCCACCCCGGATGCCGTCTCCGCAGAGAGCCCTACCTCGGCTAAAGCCACCTCGGCTGAAGAAGCCAGGACAGTAGACGAAGCAAGAAAGAACCTTCACTTGCGCCCCTCATTCCCCACGTCATCAGGCACGTGGAGAGATAGGGTCACGAGCTAGTGGGACAGACACGACATCCAGCCGCCCACTATCTTCACCAGATCGCCACATGGCAGCATCCAGCGGCTGAGGCCACATCAGGGCAAGGCCCGAGGGCAGATCCGCTGGTACTCCTACCGCCAAAGGCGCCCAACACAATCTGGCCCAACAAGACACGCATTTAATGCAATGTGGGCTGACCCGACTAGCATTAAATGCTGAGTGGGCCGGATTAGACTGCATTTATTACTTTGTGGGCTGATCATGACTTCCCAGTCAGATCATGGGACCCACACCAAGATATTCTCTGAGAGATACGATCCAAACCTCTATAAATAGACCTTCATGCACCATGCAAGGTACGCATAATCCCACTCACACAGCCCTTATTCTGTCTCTCTTCTCCCTCTCCTTCCATTGTTCCAGTTCCCATACTGACTTTGGCATCGGAGAGCCTTGCGCCGCTCAGGCCAGGGTCCTCTGACCATTTGCTACTCTCTTTCAGGCTTTCGGGCGGCATCCAGATGTTCCAGACACCATCATCTTCTCGGATAAGTCCTGTAAGGCACCCTCTTATTGTGGGTCATAATTTTCTGCACCTACAATTGGCGCCGTCTGTGGGGAAGCAATATCCCAGCCTTCCCAACCTTCTCCAAATCTTTCCAAACAATCTTTCTTAACCTCATCTTCTCAGAAGCCATGCCTCCGAAAGCTAAGAAGGGTGTAGAATCCTCAAGAGCAGTGCTCGAGCTGCCACCACCGCCAACGGACGTCCCTCCCCAAGGACGCTCCCGTACGGTGCATGGCACGACTGCAGGCGAGGGCCGCATAGGCTCTCAACTCTTTATCGAGTTCCCACTCCAAGAGGGACTCGAGGCCTCGATCTCGCCAGAAGAAGTCGCGCCATCCGGACGCAATGAGCGTCAGGATGAGCGTCCCCGGAAGGACAAACCCGTGGCCGTCGGAGAGACGCGCCACGTTCAACCCCCTGCTACTGGGGAGGTTCCCGAAGCTGCCCTCCTCCAGAAGCAACTCCAGAAGCAAGGGCAGCTGATTCGCGAGCTCCAGCAGCAGTTGAGGGCAGTGCAAACTGCCTCCTTGAGGGAAGTCTCTGAGCCTCAAGGGAAAAAGAAGGGCGCCCCCAGCAAGGCAGCCCAGCCTCCTCGTGAGGACCTCAGACCTCATCTGGACCAGAAACGGAGCCAGATCCGTGACGAAGGCTCGAGCAACAGCCGAAGTCACCGCAGCCGCGATGGCCGAACCCATAGCCGTCGTAGCCCGAGCCGTCCCAAGCGGAAGACCCGAGCTCAGACTCCAGAGAAGGACGACGAGCAAGAGCGATTTGACAAGCGCGTCAGATTGGCTCTCCAGCACAACTTGGAGATGCGGAACCAGAAGCAGCTCTGTGGTCACACTGATCTCGGGGGCTCGCCCTTCACAAAAGAGATCGAGCGCACCCCCTTGCCCAGGAAATTCTCCGTCCCGCGGTTCGTCCCCTACGACGGACTGTCCGACCCATCTGCACACCTCCGACACTTCTCCCAGAAGATGTCCATCTGGGGAAACGAGGGTCACCTAAACTGCAAAATCTTCTCCTCCAGTTTGGGTGACCTCCCCCTGAAGTGGTTCTGCTCCCTTCCGGAGCAGTCGGTTTCCAGTTGGAAGGAGCTCCAGCTCTCCTTCCTGAAGAAGTTCCAGGCCTACACCGTCGTCCCCAAGAAGGAAGGGGACCTCATCGCGTTGAGAATGAAGCAGGGCGAAACTCTCGCCAAGTTTACCCACCGATTCTGGGCGATCTACAGCCAGATCGAGGGCGCAAGAGAGGCGATAGCCATCTATGCCTTCCAGCATGCCCTGATCCCCGGCAGCGACTTGCGGAAGGACTTGGCCGGGGACACCCCAGAATCCATGTCAGAGTTGATGTCCCGGGTGAAGCGCTTTATCGCCCGGGAGGAAGACGAGATCCGAGCTAAGGATCAGGACGGGCATCCAGAGCCCGAACAGAAGAATAGCCAGCCTCGGCAAAAAGGCGGGAGGCCATCCCAGAAGCAGGAGCCCAGGCGGGACTGGGCCTCCAGTTCGACGAAGCCTTCGTCGTCCAGGTCTGGGGGCAATTGGAAGCCCAGACCTCCCTCCAGCGCCGGTCAGAGGGTCAACGTCGTCTTCAAGGAGCCGATCTACCGCATCCTGGCCAAGATCAAATCCAAGCCATTCTTCAGGTATCCTCCGCCCATGAAGAGTGAACCCACCGAAGGCGCCCGGAGCAAGCTCTACTGCTCCTTCCATAAGGGCAACGGGCACAGGACCGAGGAATGCAGGACTTTGCAGTGGTATCTAGAAAAGCTGGCCAAGGAGGGCCACATCCTAGAGTTCATCAAGGAAGGTGATGCCGGCGGCAGCGAGGGCCGGGTTCACCAGAGCACGGCCCCGGCTCCAGACAGCGAGGACTCAGAGAAGATCATCAACGTGATCCATCTGGCGTCCTCGGCTCCCGCTTCCTCGTCCCGGGGAAGCTCTCAAACCCGTGCCGAAGCCAGGTGGGCTTCGCACGAGAAAGAAGTAATGAAAGCCGACCTCGCCCCGGCGTCCAAGAAAGCCCGCCGCGACAGACCAGCCATCTCGTTCTCGGATCGAGATCTAGAGGGAGTCCAGGTCCCTCACAACGACCCCCTGCTCCTCACCATGAAGCTGAGAGACTTCACCGTAAAGAGGATCCTCGTCGACTCCGGCAGCTCCTCCGAGGTCCTCTACTACGACTGCTTCAAGAGGATGAAGCTCTCCGAAGCAGACCTCACGGAGGTCCGTGCACCTCTGCTAGGGTTGTCCGCCACACCAGTCTACCCCAAGGGTAGAATCACCTTGGAAACCCAAGTTGGCGGAGCCTCCGTGACAGCCGACTTTCTGGTTGTGGACGCCCCTTCCCCCTACAATGTCATTCTGGGCAGAACGTGGCTCCACAAGCTAGAGGCAGTTCCTTCTTCCTTCCACCAAAAGCTGAAGTTCGTCCATGAGAACGATGAAGGCAAGATGGAAGTAGTCACAGTGAAGGGAGACCAGCAGCAGGCCAGGCAGTGCATGCTGGCCGCCGTCTCAGCAGTAAAGGAGCCAGAGCGCGTCAACCTGGCCGAGTTCGAGAAGGGCCTCGATGAGATCGGCCGGGACCCTGAGAAGAAGAGCATCGAGGACCTGGCCGAGGTCAGACTGGACCCGGCAGACCCAGACCGGTTCTTCCTGATCGGCACCCAGCTGTCGGACGAAGAAAGGGCCGAACTCTCTCGGTTCTTGATGCAGAATGTGGACGTCTTCGCTTGGAACCCGAACGAAATGCCCGGGGTCGACCCTGAGGTCATGTGCCACAAGCTCAACGTCGACCCCGACCACAAGCCAGTAGTGCAGAGGGCCCGCAGGACCGGGCTGCAGCAGACAGATGCGGTCGTCGAAGAGGTCGACAACCTGCTAAAAGCAGGGGCCATCCGGGAAGTCCAGTACCCGGTATGGCTGGCCAACACGGTGGCGGTCAAGAAGAAAACTGGAAAGTGGAGGGTGTGCATGGACTTCACCGACCTGAACAGGGCTTGCCCTAAGGACAGTTTTCCCCTCCCGAAGATTGACCAACTGATCGACGCCACCGCCGGTCACGACCGAATGAGCTTCCTTGACGCCTACCGAGGCTATCATCAGATCCCGCTCTACGAGCCAGACGAGGAGAAAACATCGTTCATCACCCCCCGCGGCACTTACTGCTATAAAGTAATGCCCTTCGGGCTGAAGAACGCGGGGGCGACTTATCAGCGCCTCGTCACGAAGATGTTCCAGGCCCAGCTCGGCCGAACGGTAGAGGTGTATATCGACGACATGGTCGTCAAATCTGTGCGCTCCAGCGACCATCTGGCGGATCTCGGCCAAGTCTTCGGCATCCTTCGCGCCTACAAGCTCAAGTTAAACGCTGCCAAGTGCGCCTTCGGCGTAGCCTCTGGCAAGTTCCTCGGCAGCTTGGTGACGCGGAGGGGGATAGAGGCCAATCCGGAACAGATCACTGCCATCCAGGGCATCCAGAGTCCCTCTACCACGAAGGAAGTTCAAAGGCTTACAGGAATGGCCGCCGCACTCAATCGCTTCATCAGCCGCTCATCAGATAAGTGCAGGCCTTTCTTCCAGCTTTTACGAAAAAATCTGAAGTTCCAATGGACCCCTGAGTGCGACCAGGCATTGGCCGCACTCAAAACTTATTTGATGTCACCACCATTACTCTCCACCCCAACTCGGGGGGAGATCCTGTATTTATACCTTGCGGTCTCGGATCACGCAGTGAGCTCCGTCCTCATCAGGGAGGACGAGGGAGTTCAAAAGCCGATTTATTACACGAGCAAGACCCTGCTCGATGCCGAGACCAGGTACCTCCTGTTGGAGAAGCTAGCGTTGGCTCTCGTTACCGCCTCCCGCAAGCTCTCCCATTATTTTCAATCCCACACTATTGTGGTGATCACGGAGCACCCACTCCGGTCATTGTTTAAGAAAGCTGACTTTTCAGGGCGCATATCAAAGTGGGCAGTTGAACTGGGGCAGTATGACATTCAGTACCGTCCCCGAACTACGATCAAAGCCCAGATCCTGGCAGACTTCATTGTCGAATTCGCCTCCCCCAACCCGGCTCCGACCCAGCTCGGCACGGCACTGGGGGGCACAGGGCAAGAGCCAGTAGAAACAGAAGTCCAGCAGTCTCCCATCTCGGCATGGAATATCTTTGTCGACGGGTCGTCCACGTCCAAGAGAGCTGGCCTCGGTATAGTTCTCCAATCGCCAGAGGGACTGGTCATAGAGCAAGCCTTCACCTTGGACTTCAAAGCGACGAACAATGAGGCAGAGTACGAAGCAATGATTGCAGGGTTGAACAGCGCCCGAATCCTCGGAGCCCAGCATCTGGAGATCTTCAGCGACTCTCAACTGGTAACTAGCCAGCTCGCTGGGGACTACCAGGCTAGGGACGACAGGATGGCGGCCTACTTGGCCCTTGCGAAAAAGCTACTCTCCCAATTCCAGAAAGCCGAGGTCAGACAAATATCCAGAGACACCAACACGCATGCAGATGCGCTTGCAAATCTGGCCTCCGCCGTCGAAGCAGGAAAGAAGAGGACCATCGAGGTTGGGTCAGTATCGAGGTCAAGTCTAGAACTCTATTCATCTCGGCTTGTCCTCTGTGCTGACCTCGGCCCCAGCTGGATGGATCCAATCGTCGCCTACTTGAAGGATGACCAGCTCCCCGAGGACAAGACGGAAGCCCACAAGATCAGGCTCAAGGCAGCTCGGTTTTGGCTCTCTCCAGAAGGCAAACTCTACAGGAAGTCCTTCACGGGTCCGTACCTCCAATGCGTCCACCCGTCCAAGGTGGACGACTTCCTGTACGAGATCTATGAAGGAATCTGCGGCAGCCATATTAGAGGTCGGTCATTGGCCTACAGAGCAATCAGCCAGGGTTACTGGTGGCCCTACATGCAAAAGGACGCCCAGGTCTACGCCAGGAAATGCGAGAAATGCCAGAAGTTCTCCCACTCACTCCATCAGCCAGCACAGGATCTGAGTCCCCTCTCTAGCCCATGGCCTTTCGCTCAATGGGGCCTGGACATTGTGGGGCCTCTTCACCGAGCTCCAGGGAACAAGAGATGGCTGATAGTGGCTACGGACTACTTCACCAAGTGGATAGAGGCTGAGCCGTTGTCCTCCATCACGGACCGGGACTCCAGGAACTTCGTTTGGAAAAACATCCTTACGAGGTTCGGCATCCCCCGGACCCTGATCTCGGATAACGGGACTCAGTTCGATTCCAAATCCTTCAGAGACTTCTGCCAAGAGCACGGCATCAGAAACCATTACTCCACCCCGGCATATCCACAGAGTAATGGCCAGGCAGAAATCTCCAACAAAGTGATCCTGGACGGCCTGAAGAAGCGACTAGACAAGGCAAAGGGCAGATGGACAGAAGAGCTTCCGAGCGTGCTGTGGGCATACCGAACAACTCCAAGGAGGTCCACCTCGGCGACACCTTTCTCTCTGGCCTACGGGATGGAGGCAGTCATTCCCTTGGAAATCGGCCTTCCTACCCTGAGGACAGAGCTGGTCGACCAAGGCCGAAATGAGACGAACCTGGCAATGGAGCTGGAGCTGGCAGACGAACGACGAGAAGCAGCAGCCCTGAGACTGACCGACTATCAGCAGCGGTTAGCCAGGGCATATAATCAAAATGTCAAGGAAAGAAGGTTCACCACGGGAGAGCTCGTTCTAAAGAAGACCCTGCCAGCTGACAAGGAACCAAATGAGGGGAAGCTTGCCCCGAACTGGCATGGCCCGTTCAGAGTGGTCTCACTGGCAGGAAAATCAGCCTACAAGCTCGAAGACTTGGATGGCAAGCCGCTGCCGAGACCGTGGAATGCATCGCACCTGAAGAAATTTTATTTCTAAAGATGTAATGAACTTCAGAATCAATAAAAGCAGCTTTTGCCTTGTCATCAATCTGTCTCTCTGGTCGACTCCGGCAACACAGGCTCCACGCCTTGGAAATGGCTTCGAGTTCCTACACTCAGCCTTTCCTAAAATCCCGTGTCTTGGACACACAGGCTCCACGCCTTGGAAATGGCTTCGAGTTCCTACACTCAGCCTTTCCTAAAATCCCGTGTCTTGGACACACAGGCTCCACGCCTTGGAAATGGCTTCGAGTTCCTAAACTCAGCCTTTCCTAAAATCCCGTGTCTTGGACACAATCGAGGCTCTACGCCCTGGAAACGGCCCGGAGTTCCTAAACTCAGCCTTTCCTAAAATCCCGTGTCTTGGACACACAGGCTCCACGCCTTGGAAATGGCTTCGAGTTCCTACACTCAGCCTTTCCTAAAATCCCGTGTCTTGGACACACAGGCTCCACGCCTTGGAAATGGCTTCGAGTTCCTAAACTCAGCCTTTCCTAAAATCCCGTGTCTTGGACACAATCGAGGCTCTACGCCCTGGAAACGGCCCGGAGTTCCTAAACTCAGCCTTTCCTAAAATCCCGTGTCTTGGACACACAGGCTCCACGCCTTGGAAACGGCCCGGAGTTCCTAAACTCAGCCTTTCCTAAAATCCCGTGTCTTGGACACACTAAGGCTCTACGCCTCGGGAATGGTCTAGAGTTCCTACACTCAGCCGTTTCCTAAAGTCCGGGTTCATAAACCCCTCACAACGGCAGTTCGGCCAAGGACAATTTCCTAAAGTCCGGGTTCATACACCCCTCAGAAGGCCATTGCCGAACTCATTCTCGCCAAGCCAAGGCCAACGGAATGGGTCCACTTCGGCATAATGCAGCTCGTCTCGGCCAAAGCCAGCCCTTTCGGCCGAGGTCAGTTCCGGCATTCAAACACAAAAACCCAAGCATTCCGGAACAGCGCAAAGAAATGAGAAAAAGAACTCAAAAGCACTGTACACAGTTTGGGTAACCAGAGAATTCCATTTTATCCATTGCAAACTGCTTCATTACAAGAAATACAGAACAGAAAGCAAAATACAGAAAGGAGGATCACAGTCCTCTAAAAACAGAAAATGGATAGAGGCTAGAAGGCTCTGATCTTCACCAACTCTTCAGGCAGAAGGCTCGAGGACGCCGGATCACCGCCTGGAGGTTCTGAGCAACCCTGGACCTCGCGGGGCTCTGCAACACCCTCGGCGGCCAATGGGACCAGCCAAGCTTGAAGAAACCTCCCGGACCAGCGGGGCCTCATCCCGCCTGCCGTACGACGAGCGCACTGGGCCGCGTCGGACGAGAATGCGCCACCGTCCCCCCGCCGCGCATCCTCACTCTCTCTGGCCAAGGGCGGACGGCCATGAACCCGCGTTCAGAGAGCGCGTGGTCCACGGGGAGTTCCTTCAGAGAGCGCGCAGACCACGACAGCCTTCCCCCCTCGGGGATGGCCGTCCAACGGCGCAAGGTTTCCCCCGGATCAGGTGATCTCAGACATCTCACGGACATGATTCCTACTGCTATGTTCTCTCCTTCTCCTATGGCAAGCTTGCCACCCCTATTTATAGGAAGGAGAAGGCCCAGTCTCCAAAAGGAGTTATGAGGGCGAAGTCTCCCACGCGTTATTGGGAATGCACGACTGTTGACCGGTGATCCCTATGGCGCCACGTGGAGACATCCGTCAGACTCCCTCGTCAGCAGCGCCGCCATATCTATTGCTATTTAAGATCGCCCAAGATATGGAAGATCAGCGCAAATACCAATGAAGATCACCTAAAATACGGAGGATCCGCGCGAATACCAAAGAAAATCACCTAAGGTACGGAGTATCGACGCTAGCACCCAAGAAGACTACCCGACACTCAGTCCTAACGTTCCGTCACAAGGAGCACTCTGCCAAACTCAAGCATCAAAGTAACAGGCTTAAAAGAGACAAAAGCGCGAGTATTTGAAAGAACCTTCAATTGTATTAAAATCTCACTCATTACAGTGTTCAGCAAATACAAATTGAAGAAAATTACAGAGCAAAAAGCAAAGGCAAAATATCCCGAGGTCCCGAGGTCATGACCGATCAGTTGCACGGGCTGCAGCGCCAGAAGCTTCGCCGGATGGACGGGCAGAGGTCGGCACCGGAAGCGTGTACGGAGGAGGCTCCCGAAAGGAGGGGTGGCCCTCCGAGACCCCGGCCTCCTTCAGGCCGGCAAGCCACCCTTTCGCCCAGGCCTTGTCCCTCACAACAAGAACCCTTTCCTTGTAGTGGGCGGTGACCTGCACTTTGGCATCCTCGAATGCAGCATCGCACTCGGACTCGAGCTTCGCCTCGGCTTCATCCGCCCTCTTGGACTCGGATTCAAGCTTCGCCTCAGCTTCATCCGCCCTCTTGGACTCGGCTTGAAGCAGGGCCGCGTAATCATCTCCCATCTTCGAGATGGAGACCTCGAGCTCGGCCACCTTGGTCCGCTCCGCCTCGGCTTCTTCCCTCACCTGCTCGAGCTTCGCCGCGTACTCCTCTTCCACCCTGGCTAACTTCTGGCTAACGGCGTCCAGGGATTCCTGCAAGCCGTTCTTCTCCACGGACAGCTCGGCAACGTCCGCGCTGTACCTGCGGATCCTATCAGCAACGGCCATGGACTTCTGTGCCGCCTGTCAAAGAAAGAAGACGTACGTGTTAGATCCAAAGAGCGTCAGACGCTAAATTGCTGGTTTGACGAAGGGAAATGAAGATTTACCACGAAGTTGGACTGCAGCATCGACAGGATCAGCTTCTGATCGCTGTACTTATCCAGCCGCTCCATGTCCCGGGGAAGGGCGCAGGCTCGCCCTAGGGCCTCGAGGACCGGGAGATCGATCCTATGAAGAATGCAATCCTCCTCCGTCATCGGCCTCCCCGGCCCAAGCATGAAGCTCGGCTCCCATGACGGCGGCCCCTGTGGTACCGAGGCAGCAGCCGAGCTAGGGCCCGCGTCTGTCCTCGGCATCTTCAGCGGCCGAGTCTCCTCCCGCTCAACCTCAGCCGGGGGCAGGCGTACCCCTGGATCAACAGGACTAGGGGGCGCGGGGACCTCCGCCACCTCTGCAGTTGGAACCACCCGAGCCCTCGGAGACGGATGCCTCGGAGAATTTACCGGCTCCTGGGGGGCTCGGACGTCCTCCGCTCCAAGCGCCAAAGCTTCGAGGTCCTCAAAGGACAAACGCCTGGTGTGCCTCATCTCAGAGCCAGGCGAGGGAGATCGGGCAGCTTGACTCGATTCCCTTCCTGAGACCTGAGGAAGTCTCGATCCCGATGTGGAAGCTAGGGTTCCAGACGTTGCCCTAACGTCAGACGACGCCCGCGAAGGCTCTGCGACTTCCGGAACGGCCTGCTCCTGACCGACCTTGGATCCGGCACCTTCACTCTGGATCGGCTCTACGGTGCCCCTCAAATACCCGCGGTACTTCGGCTGATACCCTAGCAGCGACCAAGCCGCCCTGCCGTCGTGACCGCTGTATCGCTTCACTAGACGAAGCCAGGCATCGTTCCTCTTCCAAATGTATCTGGCGGCCCGTTTCCTCTCCTTCAAAGCTGCAACAATCAGAAGCATAAGCGCTACAGAACAAGAAGAAACTTGTGAAAAGAAAAGAAACGAAGGGTATTTACTTGGAATGGTACCGAAGTGGCGAGGGACCTGGTAGCCTCTATCGGTGTCGGCCTCCCCAAACTCCCAGTTCCCCGAGACGTACAGAAGATCGTCTCCAGCATACTTGCTCGAATCCTCCAAGTATCGGACGAAGCCGTCCCGGCCAGGCTTAGCCCGGAGATAATAAGAATCCCCGGACCTACATATGTCATAGACGTCCTCAAGGTCGAAGACGCCGAAGTCGGTGCCCAGGACCTCATTCAACTTGACCGTGCCCATCACGATCTTGAAGGCATTCGGCAGCAGTTGGCAGGGGCAGAGACGCCACTGACTAAGGCACCTCCTGAGAAGTGGGTGAAGGGGGAATCGGACCCCGCCTTCTATCACAGCCACCAGCGGAAAAGGCATCCAGCCTCCCGAAAAATCGCGAGGATTGTAGCCAAGGGGTTCAGCACCCCTGACTTGGACATCAGCAGGGATCCTAAAGGCTGACCTGAGACCCTCGATCGCTGCCTCGCCCTCTAACCAGTGGCTATAAATCCCCATTCCTATCCCAGTCTAAAAACAGAGAAACCCGCAGAAGAAGAGGCAAGGCAGAAGGAACTTACGGAAGCAGAACGAAGATGCTGGGCAGCAAAGAGACTCAACTTCAGCAGCGCACCGCTCCTCAGATGAAGATTCCTCACAGCAGTCTGCCCACCTCTGATGCTCGCCTCTGATTCAGAATAAGCAGACGAAGGGTAAAACGAACCTCGATTGCCCTATATATAGCAGAGAGTTCCCCTTTCCAGAAGCCCTAATTGGGCGTGCCAAGGGGCGCCCCCTGGGATTTCGCGCGAATCATTTCAAAAATTGATTACGCCCCTGACGAAACGGCGCGCAAATCATTTCAAAAAATTGATTGCGCCCCTGATGAGGCGCCGCGTACGACCTCGAGGAGACAGACAACCAGCCAGGAGATGACGCGTGGAACCGTCGAACTGTCCTCAGCATTGAATAGGGGACGCCATTTACTACCTCGAACATCCAAAGCGACAGCGAGTCAGGGCCGAAAGAGGCTCTCTCCTCCAAATAGACCCGGCACATAGCTCCCGACCTCACGGCACTGACGTTCTACGCGAGCTCAGAAGCTAGGGGGCAATTGTGTGGGGAGATTTCCAGAGCTACAGGATTAAGCTAATCACAGCCATCAGATGGGGTTAAGCATTCTCACGTGCCATCCGCGTGCCATCCACGTGGCACCGATCTCATCCCGGCTACCAGGGCAGAGGCCTTGGCCGACATCAAGCATTTCCAGGCCACACGCGCCGAACTGGACCACCTCGGGCATCATCTCAGCAAAGAGTCCACCTCGGCAGGGCCACCCCGGATGCCGTCTCCGCAGAGAGCCCTACCTCGGCTAAAGCCACCTCGGCTGAAGAAGCCAGGACAGTAGATGAAGCAAGAAAGAACCTTCACTTGCGCCCCTCATTCCCCACGTCATCAGGCACGTGGAGAGATAGGGTCACGAGCTAGTGGGACAGACACGACATCCAGCCGCCCACTATCTTCACCAGATCGCCACATGGCAGCATCCAGCGGCTGAGGCCACATCAGGGCAAGGCCCGAGGGCAGATCCGCTGGTACTCCTACCGCCAAAGGCGCCCAACACAATCTGGCCCAACAAGACACGCATTTAATGCAATGTGGGCTGACCCGACTAGCATTAAATGCTGAGTGGGCCGGATTAGACTGCATTTATTACTTTGTGGGCTGATCATGACTTCCCAGTCAGATCATGGGACCCACACCAAGATATTCTCTGAGAGATACGATCCAAACCTCTATAAATAGACCTTCATGCACCATGCAAGGTACGCATAATCCCACTCACACAGCCCTTATTCTGTCTCTC
>CM022948.1:15412838-15714656 GCA_012931725.1 Litsea cubeba
GCTTCGTGGTCTCAATCAAGATAAGATGGAGGAGCGGATCACTGATATGGCTTTTTATACATTGAAAGAGCAGATCAGTGACCATCTTCAATCACTTTTTTCGTATAATGGCATTAGCCTGCCTCGTTGCTGTTCCATCCAAGATGTCACTGGGGGCTCCATTCGAACTCAGACAATCTTAAAAAACTACACAACATTGATACAGATTTATCGACCAATGGGCTCAAAGTGTTTCTTTCCACCAAGCCGTGGATCTTTTTATGTCCTTAGGGTGCGGAGGGTTATAGGGGACGCTTCCGCCGGAGCTGCTGTCGGTATTGGAAACGTCCTTAGTTCCTCGATCCATTTTCTTAGGAATCCTCTGGTTCCGCCGAAGCTCTAGCATTGTTTGCCCTAATGATGGCCTTTCTTATCTGATTCGTATTTCGATCGAAGACAGTTCAGTTTCATAAAGCACACACCTCTTTCTTTCCAGCCTGACTCAAATAGGGGGTGGGGTGCAGTTCTTAAACAAAAGAATGGTGAGAAAGAGGAAGTGAAAACTGGCTCGACCACCGGGAGAGGAAGTGATTCAAATTAAATAAAACTGAGTGGAATTGGAAGTCAAGTAAGAAAGAAGGAGGCTAGTCCCCGAAAATGCTCGTTAAAGTTGGGGCTCAAAATCTTATGTTATCAATTAGATTCTGGTATAGTCAAGATCGTTGGAAAAAGAAGAGGAAAAAGTACTGTTAAAAAGAAAGCGCACGGTTAGTGCTTCCCTCGGTGATGTATTACCTTTGGGGTTGAGACTGGATCAAGTAGAGATTTTTTTTAGCAGCTTTTGCTGCCACGTCTAGTAAGATTATGCTTGACAGCCACAACATTTTTGCAACACCTCCATAAAAATGGCGGATCTTATTGGTGGCATCAAGTTTCCAAACTGACTTCCAGAGCCGCTTCTCATTTCCCCTTCTACTTCCCTCACCACGTCCCTTTCTGCCAAGCAAACCAATCCGATCTAAGTCTTGTGCCACACGGTACCCCGTCTTCACACTAAAATTTCCATGTCTGGTGAAATGCCAAACGAATCTATCTGCACAGCCCCATCTACTTAAAGGCATAGAAAAAATCATACTAGCTGCACTGGGTAAAAAAATGTTCTCACCAAGTCACTGTCCGGAGTGAGGATCAATTAAATCCGCCACTTTCTCTGGATAGGGAGCAATGACTTTAAATGTAAAGGGCTGAGGGAGCCATGGATCATCATCTCGAATTGATACAGACATCCCTCTATCGTAACCCGGCTATTCAAACTTGTCGTCCTTGAATTATAGTTCGCCATCCCCATGAGGGTCTTGATCCCAACTTAGCATTAAAAAAGGACCTAGTAAGGAAATATTTAGACTAAAGCAATGAAAAAAGCATTCCTTGCTTGAGGACGAACAAGTAACCTCCATCCCCAGCAACACTAAATTAAATCAAGTAAGTTCCCGGAATCCCAAGCCACCCTCCCGTTTATGATTTGTCAGACGGTGCCAAGCGCCCCAATGAACTCCTCGCTTTCCTTGTGCTCCACTCCACCAAAACCGGGCAAGGACCTTATTAATTTCATCACAAACTCCCTTGGGAATTTGAAAGCATGACATAACATATGTGGGCAGTGCTAACGCCACTGCTTTGAGCAAAACCTCCTTCTCGCCCGCGAAAGGTAATTATCGGCCCATCCTCTTATCCGCCTGGCCCCTTGCCTTAAGCGATAGGGATTCAATCCAGCCATAGGTTTTCCCAAAGGCTACTGTGTTACGATACGAAAGCTCAATACGGACAGAATCAGAAGAAAGAAAGGCACTTAGGGCATAAATGGTCCCTCTAAACTAAAACCAAGCTAAGCCAATGTCCCTATTTTCTTTCTCAGTCGTCTTCAGCCTCCAAACCATTTTATCCTGACTTCCTACACCTACCTGTCTCAAGCATTCCTCTCTCACTTAATCAATGCCCGGGGGGTGCCCCTCCCCGGTCTCAAGAACTCGAGCGCCCTCGCTGCACTAAAGATGAAAACTCCTGCAGTCGTCCAGGCGGAAAAACGTGAGCGCACTCGAGCGATATGACTTTTTCGCCGTATCTTGCGCCCTGCCGGGTAACCCAGCTTTGGGGTGTGGGGAGGGGGGGGGGGGCTCCGGTTAGACTAACTACATCTACATCTAGGCGTCGTTCTACGCTCAGTCTACAATGACCTTCGAAAGGATGAGTGTGGTTCATGAAGTGAACAGAACGCTTTTAGTGTTTTAAGAGCCTCGAAGAGGAAGACCTTTCAAAGATTGTTTGCATGAGTTCCATTAGTAGTGAAGGGAAGTTGCTTTTAGCCTCTTGGCTACTTAAAGTCTTATATGACTGCGCTTGAGTTGTTACCAACCCAGTAAGCAATCTTTAGACACTATAAAAAATGAAACCACTCATTTGACTTTAACCAAAGAGCACTGTATACCACATCGACATAATATAGAGGCCGTGGTATCTCCCAAAGGAAGAGGTACAAGCTCTTGCCTTACTAAGTTAGCTTAACATACGACCGTACTTATGAAACTTGTTTAACTTCTCTTTTCGAGCTGGCCGGAAGACAAAAGCCGGAGGATCTAATAGTACATCGCATGATATAGAGTAATCAGATAATGCGTTAAGATACCACTTATAGTAGGCTAACATATATTCCATCTAGTGAGCCACCATCTTGCGTTTAATGAGGAATTGAGTATCCTCACTGACATTCCCTTCTAGATATTTCATTAACTTTTCACTAAAACTCCAGTCGGGTTCACAAGATTCTATAAGAAACCACCTGACTTTTCCAACTTGATAAGGTGAAGGAATAAACCCTTCAGGGAATCCTAACCAAATCAGAAAAGGAAGAGGGCAGATACCAGATGGCGAGAAAGCCACAATGACAAGTCTAAACCAATGTCGGTTATAATTAGGGTGAAAGTGGTTGGGTGAGGACGAGTATCGTCGGAAACCTGCGCCTCTTAACCGCAAGCTCACTTGCAAAGACCTAATGTCTAATGAACGACATACAGGCATCCAAGCGATCGAATGTCGACAAGAGCGCAACATTTCATGCTCATTGGAGATAAGTCTCGCTGTTTCACTATGAATTATGAATTTCTTTGCAACTTCAAAGCAACCGTGTGAAAAATCAGGGATTTTTGTTTCGATACCTGAACTCCCAACTGATTAATGATATCAACTTAGCCTGAGGTTATACCTGTTCAGCCGCAAACCACACCATAAAGTGATGAGTTAATGCGAACAAAGGCCACGAGGACAGAAATCCTAGAGGCTAGCCAGTTTCAAACCTTACCAACTTACTTGATTTAGGGTCTCGTCCAGGTGAAGATCTGCAGCGGAAAACGTGAGTTCCCAGCCCAGACCAAACCCAAGCGAAGGCCACTAAATCATTGAACTATGCCCTAATTATTTCCCCCTGAACCGATAAAGGAAATCGGTCAGTCGCTGAAGAAAGATTGAAGCTTCTAAATTGACTTAGATGCATGATCCTCTTTAACGGTGCCAACTGATTATATGTACCATCCATGGGAAAGTTCCTCAGGACGTTCGTACGCAGGTCTTAATAGAGCTTGCTGGACGGAGTTAGTTATGGCAAAGGTTCGCACCTTACCTGCACCCTCCATTTTAAAGGCAAGCCTTCTAGGTGTAAAGTGAGATAGAAGATAATCATCCTTCCA
Organism: Litsea cubeba; assembly: GCA_012931725.1. Taxonomy (NCBI): domain Eukaryota; kingdom Viridiplantae; phylum Streptophyta; class Magnoliopsida; order Laurales; family Lauraceae; genus Litsea; species Litsea cubeba. Next base: position 15,416,558 of record CM022948.1, read on the forward strand.
CTCAGCAGATCCAAGTTTTAATAAACCGTGTTTACAAGCATGATCTATTAAAGACTTCAAACCGACAGCTGCCTGATAATAACGATTACGAGGATGATCCTCGGTAAGATCGCCTCGATAGAGGTCGTCTGACCAAGGAAAATATAAATAATCATCTGGAAGCTCTCCGTTACTCGGAAATAGAGTATAAGGAGGTGTGAAAAGACTGAAAGTTGGTTGGACATTCCAACCAGCCCACTTTGTATTTTCCCATAAGAAAGGCCAAATACGGCCTACATGCGCCATAGAATTCGCCTTTGGTGGATTTCTTATACACCTATCCCAAAGAGATAAGGTGAATATATCCCAAAGACTTGTATTGAAAGGGTCATCTAATTTGATATTTAGATTCAAAGGATTTCCCTTTAGCCGGACGGCACTAGCAGACCACATTGGTAACCATTTGAAACCCAAATTCATAGGAATTTGGAAACAAAATGGTATATACCTTTCCATAAATTCCACTACCTTCTCCCGGATGTCCACTATCAGGTCAGCCGGAAGAGAGGTAGGTGGCGAAACTATCGATTTATATTGATAGTTCATCTTCTTTCCAACTAAGATCAATTTAGAAAGAGAAAAAATCAATAGGTAGAATTTCACAATTCTATCACCACGATCTCCTTTCATTGAAATGCACTTTCTATGAAAGGATGGAATGTAGCGAGGTAAACCAGTTCTTGTTAGGCTAACAGGAAATGGGAGCGCCTCATGTTTGTCAAAAGAATCATCGTAGTACCTTTGCAGGCACACTGTTGAAGCTTTCTAATACAAAGCAAGAGACAGCCAACCACATTTCTTGCATCTAGCAAGAAACCACCTACTAAATAGGTATACCGCTATACAGTGCTCCTTTGAAAGATGTCTAAAGATGCATAATGGAACTTTATTTAAAAGTCCAATTATGCGTCGAGTGATTTCCAAATCACTCCACCATGAGCGCACACTGAACCTTTCCAAAATATAAAATAAGAATGTCTTCATCATGTTATGCGATTTTCTATAGTCGTTGTACTCGAAAATTTTAGGTGTAATAGACGATATTCTCCCTAAAGTTGTGAGGACGATAGGGAGACGGTATAACATGTTTGAAAGGAACAATGAGAGCTCACCTTGCCCTATTCCGGGAAAGTTTGCTTCCCAGAGGGGGGCGCCAAGGACTATCGATCCTCGGTATTTCGCACTGATTGGACCTTACGGTCCAATAAGTGGAAACCAAACGTTATTAGCACTACACATCGCTGCCAGTCCCAACGCGTTCTTCTGGACAACCAGAAACGAACTCCCATTGTAGGATTGATTGAAAGAGAGACGCTCATGGTGTGCGGATGCTAACAAAGCTTCCCACCCTGGATAGTGTGACACTATCCACTGGTGCCTCTTGGCTACTTTTACATAGAGCATAAGAGCATTTATTTGTAAAAAAAATATAAGACCAAGTTTATGAATATTATTTAAATGAGCATAATGGATATGACCTAAACGCTTGTGCAAGAGCTAAAAGGGCATAAAATTGAGTCTTGAGATGGACCTGGAATCAGGAGCGCTCATTGTAAGGCTATAGAGATGCCGCACTTCTTCCCTCTTCTGATCTCCTTACCTGTCTTGAAATCATTCACAATACAGTCCACAGGATGAAACTTGAATTCCCAGAGCTTTTCTCCAGCAAGTTGAGCTACAGATATCAGATTCTTTTCAACCCGAGGTACATACAATACATAACATTATCAGAAAAGTCTTATGGCTCAAGAGCTATAGTACCAATATGATGAATGGTAAGAGTAGTATTCTCCCCTGTGAAGACTTCTCGATTACCTTAATATGGAGCAGAGTCAGTGAAAGCATCGGGGCTGCCTGTCATATGATTGCTTACCCCGTATCATACAGGTACTGTCAGAGGGAAAATCTATGTTCATGGCTCCAAGCTGATGTTGAAGGTTGTCAGTAGAAGCATTCATGAAGGCTAGATTGTAGCACATAAAACATCGAACAGCAGGCCAGGTTTGCCACAAAGTTCGCACAAGTAAGGTGGAAGCTCCACGTCCATTTGGATGAGCTCCAAGTATCCCACGAGAACATGATTCAGAGGGAGTCCAGGAAGGATCATTACTAGTCCAGTTGGAATTGGCGACCACGCCCTTGGCCCTGCCCTCTACCACGACGGCCACATCCTCTAAATGGTGGATTTTTGCTGACTTGGGCAATAAGAGCTTGATTAGGTGAAGATGCTGGGATGGAGGAATGATAACGAGCTTCTTCAACTAGAAGAAGAGGTCGTAGCTCGTACAGGGCGGGAACCCTTTCTCTACTGGAAAGAGAAGTTACAAACATTCCATAATCTTCGCCAAGACCATTAAGAGTGATCATGACAAGGGCAGAGTCAGGCACTCCTTTCTTAATGATAGTCAGTTTATCATAAAGAAAATCAAGGGAAAGGATTTTGTTGAGGTACTCCCAAACTGTAATAGATCCCTTACTTTATTTGAAAGAGCTCAAGTTGAAGTTCTCGAGCCCTTTTTTCTTTGGCATAAATAGAATGGCAACTCATTTCAAATTTCTTGAGCGGAGGTGACGTCAACAACTTGGGCAAGGATCTCAGGCGATAGGGTAGCAAACAAAACAGCCAACCCATCCATAACTTTCATGTTTTTCTTGGTTCTAGTTCGTAAAAAAAAATGATAGATATAGTTCGTATATCAACTCTATGCTACTCCGCAAAAAGTTAGTTTACTAAACCAATGGACTCAGACTCAACAACTCAACTAAACAACAACTTAACTTAAGTGAAGTAAGTTACGAACAAATGTTCATTTCACTCACTTAAGGCAAGGGAATGGGCTAGGTGTTCACTTAATCCATGATATGCTTAACACACTCTCTCGAGAAGCTAGTGTGTTCTCATCTTTTTTGTTTGGAGAGGAGAAAAGGGTATGGTATGGATCCGTTTTTTGAAAAGGAACTGTACGGAGTGGAAAGGCACAACCTCAACCTAAGGTAAGGCCATTTCTGGGCATTGGTTATATATCGTATCGATTTTTTCAGGAAAGGGCAGTAATCACAAGCAAGTGATTGAATGAGTGGGGGGAAGGGAAGGTGTAGGGCTCACACAACTCAGTGCAGGACCGCCGTAGGGCCTTTCTGAAGTGCGGCACGGCCAGGGGGGAAAGGGAGGGGGGATCAAAGAGGGAATTTCATTCTACACCCTATTAGTGGTGCGCCGTTCCTCCTGTTTCGCTCAATCTCAATCACAGGCCGCTCTGTCATTGTCTGATTTTTTTTGTCTGAAACCACTCGATCTGATGTATCTACTTATCGTATTTTTGCCCCTGCTTGGTAGTTCCGTAGCAGGGTTTTTCGGACGTTTTCTAGGATCAGAAGGAACCGCTATAATGACCACCACGTGCCTTTCATTCTCTTCGATCTTAACTTTGATTGCTTTTTATGAAATCGCACCAGGAGCTAGTGCTTGCTATCTAAGAATTGCTCCATGGATCTCATCGGAAATGTTTGATGCTTCTCGGGGCTTCTTTGGCGACCGTGAAGTCACCAGATGAATTGCCGAGGAGATAGATCAGATCCGGACGCTGCAGTTGCTCCACGGCGATACGGACTCGACCCGCTCCTACCCACCCGGGACACCATAGCATGTCGGCGATAAGGGGGGACATACAGGACGTAACAACTCGCTTGGTTGGGGGCTGTGCCGCCCTGCCTTTCGATCGATACACAGTTGAGGAGGCCGATTAGGAACGCTATAGGTGTGGGAGCGATCCTAGTCAGGGAAGGCTAAGACGGCACCTCACATATGGGTAGCAAGAGGGCGCTTATGCCCCGACGGTGGGGCCTTATGGGGAAGGGCCCAGCCCAATAGGGACAGCACACCCCCCAATCTGCGTGCATGTCTGTATCGACTGAATCACTCTGATGGGTCTAGTCGGTGGAACCGGTGAACCACGCGAGCTGGTTAGATGCGTGGGGCAGAGGGCTCGTAGTACCCCCTTTTCTTGATCCAGCCCTTTCTTCGCTTCTGTAGTGAATCACCTACTCAAAAATGGGGCTGGCCTGCACGCCTCTTTAATTAGGGAAGGGAAGAAGGGGCCTAAGCATGTACACTTGAGTGGCAAAGGAAAGCGAGACCGTACCTATTTTTCCAGGCCTGTTCGGACATACGGTTCCCGCGGAAGATCAAGTTGGTGAGCCGTATGATGGGAAACCTTCCCGCACGGTTCGGAGAGCACTGAATTAGAATGAAAGGTTCACCACCACATCATTGCAAGGGGAGCTCGCTCGATTTGCAGATTGGTCCGACTCGTAATTCACTTTTGACCCCGTGTTCGATAGCCCGACCGTAGTGATGTTAATTGTGGTTACATCCATAAGTAGCTTGGTCCATCTTTATTCCATTTCATATATGTCCGAGGATCCACATAGCCCTCGATTTATGTGTTATTTATCCACATAACTCTCTTCAATTATTACTAGGATGGGAGGAGTAGGTCTTGCTTCATATTTGTTAATTCATTTCTGGTCCACACGACTTCAGGCAGATAAAGCAGCTACAAAAGCTATGCCTGTCAATCGAGTAGGTGATTTTGGATCAGCTCCTGGGATTTCGGGTCATTTTACTCTCTTTCAAACAGTAGACTCTTCAACCATTTTTGCTCGTGCTAGTGCCCCTAGAAATTCTTGGATTTCTCGCAATATGAGATTGAATGCCATAACTCTTATTTGTATTTTACTTCTTATTGGTGCTGCTGGGAAATCTGCATAGATAGGATCGCATACTCGGTCACCCAATGCAATGGAGGGTCCCACTCCAGTATCCGCTTCGATTCATGCGGCTACTTATTGGAATTTGAGATGACTTGAGAAGTCTTATGAAGCATTGAAGTGTTTAGTATCTCAAGTATCATTTTGTGTTGGAATTATTGTCAACACAATGTCACAAGTATGGTGTTGATAGTGTGGTATTGATAGAGCTTCAAAGAGAAAACAGAGCTAAAACAGTTCAGGAATCAGAATTCCTGAAGCAGTGTGGCCGGTCGACCGAGGACCCCACGCGGTCGACCGGGCATGACAGTTAGCTCCCAGTTATTTTGTGCCACAGTGTGTCGCCGGTCGACCGGGGACCCCATGCGGTCGACCGAGCACGGGAACCAGAATTGCGTAGAAATAAAAGTTTTGCACGAAAATTCAGGAATCTTATGTATTTCGTTTGGGACTCTTTCTAAACGAATTCTAGCCTAATTTGAACACTCTTAAGGGTTACCATAACCTATATAAAGGCTTGCTAAGTTCGTTTTCAGAAGCACAGAAGAGAAGAGAGAACAAAACAGAGGAGTTTTGGAGAGAAGAGTGATTGGAGAAGAAGGTACTGCTGTGTGTTGTTGTGCTGCAAGTTTCTACAGCAAGTGTGGACGAGAATGTGCTCATGAAGATGGTGATTCGTCCATAGATAAGTGTCTCTCTTTTTTATGCTTTAAATTTAAATTTGTAAGGGATTGAGAGAGAGAGAGAGATTGTAGAGGGGAAGGGCTGTAGAAAAGTTCTCTACTTTAATTCTGTGGAACATCAAGTTGGTGCTTGGTGTTAGGGGTTTGGTGATCCCATCTGTTGGTGCAGATAAATTATAAAGGGAGTAGGTGCTTCCTAGATAGTTGGTGCTATCTGAAACTTAAGGGTTGGTGCTCTTTGTCGTTGGTGTGACTAAATAGATTCAGACCTGTTCCGAATCGGTGTTCGGATAGTCTTTGAACCGTGGACGTAGCCTTTTGGTGAACCACGTTAAATCTGGTGTCCTTGTGTGATTTGATTTGCTTTTGTTGTTAAATTGGACCTGTTTTTTAAGGAATCACTGATTCCCCCCCCCCTCCTCTCGGTGATCGCGATATCTAACAATTGGTATCAGAGCAAAGTTTCCCTTGATAAGCTTAACACGCTAAGGGTGATCTCTTGTCAAATCACATGGCATCCAATACAGGGAATAAGAAAGCACCTTTGTTTGATGGTTCTAATTACTCCTTCTGGAAGATCAGAATGCAGGCTTTCATCAAATCACTTGGCTATGATGTCTGGGAGACTGTCAGAGTCGGTTACAATACTATCATCGTACCCACTGATGCTACAACGAAGAAGTTAGCAGACAACGACTCCAAGGCGCAGAATGCACTCTTTAGTGGCCTTGTGGACAGTGAGCTAGTCAAAGTAATTGCATGCAAAACAGCCAAGGAAATATGGGACAAGTTGAAAAGCATTCATGAAGGAGATGAGAAGATCAAAGAAGCGAAATTGCAAACTCATCGCTCTCAATTCGAGTCTCTTCGCATGGAGGAACGCGAGAATGTTGACTCGTATATGCAACGAGTGAATGAAGTCACGAATGACATTCGTGGGCTAGGGGAGGAGATTAAAGAACCAGTCATCGTCAAAAAGGTTCTAAGATCTCTTCTTCCCCGGTTTGATTCAAAAGTCCCAGCCATAGAAGAAGCCAAGGATCTGAATGAATTTACCATGGATGAGTTGCATGGTTCACTCACTGCCTATGAGATGCGCATAGGTAAAACGTCTTCATCTGATAGAGAAGCGGCCTTCAAAGTTTAGAAAAAGGGAAGAGAGACTGCTGTCATGATGCTGATACTGATGATGATGAGCTTTAGGCTCAATTAGTTAGAAAGTTGAAGAAAGGAAGCAATGGAAAGTACAAAGGGAAGCTACCCTTTAAATGCTTCAATTGTGGCGGTGTTGGTCACTTTGCTGCGAAGTGTCCGCTCAAAGAAAACAATGATGATGACTCTTATGTTGATAAGAGTAAATGGAAGAAAAATTTCAGAAAGAGGGACAAAGCAAAAAGCTTCATCAGTCAATATAATGACAGCACAGTCTGAAACTTCAGACGATGATGAATCAGCCGAGGCAACTGAAGCTCTCTTCATGGTTACTGTTGAAGAAGAAGAGGAGCAAGAGCTGGAAGAGGAAGAGGAGGCTGAGGTCAATCTTGAAGAAGAACTCATTGCCGCACTTGAGGAGCTTAGCATGGAAAGAAAAACAAGTAAGAAAAATCTGAAACTTCTTCATGAATCTGAAAGTTCAGTTATTGCTTTGAAAACTCAAGTTGAAGAATATAAAAGAATGGTAGAAGTCCTAGAAATACAAATCAGTACCAAAACTGAGGAAGTGGTGAAACTTGAGAATGAAATCCTTGGAGCAAGGACTGAAAATATACAAATGAATCAAAAGCTCAAGGAATTCCAAGCAATCAATGGAACATTGAAGCTAAATGAAATATTGAAAGTTCAAAGACCTCCTCACTTCAAATTTGGTCTAGGATTTGAGAATGGAGAATCCTCTAAGATTGCACCTCCGGAAAAGACAAAACCTGTGAAGCCCACTCAGCCTAGAAAAGAGTCCATTCATATGAGAAAGGAAATGAAGTCTAACCAGCCACAAAGAAGATTCAAATTTTATGGTTACTGTTATCATTGCAATAGATATGGACATAAAAGGGCTGATTGCAAATTCTATGTTAGAAACAGCCCATTTGTGACTAGGAACCCTTTTTCAATCCTAAACAGCCACAAAATTGAGTGCTATAAGTGTCATAATTATGGACACTTGACTAGGGATTGTAGGTTGCCTATTGCTAACCAATTTCAGGCTGAAAAGAAACCCAAGTTAGTTAAGGCATGGAGGGCAAAGAAAAGGGAAGATAATTCCAAGGAATCTCTCATTGTGCAAACGGCATTCAATGCACAAAAGAAGGCAGCACCATGGGTCCTTGATAGTGGCTGTTCAAGCCATATGACAGGTGATAAGGAAAAATTCGTCAAATTACAGCACTATGAAGGCAGATCAGTGAAGTTTGGTAACAATGATGGTGCCAAAATCTGCGGAAAAGGTGTTGTTCAGCTAAAGGCAAACAAGATCAGATCAGAAGAGGTCTTATATGTGTCTGGACCGAGACACAACTTGCTTAGTGTGAGCCAGATCTGTGACAAAGGCCACGAAGTTGTCATCACTAAGAATGGGTTTGCTATCAAGAAGTGTAGCAACGGCAAAACAGTGGCTACTGGATCTAGGACTGCTGGAAATCTCTATACATTGTCAGATGGAGCTGAAAAGACTTGCTTGATGAGTCGGACAGAGGAAAGTTGGTTATGGCACAAACGCCTTGGGCATCTAAACTTTGATAACATGTCAAAGATTTGCAATTCAAAGGCTATCAGAGGTATGTCTATAGTTGAAAAGCCTTCCAACCCCATTTGCGATTCTTGCCAAAAGGGAAAGCAAACGAGGGTAATGTTCAAGTCAAAGGAGCATCATTCAAAGAAACCTCTTAAGCTAGTGCACACTAATCTCTGTGGACCGATGCGAACTCAAAGCACCAATGGAGATAAGTATTTTATGTTATGCATTGATGATTATACTCGTATGATATGGGTATTGTTTCTTAAGCATAAACATCAAGCACTTGATCGTTTTAAAGTGTTTAAAGCACAGGTTGAAAATATGCTTGGAAAACGTATCAATATTTTAAGGTCTGATTGAGGAGGTGAATTCACATCTGAAGAGTTCACTAACTATTGTGAGCACCATGGCATTCAAAGACAATATTCAGCCCCTAGAACTCCACAGCAAAATGGAGTTGTGGAACAGAAAAATCGCACCGTGCAAGAGATGGCTCGCACAATGCTAACTGAGAGCAAGCTAGCTGACAAATACTGGAAGGAGGCAATCCATACGGCTGTATACATTCAGAATCGATGCTTGATCAGGCCACATGAAGACAAAACTCCTTATGAGCTATGGTTTGGGAGAAAAGCAATAGTCAAGCACTTCAGAGTCTTCGGTAGCAAGTGTTACATCAAACGTCTTGAACAAAATCCGGGCAAATTTGATGAAAGAGCTGATGAAGGTATATTTCTGGGTTACTCCTCCTCTAGTAAGGCTTACAGATGTCTTAACAAAAGGACCAGAAAAATCATAGAAAGTGCCGATGTTAGAATTGATGAAAACCGTGAATCAAAGAATGTAACTCATAATGACAGTCCAGTTTATGAGGACTCGAGTGAGATTGATGATGAAGTGGCTGAACCTAATGATTCTGAGAAATCAAAGGATGACTCAGAGGATGCTACACCTAGAAAGAAAAGCACTTGGGTAGAGCAACACCCTTAGGATCAAATCATTGGAGATCCTGAGGCCGGTGTTAAAACAAGACAAAGTGTAGTTAGTAATTACTCACTTGTGTCCACCATTGAACCCAAGACTGTGGCTGAAGCCAGTCTCGATGAAAGTTGGTTGAAAGCTATGCATGAGGAGTTGGAGCAAATTGAGAAGAACTCCACATGGGAACTAGTTTCTAGACCTACCGATAAGAATGTTATTGGTACTAAATGGGTCTTTCGGAATAAGCTGAATGAAGATGGTCAGGTCATAGGAAACAAAGAAAGGTTGGTTTGTAAAGGCTATGCTCAAGTTGAAGGCATAGATTTTGAAGAGACCTTTGCACCGGTGGCTCGTCTGGAAGCCATTCGTATGTTTCTTGCATTGGCTGCATACAAAACCTTCAAGGTATTTCAGATGGATGTAAAGTCAGCCTTCTTGAATGGATTACTTGAAGAAGAGGTCTACATTGAGAAACCTGATGGTTTTCTCATTAGCAAAAATTCAGACCTAGTGTGCAAGTTGAAAAAGGCTCTTTATGGGCTGAAACAAGCGCCAAGGGCATGGTATGCAAGGTTGGACCTCTATCTCCGCAAGATCGGCTTTGGAAAAGGACTGGTTGATAGCAATCTTTTTGTCAAAACAGAGTTGAGCAAACAGCTGGTTGTCATTGTTTATGTCGATGACATAATCTTTGGTGGCAATAATGAGGATATGTGCAGGAATTTTGCTGAAGAGATGAAGAAAGAATTTGAGATGTCAATGCTTGGAGAACTAAAGTTCTTCCTTGGTTTACAAGTTCAGCAGCTGAAACATGGTATCTTCATATCACAGATGAAATACATCAAGGAAATGCTGAAGCGTTTTAACATGGAAGACAGCAAGCCAGTGAGCACACCAATGACTACGAACACAAAGCTAAGCAAAGATGATAAGGGTTCGTCCGTTGATCACACCACTTATCGTTCTATGAAAGGAAGCTTGCTTTATTTGACTGCTACAAGACCGGATCTTCTGCAAGCAGTATGTATGGTGGCTCAATTTCAAGCATCACCAACTGAGACGCACCTTACAGCAGTAAAAAGGATATTTCGATATCTGAAAGGTACCATGGAGCTTGGTATTTGGTATCCTAAAGGCAATTCCTTCACTCTTGTTGCATACTCTGACGCCGATTGGGCTGGATGTATAGATGATCGCAAGAGTACAAGCGGTGGTGCATTCTATCTTGGTGAAAGGTTGGTGGCATCGCACAGTAAGAAACAAGATTCAGTATCCCTTTCTACAGCGGAAGCGGATTATATTGCAGCGGCAACTTGTTGTACGCAAGTGTTATGGATGCGGCAAATGCTCTCTGATCTAGGAGTTCCAACAACGGATCCTATGCCGATCCTCTGTGACAACACAAGTGCAATTCACATCTCTAAGAATCATGTTCAGCATTCTAGAATGAAGCATGTTGCAAACCGCTATCACTTTCTCAAGGAAAAGGTTGCAGACGGTAAGGTAAAGTTGGAATATGTTCCAACTACTGAGCAAGTTGCTGATATCTTCACAAAACCTCTGCCAAAGGAAGTCTTCGAGTATCTCCGAAAAAAATTAGGAGTTACTCACTCTCCTAATCCTTAGTAGTTGTGCTTGAAAGGGGGAGCAATGTATTCCTTGAATATCTTATTCGCTCCTTGGTTGGTCCCTTTGGACTTGTTGTCAAAGGGGGAGAAAGTCTTATGCTAGGAGAAAGCTATGCTAGAAGAAGTTATGCTATGATAGCTTGGGGGAGATTGGTATCAAGAATGTGAATGTAAATGTAAAGATCTTGATTCTGTTGTTTTTTTTGAAGACAGGGGGAGTCTATGGTTCTGAAGAAGCTTTATGAAGGTCAACTGTTTCAAAGTGTTCCAAGTGTTGAAGTTCCAAGTGTTGCCAACAATTCCAAAGGGGGAGATTGTTGGAATTTGAGATGACTTGAGAAGTCTTATGAAGCATTGAAGTGTTTAGTATCTCAAGTATCATTTTGTGTTGGAATTATTGTCAACACAATGTCACAAGTATGGTGTTGATAATGTGGTATTGATAGAGCTTCAAAGAGAAAACAGAGCTAAAACAGTTCAGGAATCAGAATTCCTGAAGCAGTGTGGCCGGTCGACCGAGGACCCCACGCGGTCGACCGGGCATGACAGTTAGCTCCCAGTTATTTTGTGCCACAGTGTGTCGCCGGTCGACCGGGGACCCCATGCGGTCGACCGAGCACGGGAACCAGAATTGCGCAGAAATAAAAGTTTTGTACGAAAATTCAGGAATCTTATGTATTTCGTTTGGGACTCTTTCTAAATGAATTCTAACCTAATTTGAACACTCTTAAGGGTTACCATAACCTATATAAATGCTTGCTAAGTTCGTTTTCAGAAGCACATAAGAGAAGAGAGAACAAAACAGAGGAGTTTTGGAGAGAAGAGTGATTGGAGAAGAAGGTGTTGCTGTGTGTTGTTGTGCTGCAAGTTTCTACAGCAAGTGTGGACGAGAATGTGCTCATGAAGATGGTGATTCGTCCATAGATAAGTGTCTCTCTTTTTTATGCTTTAAATTTCAATTTGTAAGGGATTGAGAGAGAGATTGTAGAGGGGAAGGGCTGTAGAAAAGTTCTCTACTTTAATTCTGTAGAACATCAAGTTGGTGCTTGGTGTTAGGGGTTTGGTGATCCTATCTGTTGGTGCAGATAAATTGTAAAGGGAGTAGGTGCTTCCTAGATAGTTGGTGCTATCTGAAACTTAAGGGTTGGTGCTCTTTGTCGTTGGTGCGACTAAATAGATTCAGACCTGTTCCGGATCGGTGTTCGGACAGTCTTTGAACCGTGGACGTAGCCTTTTGGTGAACCACGTTAAATCTGGTGTCCTTGTGTGATTTGATTTGCTTTTGTTGTTAAATTGGACCTGTTTTTTAAGGAATCACTGATTCACCCCCCCCCCCTCTCAGTGATCGCGATATCTAACACTACTACGGTAACAGCTGGCGTTTTCATGATAGCAAGGTGCTCCCCTTTATTTGAATACCCACTTATGGATTTGATTGTTATTACTTCTGCAGGAGCAACGACGTCATTCCTTGCGGCAACCACTGGAATATTACAGAACGATCCAAAGAGGGTCATAGCTTATTCAACTTGCAGTCAATTAGGCTATATGATCTTTGTTTGCGTCATCTCTAACTATTCGGTTAGTGTCTTTCACTTAATGAATCACGCGTTTTTCAAAGCATTACTATTCCTGAGTGCAGGTTCGGTGGTTCATGCCATGTCGGATGAGCAAGATATGCGGAGATGGAGGGGCTTGCCTCCTCGTTCCCTTTGACCTATGCCATGATGCTCATGGGCAGCTTATCTCTAATTGGATCTCCTTTTCCAACTGGATCTTATTCCAAAGATGCGATCTTAGAGCTCGCTTACACTAAGTATACCATCACTGGGAACTTGACTTTCTGGTTGGGAAGTGTCTCTGTCCTTTTCCTTTCTTATTACTCTTTTCGTTCACTTTTTCTAACATTTCTAGTACCAACTAATTCATTCGGGCGAGATATCTTACGATGTCATGATGCGCCCATTCCCATGACCATTCCTTCAATACTTCTGGCACTCGGGAGTCTCTTTGTAGGATACTTGGACAAAGTGTGACCCATTAGCCCATAAGTCAGTACTGTGACGAAGCGGCTGTTGCTCACCCGACACGATCGTACGAGGTCACAATTCACCCAACACGATCATCCGGGGTGAAGAAGAATTGGGATCGGATGTGGGCGAAATTCCCGCCAATGGCTGAGATGTTCAGTCGACTCCCTCCCCCTTTGTCGGGGTCCGGACCCCTACGAGTGAGCAGAAAAGGGAGGAGGAAAGAGGCCCTGGTGAACCGTCATAATAAGTGAACAAGTGTAAGCTTCGCTGCTCGACAGTATGGAGTACTGACCACACCGAGGGGCAGGCCGTGAAGCGAAGGACTGGAATGAACGGAATCAATGTGTTCCAATTTCTGGCCTTGCACCGACCATCCAATGGACCATGGACTAAACGGCCACTGCCTGAAAGGACTATGTCCAGGGGACCGCCGCCCCCCACAAGGTACATCTCGTGCCTATGGGCCGCTATAACTATCCAAGAAGACACTCGAAACTGGAAGGATAAACAAACCCACCCGGTGGACTGCCGAGCTACGAGTCCTACGACACAGGAGTGGGATTCTCTAAAAAGCCGACGGTCGTGGGTGGCCAAGAGTGCCCACTTGGAGACTTGGGATCTCAGCAGGAAATGCGAAGGAGCAAACGTAGGCCCCCCAAAAGGGGGGCCGAAGCTGCAAACGGAGGAGCAAGTGTAGGCGACCCCAAGGGAGCAATCGAAGGCTTAGAGCCAGATGGCTCGAAAGCCCTATTGAGTAAGGTGCGCTAGCGCGCACTGGAGTTTTCTTCGCTTGTTCAGGCCGGAGTGCGTAGGAGCACACTGGGGTTTTCAGAGCAGCTTGTTCCGGCTGATAGGCAAAAGAGAATCCACTAGTGGAGTTCTGATCTGAGCCTGGTTCAATTCTTCGGGGCTTGGCTATCCTTCGTTTGCGGTCGACGTTCCGACAAAGTTTGTCCGTCAACAGCTGAATTTCTCGACCTGGTTTAATTCATGGTCGCATCTGCAAACATTTTCCCGGGGGCCGACGCCCCCCCAGTCCAGGCATTGATCTATATCACTTCAGAAGAAGCGATGTAACAGTACTTAGCTTCTCCTTGGTGAGTCGAAGTGGGGTTCCATCATCCCTTGCCTTGCGACCTAGGTATTCCGTTTATGGTTTCCGCCGTGCTCCAGTCTTCCGTTTCTCAGCTTTTCATAAACGCCTGCTCGAGCGACTCTGCTAACTCTGGTTCTTTCGAAGAACACCTTGATTTGAAAAGAGAAATCAACACCTCCATTGAATGATCAAACCATTTTTCTTTGAATACTCATGGGGATTTGGAGGACCAGTGAGGCGGGAGGAAAGAGCGATCGCAAATCTCACGAAGAAATTCCAGAGTAAAGTATGCGGTGGCTCCTAAACGAACTTCTCTCCTACAGAGGGTGAAAGATACGGCGAAAAAGCTGTATCGAGCGAGTGCGCTACATTTCTCCACCTGGTCATTTTTTTTTCGGTATGCCGCTCCGTGAGCAAGGAGCGCCGCGAGCAGAGCGAGAGAACGAAGCGGGCTATGGTGATGTCGGAATTTTCACCTATTTGTATCTATTTAGTGATCAGTCCGCTAGTTTCTTTGATCCCACTCAGTCTTCCTGTTCCGTTTGCTTCCAATAGTTCGACCTATCTAGAAAAATTGTCAGCCCAAGAATGTGGTTCCGATCCTTCCTGTGTTGCCAGAAGTCGTTTCGATATATGATTTTATCTGGTTCCTATTTTATTTATTATCCCTGCTCCGGAAGTCACCTTTTCCTTTCCTTGGGCAGTACCTCCCAACAAAATTTATCCGTTTAGATCTTGGTCCATGATGGCCTTTTTATTGATTTTGACGATTGGATCTCTCTATGAATGGAAAAGGGGTGCTTCGGATCGGGAGTAACCACTAGTGATAGGGCTAAAATCGGGGGGAAGGACAAAGGAAAGAGCGATGCCTACATTAAATCAATTGATTCGTCATGGTAGAGAAGAAAAACGGCACACGGACCGTACTCGAGCTTCTGATCAATGTCCCCAAAAGCAAGGAGTATGCCCGCGTGTTCCGACGAGAACACTGAAAAAACCTAATTCAACTCCACGTAAGATAGCCAAAGTACGGTTGAACAATTGACATGATATATTTGCTCACATTCCGGGCAAAGGTCATAATTCGCAGGAGCATTCTATGGTGTTAATAAGAGGAGGTAGAGTGAAAGATTTGCCAGGTGTGAAATCCCATCGTATTCGAAGAGTCAAGGACTTGCTGGGAATTCCGAATAGAAGAAGGGGCAGATCTAAATATGGTGCGGAAAAACCCAAATCGATATGAATGGAAGATGCCTCTGGAACTTCTTTTTCTTGGCTCGGTCAATCGGGGAGGGGCAATGAGCAAGCAAGAACAAGTCTTTTAATTGAGTTCATCCCATAGCTTCAGATCAGGTAGAGGCATCACTACGTAGTGGGTGGGACGAGTGTTTCATTATGTCTTCTGGAGAACGAACCAATCCCATGACTTCCTGGCCCAACCGGTCCCCAGTACAGTAATCTACTTCTTAGGAGACCCTCTTATCAGAAACGATCAGATCAATCCCGGTAACAACGCCGGGAACAACTATCTTTTTGAATGCTTTCTCTGATCCTAAACATAAAAATTGAAAAAGTACTACTCTTTATTCTTCCCATATGACTAGCCGTTCAGTTGAATACAACAGGCTATTTTTGGTCATAGGGAAATCTCTTCTATCATGGTTTGTTGAGATATGGAAGAATCTTGGTTCGGAAAGGAACGATCATAATGATCTTCCTCCTTATAGAACCAACCCAACCTATAGAATTCTCGTACAGGTCGTTGGCTAAGAATGAATAGTAGGAGTTGGTCGTTTCATGGGATCGCGGCTGCCACACGTCTGATGAGTGCTACGCCCGGGGAGGGAGAAGGAATGAATGGGATGCTCACTGGAACAACCTCAGTGATTTTGAGAAGGCAGGGAGCTGACGTCTTTCTTCGCGTGTATCGCTCGCTGGTGGGGGTGTGCGATAGATATGGCGAAGTTCGAGTAGAACACTCGGCTCGCTATCACTCGCTGATTCTTTGATTTTGAGATCAGAGTCTCGCGGAGTAAAGAGAGTTTTAGATTCGTAGCGGAGTAAGATGCTGACCTCATTCGTAAAAGAGGTTGATGCTGTCAGAAGATTCAGATGGAGTCTCGCTTAGTCACTCACTCAGATGTTGTATTAATAATGAGCGAGCTTGCTCATGAGTCTACGAATGAGCTGCGAGACTCAATCTTCCAATCAGAATCGGAGAATTAAAGGGCTCAGCTCTACTCGGGACCAGCCCTCCGAAGACCTCTCTAGCGGACCCATTTTTGAATGTATCTTGCCTATCGGCTTAGGACCAGGGTTATTAGGGCTAGGCTTCCTATCATTATTCCCTCGTTTACCATTTTAGCTTGATGGTGCATGGGAAGAAGTAGGCTCGTTCAAGGATGGGAGTTTTCCGGATTTTAGGGCTGCCTCAATCCTACCCCCTGCCAAACTCAGTGACTGATAATTTTGAAGTGCCCCTTTCTTTTTTTCATCCTGAGTTTCATGTCGATCTGCTCCTCCTCCTAAGAGCAGTGGCTTTCAAAAGGAATCTTAAGAAGGTGATCCATAAGGAGAAAAGAAATAGAAAAAGGGAAGAAGTGAAAGGGGATCAAAGCAGAGGAAAGAAAGAGCTTTAAGAAAAGGAGGCATTGGTGAGCCCCAAAACTAAGGGCATCACTAAGAATTTAAATGCTCCATATCTAGCGACACATGTCGTATTGGACTCATCCACTTCGGCTATACGGAGGTCGGTAGTACCTGGACCTTCAACCTAACTTTGTGAAGTATCTACCCCGATCAAACAAGTCGGCAATAGGGGGAAGAGGTTCTTCTTTTTGTTTATGTTCAGGGCTCTTTAGTCAATACATAGCCGCAAGCTCCCGTCGCGCTTCCGCTGAAACAAAACTGGTGCTCCAAAAGGCTTGCTGGTAAACCCTGCAGCCAAGCTAGCGCTTGCCGAGCTAACGCTGCCTCAGCTCCGCTAGCTCGGCTGGTGCCATTCGGTAAGGTGCAAAGGCAAGCGGCCTAGCAAAGGGCGAAAACTCAATTCGGTGGTCTACTGCGCCCGCCCTCCTCGGTGGCAGTTCAGCAGGCAACAACTAAGGTAAAACGCAAACTCCAGCAACACTTGCTGAATCTCCTTAAGGAAGGGGTGCCTCCCCTTAGACCTTATGGCTCGGACCCTCCTGTACCACCAAGGCAGACAGATACGTCTCCTGGCCCTTGCGCAAGCCTTTCTTCAGCAGCATGGCTGAAACCATTATACTAGCGCGCCTCCTACTTTGCCTTCACAACCGGCACATACAAGGCGCCTTGTCATCCATAATGCAAAAGGAATTCAGGTGGGGTAGGGGCACTGCCCTCGCCCTGCTAAGGAACTCAAGTACCAAGTGTCGCAACCCCGGACCGGGTTAGGGAATCCAAATCTGGGATCGGGACTTAATGATGCCGCGCCACGTGCATCTCTTTGGCTAAACCACACACGGAATTAAAAGAACATTTATCCGTGCACGTGATTTCCCACAGGGTTCCGCGGTGAGGATTATCTTTACACATAAACATATCAAACACATATTCAAGATTGCGGAAGCATGTAGCAAATCATGTTAGTGCTATTCCATTCCATAAATGAGACTGATTTATATTTGACATGACAAATATCAGAATGAGCAATGATCATAAGCATATTTCCCAAAGGTAAAGTTAATTGAGTATACAAAAGATCAGTTAATTAGTTGACCCAAAAATAATGGTCAACAAAGACCATACAACTCATAAAACCCAAAATAAAGATATCACAAGTCCCCAAAATGTGTCGTTCTCAAGGCAAGGTCAAATGTCTACATGACATCGTCGGCTTGCCACTCTATCACTCGCTACGGTTCACCGACCGCCTCCTCAGGCTCCTCCTCGATGGCAATAAGCTCGGGACCTGAGTACCAAAATAAATGGATCAGACACGATGGTCTGGCAGGTGGGTGAAAAGATATAACAATAATTTAAAACAATAATGCCTTTAGAAACATTGTAGAGCCTGGATAAATAATGAATTTCCTAAAAGAAGAATGTGTCATTTAAAAGAGGTGCATATGCAATAAAACATGTAAGGTAACAAGGGTTCGGAAACTAACAAGATGGCGACCACACAAAGCTAAATCCTCTCTCACAAAAGTGATGAGAGCACATCGGGACATTGACCTCAGTCACACATGGTGAGGAGAATCAATGACGTTGACCTCAGTCACACGAGGTGAGGAGAACCAACAATTTTTATATAATAAATACATATAATACTCTGCGGGACCACGGTAGCGAACCGGGAATATCGGGGCGAGGCGGGAACCATGCTGCAGCTGGTATAACAGAAGGGGGATATCCGAACCGGTGGATCAAACCGATAAGGTTATCCAAGCTTAGTGGTGCCGACTCATAGGTAACATGCGAAAATCGAAACAATTGAATACACATAGCGGGGCGGGGTGCTCGTAGGCACAAAACACATTTAATATCGGGACGGGTCTAAACAGATTAGCAATATGGTAAAACAATGCTCTCGGGGCAAGTATACTCACATGTCATGAGTTTGAATTCCATAAGTAAAATTTTGTTAAGAATCAAATACTAATGGATCCTCATACATTCCCTGGGTAGACATCGAGGTTTCAAGATTGGGCCAATGTGGATAGGGCTCCGTATGTCGATAATGATATAAGTTGGTACTCTTGAGAATTAGGGACATCCCGGGTCCTTATACACATTGACCAACTTAGAAATTCCTCAAAGAATCTCCATAATGAGGTTTCTCCTTCCTACGGGCTTCATACAATGCCTTACAAGTCCTTACACGGCATTGGGGCTCCATACGATACCTCCCCGAGCCTAAAAACAAAGTTTCAAATCCCTAGGTATTGACCCATGACAGACAGGCAGTTCGCTCGAGCGAACTGGGAGGTTCGCTCGGGCGAACAACTCTCTGTCTGGGGTTCGCTCGGGCGAACGAGGTTCTGTGACGGGTTCGCTCGAGTGATGTGTCACGGTCGCTCGAGTGAACTGTCTAGAAACTGATTTCTGTACACAGTCCGTTCCTTCCTCTTTCTTTCCTTTCACCCTCCTTTGAGCACCCATTGATCATACATTTGAGGGTCTCTAAAACCTCACTTAAACCCCTTTCAATCCATCATTTACTTCCCCCAACAACCACACCAACCAAACACTAACTCCTCAACCATTTCCATTTCATTCAATACAAGACATCTCCATAACTGAAAATCCATAAATGATCATAAATGATCTAAAAGCAACACAATGAAACACATGTTTTCCAAAATCATGAAACTCATAAAAATAACTTAGGTGAAAGCAATGGTAAGAGTTCAAATCATTATAAACAAGAAACCATGAAAACAATCCATTCATCCACTTGCCTTGGGTCCAATGCAAATCAAATTGAGCTCTAAACACCTATTGAGTCCACAAGCAAACTGTTAGTTTTATGGACTCAATCCAGTAGATGATATAATAAATTGATTAAATTCTTTGTTTATTCATATATTCATGCTTTCCTTTCATGAGATGAATGGTGATTTATTATATACTTGCACATAACCAATACGAATGACATGATGGTTCATGAGATGAACCGGGGTCCACAAGTATATTAGATGTAACACATGTGTATGGATGAGATCCACATACGGGAGACATGTGTGACAAATCTTATACTTAAATATCTTCACAACCAGTGATGAGACTGGACATCTCATACTGACAAGGTTGCAGCACTTTGATCACTATGAGATAGTGTGATTTGTCTCAATCATCAGAATGGAAGATTCTAGATCATAGTGTTGGTACATTGGATGTATTGAAGGACCATGAGAAGCACCTTATAAACACTGTCTTTATTTTAAGGTCTGCTCTCATAATTCCCTAGCAATAGGCTCTCAATCCTGAGACATTAATGAACTCAAGCTTCTATCTATTCATTTGCTTTGAGTCACCAATGAGTGAGGCCAACTGTAGGTCAACACCTCGGTGATTTGGGTACATGGTAGTAGAGCTGTGGGAACATTCAATAGTCAAGAAGGAATCTATCTCTAATATCCCCTTCTGCCAATTAATGGATTTATCATTGGTAAGTGCGCACCCATTCCGATTAAGAGTTAATTGGAAAGGTACCATTGATCATTATAATTAATTGGGGCTCAAGGATAATAAGATATGGATCTAGTTTGGAAGACAGGTCCAATTGATCCATGGATATTGATAGAGGGGTCTACTTGTGGTAATGTGGAAGTTTAGGGTCTTCTATGTAATATTCCTAAGACTGGAGTTCAATTGCATTTATATAGTGGAGTTATTTGCAATTAACTGTGGGCCCGGATTACACATGAGATGTGGGGTCGCGTGTCCCAGTTGGAGCCAGCTTTCTAAGGAATCCCTAGTGGTCCCCACGCTAGCCCAATAATTAGAAACTATCTAATTCTAGTAGAACTCTAAAAGGAAAGTTACTATTTCTATTTGAAGCGAGACTTCTAATAGTGGTAATAGTAGACTTACTAATTTTAGTAGAAGTGAGACTTCTATTTTAATTAGAAAGGAATTAGAAAGATACTAATCATATTTGAAGTGAGACTTCTAATTATCATATGGTAAGTTACTAATTAATGGAAGTGAGACTTCTATTGTAATTAGCAAAGAGGAGGCAACTTGAAAAGCTATAAATAAGAGGAGAGGATGCCTTGGACGTCCATGCTTGCTTCTTCCATTGGGATTCACGCCCAAGGCTCTCTAAGTGCAAGTGTTGCACGAGCTCTTCTCCTCTTCCCTCTTCTAGTTCTCTTTCTAGTTCCTCCCTAGAGTTCCTAGTAGTTTTCTCTTGGAGATCCCACCATCTTCTTGAGAAAAGGAGAATCTAATACGGGTCATAGTGTGGAAGATCAAGAGGTCTTGGAGATCCCTATTTGATTAGTGAAAGCGTTTCATCATCAAAGAAAGACGCAACTCCTCCATTAGAGCACAACCGAGCTCCAAAGGTATAATCCACTTCCTTGTATGTTGTAAATTATTATGGATGCTTGTTAGTTGTTGTTTTCTATCTTCTAGATAGATTATATTTACTGATCATAATGGCTGAGATTGAGGACATAGATCTTGGATTGGGTTTTATAGCCTTGTGGATAGTTGATCCCTGCGTCAAGTGGGTCAAAAGTTTTTGAAACCTATCCTAGAGGCCCACCCTATTTCCAACACAAACACCTATACAAAAACCCCCAAATCCAACCCTAGAATATCAAAATCCAAGTAAGACAAAATGAAATCTTCTAATAAACGAAATGGAGCTTCCCTAGGGCTAAACAAACAAGATTCTAAAAGATTGGAAGGATCACTTACCTAAAAGTGTCTCAAATAGGTAGAGGGAGCTCACAAGAAGCTCCAATGGTGATGCATGTCTTCACAAATGGTACCAATAGAGAGCTCTTGAGGTGAGGAAGAAGATTGCAAGGTCCAATCTTGGTTTAGCCAAGTTCTTGTGGTGATTTATGAGGAAATAAGCAAGATGAACAAGGGGGAAAAACCCTTAGGGCTGGAACCTCTCCTCTTCTAGGGTTTTAGCAAGAAATGGGAAAAATGAAGGAGAAGCTCTCTATATATAGCATGGGGGAATGGGGCCCACAACTTAAAAGACTTCTCGGGCTCAAAACATGGCTTTCGGGGCTTCAAACGAATTCGACGAAGAAGACAAAGTTGATCGATGAAATTTCTAGTTTGCAAAAAGTATATATTTTGTACATTTTGGTGACATTGAAATTGGTGTCCAGATTTTGGGTGAAAAGACCATTTTGCCCTCGAATTGTGAAAAGTCGGGCTTAGGGCTCTCGAATGGAAACGATGTCAACATGAAAGTTCTAGGGATTAACAAGATAAGTCCAATGGGTTAAAAACATAATTTTTGGAAATCATCGGTAAACCCCAAATCTCACACAATTCGTAACAAGAACCCCCAAAGGGTCCCACAAATAAAAAGGCTCTCAAAATTCCCCAAAGCTATTGTAAAAGCTATTCTAATCTCAAACTATTCAAAAACCACTAAACACACTTAAAACTAAAACACAACTTAATTAACTCTAATCTAGGTCTCTCGGGTCAGGGTCTTACACCAAGACCACAAATCATCGAGTTGCACCGCCATAGAGTTGGCTCGGCCTGACCAGCCAGCCATCCGGATCGACAGGCACGCCCCTCGCAAGTCCCGCCAGTAAGTGGAGTCTTATATAATCCTTCCGTCCCGTGCCCGCAGTAGGCTTGAGTTATATAACCATCCCTCCGTTCGGTCTGGCTAGTATCCTTCGCCGAACTCGCCTTAAACCTTAAAGTAGGCTACAGTCTAAAATACCTCCTTTCCTTCCCTCCGTAAGCTAGGCGTAGTGCAGTAGCTCTTGGGGATAACAAAAGACCGACTGATGAACGAATTTGATCTCTTATGTTCCTGAAGGAGTGAGTGAACGTAGTGAACGGTGCAAGCAGCAAGCGGGGCAACATCAAGTGTTGCGGTTTGATGAATCGGAGGAAATGTTGCCTGCTCTTTCGTCACAGCCATCAAGCTAGCAACAAGACGACTAAGCCTATTCGCCCAACAAAGAGGCCGCCTTCGGGACTGCTTAACAGAAGCAAGAAGAGCAACAACAACTAGACGTAGCAACCCGAAGGAACAAGACGACTTCCCGCCTTACCGCTTTCCTGCATTCATCTTCTCTTTTTCCTTTCACCTCTTTCAAGTGAGGTCCCCATTACTTCTATAAGTAAGACCACTCTCCTTGAACTTGCCGAAGGAGAACACCAAGCTCCACCCCTACCCTCACGTCAGGGCCTCCCTCAAGAAAGGGAACCCCATCCACTAATCCGCGCATTCCCATGAGGCCCTTCGGGACAACAACTCCTTACTTCCTGACTAAAGACGTGGACTTGAGTTGTCTTGAATTGTCTTGAGTGCGCCCCTGTGAACCCCTATACCCGCCCCCAACCAATCCCGCTTAAGGGCTTCCCTTACAAAAAAGGAACTCAAACACAAAACGAGTCGCAACTAAGAGGCTAGAAAGCTGACGAAAGGATAGGGCCGCTAAGACGGGAAGGGCAGAGGAAGAGTGGTTTCCCTTAGGGACCCAAAACAACCTGACGCACAGCGTGGATTGACTGCCCCCCTTTCTGTGACTTGCCAGACTAGCCAGACTTGCCGGCTTAGCCTTGACTTGGACGGCCTGGACTCCCCCCTGATGAATAACCCCCAGCTTGGACTACCCTTGCTTAGCCTAGCTTAGCCGGACGTCACTCCCCATATCCTTTTGAAACCTCCGCCCCGGCTGAACCCCCCTCTGCTTGTGCTTGGATTCACTTCCCCCCTGCTGACCCCCACACCCATACCGCGCCCCCTGTGTCGTCAGCTTCTTGCGAGGAAGCACTTCCCGACTAACGCCACTAAACGGCGCTATTTAACGGTCGGCAAGAATCGCGTAGGCCCTGACGGGTGCCTTCATCCACCGGAGGACTACTAAGGAAAGACTCTTCCAATCCCTACTCCAAGGGTAGCTCCAAGAGCAACTCCCTCACTCGAAACTACTAGAAGCCAGAACACCCACTAAGCTTAAGAATAGGGGCAACTCGCAAACAAGGTAGCCCACTCCTTCCCGCCTCACTCGAACAACCAGACTAGCCGGCTTAAAGGCAAAGGGAAGACAAGAAAGCTAATCCGCTCCGGACAGGACTACTAACCCGACAGAAAGACAGATACCGGAAATACTACTCCCAAGAATCAGACAAGACCTGCACTTCCCGCCCCTAACAGAGGAACAACCAAAGGGGTAGGCTCTGAGGGACTGATAGCCAAAGACGCACTCTCGACCACGAACTCGAAAAACAACAACAAGCTGTATAATATTGGCCCCTTCGGGCTTTTTTGCCAATGAAGACGTGTACTCTATCTGTAAGCCTTCACGGGAGGGTCGCCTTCACTTCCCTTTAATATACAGTTGGCGCCCCTTACCCCTGGATAGTCATTTTATTTTGGTTTGGCTGGCTTTGGCGGGTCGCAACAGAACAACCTGCGCGTTGCGGCGCCTTCTTACGTCACAGGGCGGGGCGCCTTCACTTGCTGCCGTAGTTTGCGGAGTACTTTGCTGGCTCGCTTCGCTTTTGAAGCTTCGCTCGTTGCAACACTTGACTCTGCCCAAGTGCTTGCTGGTATAGGAACATAGAGTGCGCGAAGGTAGACCAACGAGGTAGGTAGCTAGATAGGAGTCCATGCGTAGGCATAATATAAATAGATGGGAGTAGGAGCAGAGTTCATTCGACGTTTGAAAGCCAGAGCCTATTCTAGTTCTAGCACCGGAAGAGCAATTCCAGAGCGAACATCCCTTCCTTTTCGATAAGTAGCAGTAAATTGAGATCATTCACCAGCAGAAGGGGAGGTAGTAGGGGGAAGAGATCTTATACGAGCAATTGTGTTATATGTAATTTAGTTGGATGTGTTGGTATTAGGTGCGAATGGAGAGTGTAACGCATAGGGATCGGAATGAATGAAGCATAGGTGGAAACAGTTCCAGTCCCAAATCGAGATACAGGGCCTGCCCCTCGCTACAGGGAAATCTCCTCATCCCTGGTCCTGTCTGAACTAGGAATATCTAGGGCTGCCACAGATGCCATGACCTGTGTTTGGGAGCAAGCGTATTTCGGTATATAACAACAATATATTGGAACCGATTGATTTATTTGAACCTTCCAAGGAAAGGAAAGGTAACAACCTCCGAGGCAAAGTACAACCATAGTCATAGTGAACCTATGTCGGTTACCTTATAGCAGGAACCCCGTCGAGGCTATCCTTCTATAGTGCCACCTTCGGTATGGGTTTCCTTAAAGGGGACAGCCACTTGCAGTAGCGCTTACAACTCTTCGAGTTGCCTACCTTCGTTACCTAATTCCTTAGACAAAGAAGTAGTAGCGGTTATATTAGTGACTAAGGTAACCATTCCATACCTCCGAAGGTCTATGGGAGTTGCCTAGAAGGTTCCAATAATCCAAACCAAATTGGGCTAAAAAAAAAATATAAATAAAAGCTCAATGCTTAACACATTCAAGTCGCCTACTCATATTCAAAAGGCGCTACTTCTAAAGTAAAGGCGACCGCCCTACCGGACCGGAGGCGGCCCGCCCGGATGACAACATAGGATGATTCATGTGATGTAAAAGAGGGGGCCCGTTTCTCGTCTCGCAGGCAGGGGTGAGCTTTAACACTATACATTTACCACTACGAACGAAGGACCAACGACGATCGTCGGAGGAGAAGGAGGAGGAGGAGCTAATTCGGACGGAATCGAATGATTACGAGATACACAATGAGACAAAGCCTACAGGGGAGAGCACTTAGACAATTCACTTTGAGTACAGGGAAGTCCGCTGGGAGGAATTCCTCAGGGCGTATTACGGTTTTTCACCGAGGGGGTGGATCGAAGCGATTGCAGCGAAGAATTGATCTGAAACGAAGCACTTCGTCTATGGGCATTGTAGAAAGGATCGAATATGACCCTAATCGTTCGAGGGGGTGCGGCTACGCCGCCAGAGGAAATGCAACACGATAGAAGAGTTCGCTCCGCCGCGTAAGATCCTCGAACCTACCACGGCCACCATCTGCGGCCTATTTTCGTGCTCTTCCCTGCCCGGGAAAGTGGATCAAAGAAAGGTAGCTTGCTTCTCTCCTGGACTGATGGCGGCTTATGTAGTGGTCGGCCTTCCTACCAGAATGCCTCCTTGGTCGAAGAGCCAAGCCAGCGCAGGAAGCAAAAAAACTTGCGCGAAGGACGTTTTCTTCTCTGCCCTCTCCTCTCCAAAGGCCAAGGGAGAGACTGCATCCCTTTCCTTCGGTAGCTCTTTTGGTTTCCCAAGGATAGCGGTAGCTGGGGCAAAGCCCGCTTTCTTCGCTCCGCGAATGAGAGAGAAAGTCATCGGAAAAAAGACGTTCTCTCTTTGCGAGGTCCGAAAGTGGAGAACGCATTGCGTTCTCTGGGCACATAGGATCAAACGTAAAGCAGCGCTTTCTTGGCAGAGTTTTAGGCGGCAAGAAACTTTAGGGCTTGTTGGAGCTGCTGAGCATAACGAATCGAAGCCGAAGGCGGATCAAGGTAGCTTGCTCCCAAGCCAAGTGCTTGCTTACGCTTTATGTAGTGGTCGGCCTTCCTACCAGAATGCCTCTAGAAGCTTCTACAAAGCTTTGCTTCCGGTAGAAGCTAGTCGCTTCGGTAGCTTGCCTGCCAAGCCGATAGGCGAAGGGCCGAAGGATGGAGCGTGCAAAGTCGATCGTGCACCTGTCGTGTGACCCGTTGGTCCTAAGCAATGTCTTTCGCGAAGCGACCCACCTAGAAACAGCTCTCCTTTATGTTAGGGGGGCACTCAAATGGAACTTCGATCGGATGCGGGTATCCAATCCCGCCGCTGAGATGTCCAGCGGATTCCTGGGCCTTGACGAATGGCCGGCCACCTTTTACGTTAGAAGAGCAAAAGGCCCGGGGCATAGCAGGATGAACCAATGTGAATGAGTGTAAGCTTCGTTGCCCGAACACGATTGGTGCTGACCACACTAGGTGCTACCGTGGTAGCAAGAGAGGCCAGGCGGTGACAATTGAGAGGTTGTCACTGAGCATTCCTAGTCACACGGGAAGAGAGGTCAAATGGCAAGGCAAGGCCATACGCCCGTGTGGCTCCTCGCGGAGTATAGCTCACATCCAAACATCTGATTGGGGAACGGGGCAACGCCCATGAAGCTCCGGCGGAAAGGGAAGGCCTGCCAGGCCGTATGCCCATGGGTGCAGGATTCTTCGAAAAAGCGCGGGCTGACTCGGAGACCTGGGACCTTGGCTTAGCAACGAATGAAGGGAAGCTCGAAGAGCTTTCTCCGCCAGCGGCTTATGTAGTGGTCGGCCAACTAAAGCTCGCTAAGCTTCGCTTCCCCCCCTTACTGAACTTCACTTAGTAGTCGGCATTCTATAAGCGACTTGTCGAGTCTACGAAGCTTTGCTTCTTGTAGTCGGCCCGTAATGCCTCCCTTCATTCCTAAAGTCTCCTTCCAGCCCAGACTAGAAGCTAACCGCCAGAAGCTCACCCTTCGGGTCTCGCTTCCAGCGCTGGAGGCCAAGCATTCTGCCAGACGTCCCGGCCTGGGAGCCGGGTTCGCCTTTGGTACTTCAGTAGATCTTAAAAAAAAGGCGCTACTTCAATGCAGCCTTAACTACAACTACATTACGCAAGCCCCACCGATACCTACCTATAGAGTCAAAGTACCAGTGACGGTGACTTTCTAGGTTTATGGATGAAGTCAGCTAAACTCCATCAAACTCCTCAATCAATATCAACAAACAACATGTCGTGACCATGACGGTTTGGTTAGGCTTGGTTGACTTGGTAATGTAAACTAACTAATAGGCGGCGGCGTTTATTCAAACAAAGGGAACCTAATGTTCGCCTTGGTACTTTAGTTTAGTAGTACGACAGTTGTAGTACTATTAAGTAGCTGTACAACAGAATGCCGTTCGCCTTGACTTTAGTATTGAGTAGTACTTAAGTAGCTAAGTTTCCAAAGGTGAACAGCCCCCTGTCCTTTATTTATAGTCGTAAAGGGCTTCTCAGAAAAGTAAGGAAGGAGACATTCGAAAGGCCGACCACTAACAATAAAGAAATCCAATTTTTAGAGAGGGGGGCCTCAAGTTCTTAGGAAGAGCCGTACGAGGCAGCTCACGTACGGTTCGGGAGCCGAGCCCCAGCACAGGGGCTTAGGTCAACACTTATATATTAGCCAGTCATCAATTGGAAGCGGGCAAGATGGTGATGAATTGCGATTGGTCCAAACCTTCGACCAGCGGCTTCTTGCGACCTGCCCAGAATGCCCATACATACCTTCGGTTCCAAGACCTTGTTCGCACAGCGAATAAAGGCCGGGTTGAAGGGGGCAGTCAGCTGGCTGCTTCTTGGCCACGCCCCCCTGCTTATAGATACGAGATACTTGATCTAAATTATCAAGTAGGAAATTGCATACCATTAGCCGATATACGTATAGGAACATGGGTACATGATATTGAATGTAATCCAGGTCAAGGCGCAAAGCTGGCTCGAGCCGCAGGAACTTTTGCTAAAATAATGAAGGAACCAGCACCACAATGTCTTGTGCGGCTACCTTCGGGTGTTGAAAAACTCATTGATTCCCGATGCCGAGCTACTATTGGTATAGTTTCCAATCCCAACCATGGTGCACGTAAGCTTAGAAAAGCAGGACAAAGCCGGTGGTTAGGCAGACGCCCCATTGTTCGTGGTGTTGCAATGAATCC
This sequence comes from Litsea cubeba, assembly GCA_012931725.1. Taxonomy (NCBI): domain Eukaryota; kingdom Viridiplantae; phylum Streptophyta; class Magnoliopsida; order Laurales; family Lauraceae; genus Litsea; species Litsea cubeba. The sequence goes on from CM022948.1 coordinate 15,444,888, forward strand.
AGTGGATCATCCTCATGGAGGAGGTGAGGGGCGCACGAAAGGAGGTAGACCTTCGGTGTCACCTTGGGGGAAGCCCACCAAAGCAGGATTTCGGGCAGTAGTGGGGGGTGGGGAAAGGCAGAAATTAGTTCATGCCATGAGGATCAATATGGAAGGGCAGTTTTGTTTACAATCACTTTTTATTCTTCCTCCGTTAGATGAAAGTGATGGTTTCCTTTTTGCCAGGCAGGCCAGTGGTTGCCTCCTCTTTTTCCATCGCTTCAAGCTGAGTGGATGGTGGTACTTCTATTGACACCTCTTGTTTGCCTCCTATCTCTTAAGGGCCTTATTTCCTCCCTTCCCCTAACCGTTCTGGACTCGATCGAACAAGCCAAGTTTGACCCGCTCGTTGCTCACCTTTTTATTGGAAATGCACTGACTACTTCATAACTTTCGCCTATCAAATATGCACTTCTTCGCTTTCATTTGCTTAACCGCCTTCGTGCCCCTCTTTCCCGCTTTTAGCTATAGGCAGTCAGTTAGGACAGTCATAAGAAATCATTAAATGCTCTATCCTTCGAGGCAATGCCCTCCTTCCTTCGAAGAATAGGTTCCAGCAAGGTTCGCTACAAGAAGCACCAACCACTCAATAGCTCAACTTTCTCCCTTATATGAATTCTAAACCCCCTACATGGGCAAACCGTTGGGCAAGTCCTTATCGAAAGGAATGGTCCATAACCAGTGAATAGTAAGCTATTGGGGACAAGCAATCCGCTCGGACCGGTCTGAGGCTCTGTTCTCAGAAGCAATGGGAAAATGTAAATGTGATTCGTATCGTATGGGCGGACTCAATATGGACACCAGATGTTGGTTAAGTTACACCATATGGTCCAGTGAGGAGAGAAAGAAAGACGGACGTGGAAGCAGATTGAATATCGGCGACGAGGCCTTAATTAATGGACAGCGAGTATCCGCTTCCGTATCAGCGCCTGTGTCGGTTTATTTGGAGGTTGATGATGCTGCTTCTTATTATTTTCCAGTGGATGGTGGTGTGAAAGCCTTTTTTAATTCCTGACGACTTATCCCTCATAAGCCGCTGCTAAGCCGGGTCGCCTACTTGTGCCCTCAACACATACGTTTGGGAGTTCCTACGTTCCTCAGTACTCTCTCCTTACCTCCATAGAGATGAAAACAATAAGAAGACGCTACGCTATCGGGTTCAAAAGATGCGAAAGCGCCTTTCTCCCTATTAAGAAAGAACAGTGAGCTCCAAGGTTTTCAGTGGAGAATGGGACCTATATATCAAACAAAGACCGGGTACTGTTTTGTTCGGCGCACCGCTATGGATGGAGCAATCACCCTTTACCTCCAATGAATGCGTTTCTATCTTGACCGCGAAAAAGCACTCTCTGATGGATGAACGAGAACGCCCTCCCCTAAGGTTCAGAACGAGAAGAAAGCCCTCCCCTACTAAGGTAGATAATTGCCAGGGATAACCCGCTCTACAGAACAAAGAGGTGCGCAAAGACCCTCGTGTGGGGATCATGGTAGTGGGCATTTCTCACTTCGCATATGGATCGATTACCCAACATGATTACTGATTGATTACCTAAGGAGAAGCATAATTCCTCGATTGCTCTAAAGCTGTATTTTTCTAATTTATGAAAATCCTTCTCTGCCCTTCTTAGTCTCTCTTCTACTTGCGAAAAGAAGACTCATTAGGCCGATGTTCCAATAGCAGTTCTGCTGATCAAGATTGACCATCCAGAGCGCCAACACTTGACCCAATCAGAATCAGTCCGGCATATCGGCACCGTAAAGATGGATTTGTAAATCAATGAAAGCAGCATAAAGAGTTTAGATGTGATGTGACGATGAACCTCCACGCCATCTCCTGCGGCTATTTGTCTGATTGCGTTGGATGACTTCCTGCTTGGCTTGGGAAAGATGCTTCGTCAAGCTCCCGTGCCTATAGGCAAATACACACCGCTCGGGATGTTAGCGCTTTAGTTCAGCTTGATCTGTGGAACGTGATCAGTTACCTATCAAAGTAGAGTGAGGGTCTACTTTAATGGGAACTGTATGTGGTGCTACGACGCCTTAACAAATGAAAAATGAATCGGAATGATCACTTGACATACTGGGCGCTGAAAGCTGCTTCTTTTCTTTCATACATATATTATGGGGAGCTTTTATAGTACGTGCTTCCCTTCACCTGGGCCTAAGATAGGACTCTCTTGGGTAGCCGAACCGTCCTAAGGTTCTGATCAAAGATAGAAGACGGAACCCAAACTCCTTGCTTGGAATCATGACAAAGGCCACGTCGCTAGGGAAATGCCAGAATGGACAAGATGGTCAAGGAGCTGAAAGGCTAAACTTCCGGCTGAAGCAACCCAAAGAACTCAAACTATCTCGAGATATATAGTCGATAAATCCAAGCGCTATCAAAATAAAAGAGTATCGCATCGGTCTACCACACTAGCCAATCTGATTTAGAACTGGCCATCCGAAAGTACTCCCTTTCCTTTCTTGGAGGAATTCCCCCAGGCAGTCCCCCCGAGCATTCTTTCCGGGTTCCGTTTCCTTGTCCTATGGAGCTCCTTTGTTGCTGGCAATGAGCCTCCTCCCTGCTAGCTCGATAACGGAGTTTGCTTCCCTCTTATATAGCAATCGCTCTTAGTAAATAACATAATGTTTAATAGAATCGGTTGTTCGTTCTCTCTCCTATCTTCTAGAGGAATTTAGTCGTGAATCTCCATGTTATGACTGAGCATTCCCTTCTTTCGAGTGTGCCTATCTATTATGAAGTTGTTTCCTAGCCCCATTATATTTATAAAGGCTATCCCGATATTGAGTCAAGCTCGGTAAGCCCGATTGTCTTACTTATTCTGTTGCCCAAGAAGAAGGAATGTCTTTCCCTAAATCTGCCGTATTTATAGCAGTCCAAAAAGAGCTTTGTCCCCGAGGGCATTTAGGTCAAGAGAAGTTCCGAGCAGCCTTTCTAAGTCCACAACTGATTGTGTATGTGTAAGAGAATGTGTTGTTCCTCTTTCTTTTATGGTATAGTACCACCTATCATACACCAACCTATCTTTTTACATAAATAAAAAGTACCAGAATCGGTTGCTAGTGGGCTGGCCTAAATGAAAGAGTAGGTTCCTCCTCCTAGTAGCAGCACATCTTTTACAGCTTCTTTTTCTGACAAAAGAAGTTCTTTTATGTGCTGTTTGAGCCCTACCTAATTTGCCTCTTGTTACAAAGATCGGATGAACTAGACCAAGGGTGAAAGAGGAGTCCCAAAGTGGAAGGATTCGTCGAAAATGGTCAAGCTAGGACTCAGTCCAAAGCCTTAAACAAAAGGGGGGCAGTCGAAAGGAAGGATGAATTATAAAGGAAAGGTACCGCCCCTGGGTACCTTTGTAGTAGATTTCCTTTTTTGTTGATTTGGGAGAAAAGAAAGAGAAATAAATCAAATCATTCAAAGAACGTTGAGCTGCACGAATGGCAACGAATGCTGAAGTCAAAGAGGTTTTTATCCGTATGATTAGATGTCTGTTGAGATCGGGGGTAGTTTGATTCTGGGAACCTATGGAATGACTGATAATAGGTTGTTGCTGAGGATTGCAATCTTAGATCCCCACTAATCAGGCTGAGCAGACGCAAGCATCTCTTCTGCCAACCCGGATTCATGTAGCGCTTGACTTTCCTAATTTGGATAAGTGCCCGGTCTTCCCTGAAACTCTTAGTTGACGCCGTTCTCTATCATGGTCAAGTCTTTGATCGTCGAGTCAAGCTGATCGAGGAATCAAGCCCTTCCCGAATGGGGTACAGTCGAGATCTTAAGAGGAGGTTCAGGGAGGGAGGGACTCAATCGAAACATCTCTAGCAAACCAAGTAGTGATTTGCTTGTATTGCGTCTATCGCGTATTTTGAAGCAAAAAATCCCTTCTTTCCTCTCCCTATGGTCGAGCTATATAAATAACCTCAAGTATGATCATTTTTGAAGCAACTTTCCGGTTGGAAAAGGTCATTAGGAGAAAAAGACGCCATTTCCTAGCTAGATGCGGTAGTTTCTAGACTCCAATACCTGACAGCTACTCGAATATTGCTTCTAGTCGCCGAGCTGAGGCTATCTCTTTCCTAGGTTTGGCTAAGGCAAATGACTGAATCCGTAAAATAGGAAATGAAATGTTATCCACCAACTCCCCTCTTTCTTCTTCTACTGATGCTAAGTATGCTTTCCCTCTAGGGATAGGACTGATGCCCGCTCGAAGCAGCCTTCATTGATATTGATCACTCTTACTATGGGATAAGAATATTCGTAACTAAGAGACTGAAAAGAAAGAAGACATGACTAGGAGGGATTCCTGGCCTAGGTAGTTTGTATGTGGTAGTTAGCTTCCTTTTCCCTAGATTGCTTGATCCTAGTTCCGCCCTTTCCTATTATCCCTAGTTGGAGGTTTACTATGTCCTCTAGGACGGAAAGGGATAAGATAAACAATGCCATCATTGACTTCTTCCTTTGACCGAGCTTTTTGTTGATTGACTGAACCCGGATTTCTTTTCCAATCCAAGCAACCTACGTGATCAAGTCTTCACGTAGTTCCTTCTCTCATGCGTTTTTCCACGATTCGCCTGTGGTAAAGCAGTTCTTAAATATCCTTATTGCTCGAGTGAGGTTTCAACTATGCTAGGAGGGTCCCGAAGGTAGGAGGCTGGGGGTCTAGGTCATAGTACGAGAACCTATTATGAGAACCCGACCCCAGATTTCCTGATTTAGCATAGTTTTAATCGTTGATTTGTTTTCTCAGTGGGTTTACCAGTTGTTTGATCGAATTTCTGAGTTTGATTATATTTTCTTTGGTTTTGGAAGCCAGTGAACCTAGACAGTGACCATAGGGTCCTATTTGTTTTGTGTGGTCATTTTGGAGAGATTCTCTTTGATTTTTGAAAGTTCCCATTTTAGCTTCATTTGACTAATCTCGCCATTCCCTACAACTTTCGTGTTCACTCCGTACCCATTTGAAACTCCGAAAATCAGTTTTTCTAGCCCTGGGGGCAAAATCAATCTTTTCACATTGAATCTGGACCCAAATTTCGAGATCTCAGAACCTTGCCAAATATATACTTTTTGGAAACTAGATATTATCAGAAACATTTCTCTCTTCTTGGTCGATCGCATTCGAGGCCCAGAAATCGATGTCTTAACACTTGAATCCATTATTTTATTCCCTTTGACCAAACAAATGACTTTTTCTATGGACCCCGGAAGTATGTCAATATTAACCTTGTTGGAAAGATAATTTTATTTCGGACACTTTTCATGTTTTAAGTTTCTTGATCCGATGTCTAGAAAGCCTCCTAATCTCAATTTGCAAGTTTGAGGTGTTTTAAGTGTGGTGGGGCCCACACCCACCCATTATAAGTGCCCATCTCCTCTCCCTCTTCTCTCCCAAAACCGTCCCAGCAGCAAGAGAGGAGTTTCAGCTCCTTTGAGAGTTTTTTTTCTCATTTCTTCTTCTTCTTCTTACTTCTTCGTCTCCAACCCCTTCCAAATCTTGCCCAAATGGAGAAATGGACTCCACCACCTTCTTCTTCACCATGAGGGCTTTCCTTTGATGCCATTGAAGGAGAAATCCAGCCACTTTGAGGTTCTTTTTTAGCAAGCTCTTGCCATTTGAGAGTCTTCCATGTAAGCTATCTTCCCCATCCCCTAGATTTGTGTTTTCCTAGCCCATGAGACTCTCCATTTTCATCATTGAAAGCTTTCTCTTTGTATTTCTTGGTTTTGACATTTTAGGGCTTGTTTTGGGGGGTTTTTGAATAGGTTGTGATTTCTTGGCTTGGAGTGTGATTAGAGGTTGATTTGCTTAGCTTTGGACCCAAGGCAAGTGGATGAATGGATTAATTTCATGATTTCATGTTTATAAGATTTGAACTCTTACTCATTGCTTTCACCTAAATTATTTTTATGAGTTTTCATGGTTTTGGAAATATGCATAATGATAGGTTATTCTCTATTAATTGTTCTCTTGGAAAACATGTGCATCATTGTCTTGTTTATAGACCATTAATAATCATTTATGGACTTTTATTAATGGAGTTTGCCTTGCATTGGATGAGGTGGAAGAGATGGAGAAGTTATGAATTGTTGGAGTGGTTGTTAGAGGGTTTAATGGTGTATTGAATGGGGCTTAAATGAGGTTTTAGAGACCCTCAAATGTATGACCAATAGGTGCTCAAAAGAGGGTGAAAGGAAAGAAAGAGGAAGGAACGGACTGTACACAGAAAGTGAGTTTCTAGATAGGTCGCTCGAGTGACCGTGACACATCGCTCGAGCGAACCCGTCACAGAACCTCGTTTGCTCGAGCCAACCCTCTGATCGCTCGAGCCAACCTGATCCGAACAGGTCCGCTCGAGCGAACCTTAGGTCTGCTCGAGCGAACCCCAAACAGAGAGCAGTTGCTCGAGCGAACCTCCCAGTTCGCTCGAGTGAACTACCTGTCTTGTGTGGGTCAATACCTAAGGACTTGAAACATTGTTTTTAGGCTTGGGGAGGTATCGTTTGGAGCCCCAATGCCATGTAAAAACTTGTAAGACGTTATATGAAGTCCGGAGGAAGGAGAAACCTCATCATGAGATTCCATGAGGTTTTCTAGATTGGCCAATGTGTATAAGGACTCGGAATGTCCCTAACTCTTAAAGAGTACCAAATTACATCATGACCGACATTCGGGACCCTATTCACACTGATTCAATTCTAGGAACCTCAATGTCTAGCCCGAAAATGTATGAGAAACCATTCGTATTCGATTTTCAACCAAACTCCTATTTTGGGATTTCAAACCCACGTGATATGACTAGACTGTTCCAAGAGTATTAGAAGTGATGTGTTTAGCTTTTGCTAACCTGTATATGTCGACCCGAGATGAATATGTATTTGTGCCTATGGGCACCCCGCTCCTTTACTATGCATTTGATTTGATTTCTCGTATTTGACCTATGAGTCGGCACCATTGAGCTTGGACGACCTTGTCGGTTTGATCCACCGACTTGGAGATCCTTCCCCTCCCGATAGCCAGCTACAGTCTGGAGCCCGCAGAGTTTTTACCCGGTTCGCTACCGTGGTCCCGCAGAGTATATATATGTATATTATAGTATCTTATCGTTGTCCCTCCTCACCTTGTGTGACCGAGGTCAATGATCCCGTAGGGTATGTGCTCTCTTCACTTTAGTGAGAGTGGATCTAGCTTTGTGTGGTTGCCATCTTGACAGTTCCCGATCCTTGATACCCTTATTGTTTTAAATATACATGCTTCATACATGCTTTAAATGAAATACCGATTTGTTAAATGTTAATGCTTTGTACTTTTTTTAAATGAATCCCCGATTTGTAAATGTTCGTACTTTGTACATGTTTTAAATAAATTATCGATTTGTCAAATATCCATGTTTTACACCCGTTTCAAATGAATACATGTTTTGCTAAATATTCATGTTTTATACATTCTTTAAAGGAATACATGTCTTGTCAAAGATTCATGTTTTATACCCGTTTTATATGAATTCAGAATTTTGTCAAACACCATGATTTATCATATGTTTTATTTTTCAGCACTTGTATTATCTTTTCACCCACTTGCCAGACCGTCGGGTCTGACCCACTACTTTGGTACTCAGGTTCAGATATCTAGCCCGATCAGAGTGTACGTGTTGGCTATGGAGCCATGAGCTTGCAGATTGTTTTGTCGGCTATGTCGTGTACACATTGAGCTTGACATCGGAGCTACGTCACATATGGGGTAGAGATTATGAGCTTATTTTGTATGGCTTTTACTAGCCCGTTTATTGGGATTGTAATTAATGCACATTGTTGTTTGTAACTTGAACATATATGGGAATATAATATCCAGATACTGTCAGCTCTGTATTTTGTTACAATGGTTTGTTCCAGTCTGATATGTTCATTGATAAGAAAATTATATGCTTGGGTTGAGTGCGACACGGAATCCGATGGCCACGGACTTCGAGTCGCAACGCCACGAAAGCTTCCGCAAAAATATTCAGGATGTGTTGGAACGTGTTATCCTCATACACGCGGATCTTGGGAGAAACATAATTGTCGCAACCCCGGACCGGGATTAGGGGAAAATCCGAATCCGGGATCGGGACGGTAATGATGCCGCGCCACGTGCATCTCTTTGGCTAAACTGCACATGGTATTAAGAGAAACATTTATCCGTGCACGTGATTCCCCATAGGGTTCCGCGGTGAGGATTATCTTTACACATCATCTCACATATAACCATATCAAACATATTCTCAAGATTGCGGAAGAGTGTAGCAAATCATAACAATGTTATTCCATTCCATAAACAAGACTAATCAACGATTATCATGACAAGATATCAGAATGAGCAATGATCATAAGCATTTTTCCCCAAAAGTAAAGTTAAGTGTATTTACAAAATATCAGTTGATTAATGCCCCAAAATAATGGTTAACAAAGACCATACAACCAAATGAAACCCAAAATAAAGATATCATAAGTTCCCAAAATGTGTCGTTCTCAAGGCAAGGCCGAATGTCTACATGACATCGTTGGCTTGCCACTCAATCACTCGTTGCGATTCACCGACCGCCTCCTAAGGCTCCTCCTCAATGGCAATAAGCTCGGGACCTGAGTACCAAAATAAATGAATCAGACACGACGGTCTGGCAGGTGGGTGAAAAGATATAACAATAATAAAACAATGATACTATGCAAAAGTTTAGAAAACCTGTGTATAAATAATGAATTTCATAAAAGATAATGCATCATTTGTTAAATAACAACATGAACGATATGAAACAGTAGAGATACCAAGGATAAGGAACTGTCAAGATGGCAACCATACAAAGCTACATCCTCTCTCACCGAAGTGAAGAGAGCGCATACCCTAACAGGATCATTGACCTCAGTCACACAAGGTGAGGAGGGACAACGATAAATACTATAATATACATATATATATACTCTGCGGGACCACGGTAGCGAACCGGGTAAAAACTCTGCACATTTCAGACTGTAGCTGACTATCAGGAGGGGAAGGAACCCTAAGTCGGTGGATCAAACCGACGAGGTCGTCCAAGCTCAGTGGTGCCGACTCATAGGTCAAATACGATAAATCAAATCATATGCACAGTAAGAAACGGAGTGCCAAGAGGCACAAAATACACATTCATCTCAAGTTGACATATACAGGTTAGGAATAGCTAAGCACATCTCTTCTAGTACTCTTGAAACAGTCTAGTCATATCATGTGGGTTGAAATCCCAAAATAGGAGTTTGGTTGAAAATCAAATACAAATAGTTTCTCATACCTTTACAGGCTAACAATGAGGTTCCTAGAATTGAATCAGTGTGAATAGGGTCCCGTATGTCGATCATGATGTAATTTGGTACTCTTTAAGAGTTAACATTCCGGGTCCTTATACACATTGGTCAATCTAGAGAATCTCAAAAAATCTCCATGATGAGGTTCCTCCTTCCTCCGGACTTCATGCAATGCCTTACAAGTCCTTAAATAACATTGGGGCTCCAAACAATACCTCCCCACTACAACCCATCACAATTTACCCAATTCTTTCATGGGTTTAAATGCATCATTACAGGTTCAATGTCTTCAAATAAGAAGAGAAGGGATAGAGCTGAATTGGACTTGAGTATGGGCTCGAAATGAATCTGGAGAACAGTCCCACAATTCCCTTTATTTCGCAGTTCATCTCATTTCAGTCCGATCGATCGGACTCATTGGCCGATCGATCGGTCATGAAACGTTCTCAGTTATTTACAGTCCGATCGATCGGACCTGATGGGCTATCGATCGGTTCTGAAAACACTCTCAGTTATTTACAGTCCGATCGATCGGACCTGATGGGCAATCGATCGGTTATGAAAACACTCTCAGTTATTTACAGTCCGATTGATCCGACCTGATGGGCGATCGATCGGTTCTGAAAACAATCTCAGTTATTTACAGTCCGATCGATCGGACAGCGACGAATCTCAACCCATTTGGTTGAATTCCTCTCTTGTCCAACTCTTATCCATTTCCTTTCTTTCCCCTTCTTCCAAACATAACTTCATGAATATTTAGGCCCTTCTTTGACCTCCTCATCTCATAAAATCAACATTCAAAATCAATAATACCAAACTATCAAGCATGATAAATCATTAAAACTATTAATGAAGATAAATCCAGATTTTGCATAAAACATGATAAACACATGAGAATCATTTCATCCACTTGCCTTGGGTCCAATGCAAATCAAATTGAGCTCTAATCACCTCTTAAGCCCACAATCAAACACCTATACAAAAAAACCCCCAAATCCAACCCTAGAAAATCAAAATCCAAGCAAGACAAAACAAAATCTCCCAATAAACGAAATGGAGCTTCCCTAGGGCTAAACAAACAAGATTCTAAAATTTTTAGGAAGATCACTTATAAGGAAGTTCTTCAAAAAGCAAGGTGTTGTCCAAAGGAAGCCTTGAAGTGGGCGGTTTTCTTTGAAAATGGTGTCAAGATGAAGCCCTTGAGACGAGGAAGAAGATTGTAGCCTCTATTTTTTCCATTAGCACTAGTTTGGTGGAAGATTAAAGATGAAGAAGCAAGAAAAAGGGCAAGGGAAAACCCTAGGGCTGCAAATCTCTTCTCCTTTTAGGGTTTTTGCCAGAAATGGAAAAATGAATAAAAAGCTCTCTATATATAGTAAGTGGGAATGGGGCCCACAACTTAAAAGACTCATCGGACTCAAAACATGGCTTTCGGGCCTTCAAACGACTTCGACAAAGAAGACAAAGTTGATCGGAGAAATTTCTAGTTTCCAAAAAGTATATATTTTGCACATTTTGGTGATATCGAAATTGGTGTCCAGATTTTGGGTAAAAAGACCATTTTGCCCTCAAACTGCGAAAAGTCGTGTTTAGGGTCTTCGAATGGAAATGATGTCAACATGAAAGTTGTAGGAATTAATAAGATAAGTCCAATGGGGTTAAAAACACCATTTTTGGAAATCATCGGTAAACCCCCAATCTCACACAATTCGTAACAAGAACCCCCAAAGGGTCCCACAAGTAAAAAGGCTCTCCAAATTCCCCAAAGCTGTTATAAAAGCTATTCTAATCCCCCAACTAAATAAAAAACCACTAAACACACTTAAAAATAAAACACAACTTAATCAACTCTAATCGAGGCCTCTCGGGTTGGGGTCTTACATCCTCCACCCCTTAGGACATTTGGTCCTCCAAATGGAAATTAAAACTCACCTCCGGTGGAGATGTGGGTACTTCTTCTGAACTTGATCCCGTAATTCCCAAGTCACTTCTTCCGGTCCATGATTCTCCCAAAGTACCTTGACCCACTGAATAGTCCGAGTTCTCAATTATTGTTCCTTGGTGTCAATGATCTGCTTAGGCTTCTCAACATATGTAGCATCTTCTCGGATTTCTTATGGCTCATAACGGAGTATGTGTAGTCTGTCGGGAACGTACTTCTTCAACATAGACACATGAAAAACATTGTGTACGCCGGAGAGTTCGGGTGGTAAGGCTAACCTGTAAGCCACATCACCAATCCTACTCACAATGTCATACGGTCCAATGTATCTCCTAGACAATTTGCCCTTCTGTCCAAACCTCAAAGTTCCACGAGTAGGTGACACTTTCAAGAAAACCTTATCTCCTTCTTTGAATTGTAAATCCCTTCTGTGAGAGTCTGCATAACTCTTCTGTCGTCTCTGAGCCACTTTCAGACGTTCTTGGATCAACTTGACCTTGTCACTTGTCTCACTAACAATGGTCGGTCCATGGAAACTGCGAGTACGTACTTCTTCCCAACAAACAGGTGTCCTACACCTTCTACCGTACAAAGCCTCAAAAGGCGCCATACCAATACTCGAGTGGAAACTATTATTGTAAGCGAACTTACACAACGGTAAGGCTTCATCCCACTGAGTCTTGAAATCTAACACACAAGCTCGGGGCATATCCTCAATTGTCTAAATTGTCCTCTCTGACTGACCATCGGTCTGTGGGTGATAGGCTGTGCTGAACTGTAACTTCGTACCCATAGACTCATGCAATGTCTTCCAAAATCTCGAGACAAATCTGCTGTCTCTATCGGATGTGATGGAAACTGGCTGTCCATGACGACTGACAATCTCTGTGACAAACAATTGTGCCAAGGGTAACATATGCATCTTCTTCCCAGTCTTCATCGGTAGGAAATGAGCTGACTTGGTGAGACGGTCCACTATGACCCAAATAGCATCATTGCCCTTACTAGTCTTTGGCAAACCCGATATGAAGTCCATGGTAATGTGCTCCCATTTCCATTCCGGAATCTCTAATGGCCGTAGTAACCCTAGAGGCTTCTGGTGTTCCGCTTTGATCAACTGACATATCATACAACGAGAGACGAAAGCTGCTATCTCTCTCTTCATGTTATTCCACCAAAATCTGCCTTTCAAATTCTGATACATCTTCGTACTGCTCGGGTGTATGGAATACTTGGAATTGTGAGCCTCAGTCACGATATCATTCCTCAAGTCTTCCAAGTTAGGCACACACAGGCGGTCTCGGTAGTACAAAACTCCATCTGCAACACGAAAATCTGGGCGATCTGCTATATGTTCTGAAATCTTAGCCAACTCTGGGTCTTGTAACTAATCCTCTTTGATCTTCTGAATGAACGAAGGTTCTGACACTGACATATTTGCCAACATGACACCCTCTCTTAGTGGCTGAAAATCTACTCCCATCTCCTCTAATTGTTGTACAACATAAGTTCCCCGAAGACTTGACATGCTCACTGACTTTCTGCTCAAGGCATCTACAACTACGTTCGCTTTCCCCAGGTGATACTTAATTGGAAAATCATAGTCCTTGATATATTCCATCCATCTTCTCTGCCTCATGTTCAACTCCTTCTAAGAAAACAAGTACTGTAGACTACGGTGGTCGGAGTGAACCTCAAACTTCTCCCCATATAGATAATGTCTCCACATCTTCAAAGCTAAAACGACTGCTGCCAACTCGAGGTCATGTGTTGTATAGTTCTTTTCATGATCTTTCAACTGCCGGGATCCATATGCAACTACCTTCCCATCTTGAATTAACACGCATCCAAGTCCAACATTGGAAGCATCGGTAAAAATGGTGAAACCGCTGCTCCCAGATGGCAAGGTAAGGACTGGAGCTGTAGTCAATCTCTTTTTCAGCTCTTGGAAACTAGCCTCACACTTATTTGTCCACACATATGGTGTGTTTTTCCTAGTCAACTTCGTCAAAGGTGACGCAATTGATGAAAATCCTTGCACAAACCTCCAATAATATCCTGCCAACCTAAGAAAACTCCTGATCTCCGATGCATTTTTCGGTCTATCCCAATTCATAACTACCTCAATCTTGGACGGGTCCACTGACAATCCTTCCTTCGAGATGATATGACCCAAAAATGTGACTTGGTCCAACCAAAATTCACACTTACTAAGCTTCGCAAACAACTGATTCTCCCTCAAAAGCTGGGGTGCTATCCTCAAATGTTCCTCATGCTCTTCTTTGGTCTTGGATTACACCAAAATATCATCAATAAACACTACTGTAAACTGATCTAAATACTCCACAAATATTTTGTTCATCAATGCCATGAAAACTGCCGGTGCAATAGTCAAACCAAATGGCATCACTAGAAACTCATAGTGTCCATATCTTGTCCGAAAGGCTATTTTTGGTACATCTGAATCTCTAACTCTCAACTGATGGTAGCCTGACCTCAAATCAATCTTCGAAAAGTAAGCAGCTCCTTGCAACTGATCAAACAATTCATCTATCCTTGGCAATGGATATTTGTTTTTGATGGTCACTTGGTTCAATCTTTTATAGTCAATACACATTCTCATGGAACCATCCTTCTTCTTCACAAACAAAACTGGTGCTCCCCACGGTGACACACTAGGTCTCACAAAACCTTTGTCCAAAAGTTCTTGCAATTGCATCTTCAATTCTCCCAATTCTGCCGGAGCCATTCTGTAAGGTGCGATAGATATCGGAGTAGTCCCCGGTAACAACTCAATAGTGAAGTCTATCTCTCTAATGGGTGGCAATTCCGGTATCTCCTCCGGGAAAACATCCGGAAATTCACAAACAATTGGGATCTCCTCCACCCCTTGGGACCGTTTATCCTCCGTGATAAACGCCAAATAACCCTCACAACCACTTTTTAGAAGCCTATCAGCCTTCAACGCTGAAATAAACCCTGCACCAGAACTACTCCTCTCTCCCTGAAACAACACCCCTGCCTGGGTCTCCTCTAACTTAAAAGTTAGGGTCTTATGGAAACAATCCATAGTAGCATGGTATCCTGCTAACCAATCCATCCCTAGGATGACATCAAAATCCTACATCTCTAATAACATGAGATCTGCCGGTAATACTACTTATCCTATCATGACTGGACAACTAGGGTAAAAAGTTCTTCAAACAACTTCCTTACCTAAAGGGGTAGTCACAGTCAAAATGAAACTCAACTCTCTAGCATGCATATCAATCAACTTAGCAAATTTTGGAGATAGGAATGAGTGAGTAGAGCCAGGGTCAAACAAAACCCTAGCCTCAAAACCACAGACGAGAAGTGTACCTTCCACTACATTGCCTTCCGCCTCTGCATCCGCTCTATTGACAGCATAAAGCTATGCCCTCTGTTGTGGCCTGTTTTGCCCTTGCTGTTGCCTGCCTTGCTGTGCATTCCTGTTCTGATTTTGAGGATGCTGATTCTGATTCTGATTCTGCCCATGATGACGGGCCTGTTGTTTCTGCTGTGGCCTATACTGCTGTTGTTGATGGACCGCGCTCCTGCTCGGTTCTACCGAGGTCGGCGGACGTGGGAGTCTGTTGGGTCCAACTCTTTCGTAACTGGGGGGCAGAGGCGCGCATCAACATTTTTGTTGTGTGGGTGTGCCAGATTTTCTATTTTACTTGGAATTGCAAGTGGTGATCCGGAGATCAACCTTCGCAAGTAAAAAAGAAATCAACTTCTTTCAAGTTTTCCATTGCACATATATTTAAGAAAAGAGACATTTTTCTTGGTTTGCCGTGAAAGGCGATTTTTTGGCATTTATAGCCGATTGCGTTTATAGCCGATTTTGGCGTTTATAGCCAATTTACAATCCTTATCAATAATGAAAGACAACAGTTGTGATTTTTGTCTCTTTTGAAAAAATACAAACTACAATGAAAAGCAAGAAAAGGAGGATCTAACTTCTCAGGAGATTGTGGGGGACCCGTTTAGATTGATGGTCGCAAGCCATATGTGGGCTTCGCCATCATCCATGCAGATGAGAACAGAGGATGCTATTGATTTGCTTGGCTTGGCTATAACCTCAGGTTTTTAGAGGACAAAGACCAAAAGGAGGTCCTATGTCCAATAAAAAACCGAGTAGACGGGCTGAAAAGCCACATCTAAGCCATTGGAGGCAGGAGGAGAAGGCAAGGACCTTGGGGGGGGGTACCCCAAGGGACTTTTGTCACCTTGTAGCGGTGGTCGGTGTAGGATTTGCGCAGAGTTTTCTCTCTTTTCCTTCTCTGAATTTCTGTGCTTTTTTCTGATCTGGGATCTGTCTCCTTTTTTCCGATCTCTTTCTTCTTGGAGAGCTCTCCTATTTATAGGCTTTTAGGTAGCTATTTAGGAGGGTTTATGGGCTTTTATTGTAATTAAACCGCATAATGGGAGGAGTTACCAGATTGAATTCTTTATTTTGTAACTCCTTTTTCTTGGCTTCTGATTGGCCGGAGGAGATTGAGGGCATTTAATCGCCTTTAATCGCCATGATGGGAGGAGTTTCATGGGTTAAATGCCATGAATCTCTTGACTTGTAACTCTCGGATGCTTGCTTCTGATTGGTCCATCCAAAGAAATGGATTAATGACTGTAATAAAGCTAGTCAATTAATCGCATTAAGTGGTCGCCGAGCAGTTAAAGAGTCGCGGGTCGTGCCACGTCTTTTGGGATTCTTCTGGTAATGATCATCGATGGATCTTCATGTAGATCGACATCGGATGACCATGTGACTTCATGTAGATTCTATGTTAGAAACAGCCCACTTGTGACTAGGAACCCTTTTTCAATCTTAAGTAGCCACAAAATCGAGTGCCATAAGTGCTATAATTATGGACACTTGGCTAGGGATTGTAGGTTGCATATTGCTAACAAATTTCAGGTTGAAAAGAAACCCAAGTTAGTCAAGGCTTGGAGAGCAAAGCAAAGTGCAGAAAGTCCCAAAGAATCTCTCATTGTGCAAATGGCATTCAATGCACAAAAGAAGGCAGCACCATGGGTACTTGATAGTGGTTGTTCAAGCCATATGACTGGTGATAAAGAGAAATTCATCAAATTACAGCACTATGAAGGCGGTTCAGTGAAGTTTGGCAACAATGATGGTGCCAAAATCTGTGGAAAAGGTGTTATTCAGCTTATGGCAAACAAGATCAGATCGGAAGAAGTCTTATATGTGTCTGGATTGAGACACAACCTGCTTAGTGTGAGCCAGATCTGTGATAAGGGTCACGAAGTTATCTTCACAAAGAATGGGTTTGCCATCAAAAAGAGTAGCAACGGCAAAACAGTGGCAACTGGATCAAGAACTGCTGGAAATCTCTATACATTGTCAGATGGAGCTGAAAAGACCTGCTTGATGAGTCGGACAGAGGAAAGTTGGTTGTGGCACAAACGCCTTGGGCATCTAAGCTTTGATAACATGTCAAAGATTTGCAATTCAAAGGCTGTAAGAGGCATGTCTACAGTTGAAAAGCCTTCCAATCCCATTTGCGACTCTTGCCAAAAGGGAAAGCAAACGAGGGTTATGTTCAAGTCAAAGGAGCATCATTCCAAGAAACCTCTTGAGCTAGTGCACACTGATCTCTGTGGACCGATGCGAACTCAAAGCACCAATGGAGATAAGTATTTCATGTTATGCATTGATGATTATACTCGTATGACATGGGTATTGTTTCTTAAGCATAAGCATCAAGCACTTGATCGTTTCAAAGTGTTTAAAGCACAGGTTGAAAATCAATTGGAAAAACGTATCAAGATTTTAAGGTCTGATCGTGGAGGCGAGTTCACATCTGAAGAGTTCACTAAATATTGTGAACATCATGGCATTCAAAGACAGTACTCAGCCCCTAGAACTCCACAGCAAAATGGAGTTGTGGAATGGAAGAATCGCACCGTACAAGAGATGGCTCGTACGATGCTAAGTGAAAGCAAGATGGCTGACAAGTATTGGAAAGAGGCAATTCATACGGCTGTATACATTCAAAATCGATGCTTGGAGAACTAAAGTTCTTTCGTGGTTTACAAGTTCAGCAGCTGAAACATGGCATCTTCATATCACAAATGAAGTACATTAAGGAAATGCTGAAACGGTTCAATATGGAAGACAGCAAGCCAGTGAGCACACCAATGTCAACGAACACGAAGCTTAGCAAAGATGATATGGCCTCGTCCGTTGATCATACCACCTATCGCTCTATGATAGGAAGCTTGCTCTACTTGACTGCTACAAGACCAGATCTTCTACAAGCAGTATGTATGGTTGCACGTTTTCAAGCAGCACCAACTGAAACGCACCTTACAGCAGTGAAACGAATCTTTCGATATCTGAAAGGTACTATCGAGCTTGGTATCTGGTATCCCAAAGGCAAATCCTTCACTCTTGTTGCATATTCTGATGCCGATTGGGCTGGATGCGTAGATGATCGCAAGAGTACTAGCGGCGGCGCATTTTATCTTGGAGAAAGATTAGTTGCTTGGCATAGTAAGAAGCAAGACTCAGTATCCCTTTCGACAGCGGAAGCGGAATATATTGCAGCGGCAACTTGTTGTACGCAAGTGTTATGGATGCGGCAAATGCTCTCTGATCTAGGAGTTCCTACAACGGATCCTACGCCAATCCTATGTGACAACACGAGTGCAATTCATATATCTAAGAATCCTGTTCAGCACTCTCGAACAAAGCATGTAGCAATTCGTTATCATTTTCTTAAAGATAAAGTTGCTGATGGAGAGGTCAAGTTGGAGTATGTTCCAACAACTGAGCAAGTGGCTGATATTTTCACGAAACCTCTGCCAAAGGAAGTCTTCGAGTATCTCCGGAAAAAGTTAGGAGTTACTCACTCTCCTAAACCGTAGGAGTTGTGCTTGAAAGGGGGAGCAAAGTATTCCTTGAATATCCTATTCGCTCCTCGGTTTGGTCCCTTTGGACTTGTTGTCAAAGGGGGAGAGATGTTATGCTATGATAGCAAGGAGAGATGTTATGCTATGAAAGCTAGGGGGAGATTGTTGACAGTGCATGGTTGTTATTTCAGAATTTCAGAATTGGTTCCAAGTGAGTGTTGAAGTTCCAATAGTGTTGCCAACAATTCCAAAGGGGGAGATTGTTGGAATTTGAGATGACATGAGTAGTCTTTGAAGAATTGAAGGAATTAACATCTCAAAGTATTGTTTTGAGTTGGAATTCTTGTCAACACATTGTCACAAACGTGATGTTAAAAGGCTGGTGTTGATAGAGCTGAAAAGAAGAATCAGAGTTCAAACAGTCAGGAATTCAGAATTCCTGAAGCAGAGCATGCGGTCGACCGAGCACCCCATGCGGTCGACCGAGCAAAGAGAAACCTGCAGAAACAGATTCAGGCACCTCTCAGTTATTTTCGTGACACAGTGTGTCTTCGGTCGACCGGGACCCCAGGATGTCGACCGAGCGCGATAGTTGTCTGTTTCCAGACAGTGTCTTCGGTCGACCGAGCAAGCCATGATGTCGACCGAGCACGGGAACCAGAGTTGCGCAGAAACAGAAGTCTTGCACGAAAATTCAGCACTCTTATCTAATTTGTTTGGGACTCTTTCTAAACGAATTGTAGCCTGTTTTGAATACAATTAAGGGTTAACATAACCTATAAAAAGGCATGTATGGGTCGTTCTAAATACACACCAGAAGAGAGAAAGAAGAGAAGAGAAAAGAGAGAGAGTTTTTGAGAGAATAGAGTGCTGTTGCTGTGTGCTGTTGTGCTGCATCTTTCTACAGCAAGTGAGGACGAGGATGTGCTCTTGAAGATGGTGATTCGTCCATGAGTTAAGTGTCTCTCTGTTTATGCTTTAATTTCAATTTGTAAGGGATTGAGAGAGAGAGAATTGTAGAGGGGAAGGGCTATAGAAAAAGGTTTCTATTCTTGTTCTGTTTTACATCAAGTTGGTGCTTGGTGTTTGGGGTTTGGTGATCCTATCTGTGGGTGCAGATAAATTGTAAGGGGAGTCGGTGCTTCCTAGATAGTTGGTGCTATCTGAAACTAAGGGTTGGTGCTCTTTGTCGTTGGTGCGACTAAATATATTCAGACCTGTACCGGATCGGTGTTCGGACGGTTTTGATCCGTGGACGTAGCCTTTTGGTGAACCACGTTAAATCTGGTGTCATTGTGTGGTTTGACTTGTTTTGTTGTTGAATTGGACCTGTTTTTAGAAATCACTGATTCACCCCCCCTCTCAGTGATCGCGATATCCAACAATTGGTATCAGAGCGAGGCTCCCTTGATCAGTTTAATACGCTAAGGGTGATCTCTTGTCAAATCACATGGCAGTCAATACAGGGAATATGAAAGCACCTCTGTTTGATGGTTCTAATTACTCTTTTTGGAAGAATAGGATGCAAGCCTTCATCAAATCTCTTGGCTATGATGTTTGGGAGGCTATCAGAGCCGGTTACAATGCTGCCACCGTACCCAATGATACTGCATCGAAGAAGTTGGCAGACAACGACTCCAAGGCGCAGAATGCACTCTTTAGTGGCCTTGTGGACAGCGAGCTTGTCAAAGTAATTGCATGCAAAACAGCCAAGGAAATTTGGGACAAGTTGCAAAGCATACATGAAGGTGATGAGAAGATTAAAGAAGCCAAATTGCAAACTCATCGCTCTCAATTCGAGTCTCTTCGCATGGAGGAAAGCGAGAATGTTGACTCGTATATGTAACGAGTGAATGAAGTCACGAATGACATTCGTGGACTAGGGGAGGAGATTAAAGAGCCGGTCATCGTCAAAAAGGTTCTAAGATCTCTCCTTCCCCGGTTTGATTCAAAAGTCTCAGCCATCGAAGAAGCCAAAGATCTGAATGCATTTTCCATGGATGAATTACATGGTTCTCTAACTGCCTATGAGATGCGCATAGGAAAGACGTCTTCATCTGATAAAGAAGCGGCCTTCAAAGTTCAGAAAAAGGCAAAAGAGACTGCTGGTCATGATGTTGATTCTGATGATGATGAGCTTGAGGCTCAATTTGTTAGAAAGTTGAATAAAGGAAGCAATGGCAAGTACAAAGGGAAGCTACCTTTTAAATGCTTCAATTGTGGAGGTGTTGGTCACTTTGCTGCGAAGTGTCCGCTAAAAGAAGACAATGATAATGACTCTTATGCTGAAAAGAGTAAAGGAAAGAGAAATTTCAGAAAAAGGGGTAAAGCTAAAAACTTTCTATGTCAACAAGATGACAGCACGTCTGAAACTTCAGACGATGATGAATCAACCGAAGCTCTCTTCATGGTCACTGTTGAAGAAGAAGAAGAGCTAGATCCGGAAGAGGAAGAGGAGGCTGAAGTCAATCTTGAAGAGGAACTCATAGCCGCACTTGAGGAGCTTAGCATGGAACGCAAATCAAGTAAGAAAAATCTGAAACTTCTCCATGAATCTGAAAGTTCTATTATTGCTTTGAAAACTCAAGTAGAAGAATATAAAAGAATGGTAGAAGTCCTTGAAAACCAAATAAGTATAAAAAAGGAAGAGGCTATGAAACTTGAAACTGAGATCGCTAGAGCAAAGGCTGAAAATTTGGAAAATAACAAAAAACTCAAAGCGCTCCAAGCGATTGAAGGGACTATGAAACTCGATGAACTACTGAAAGTTCAAAGACCTGCCCACTTCAGATTTGGTCTAGGATTTGAGAAAGGTGAATCCTCTAAGATTGCACCTCCTGAAAAGAAAGAGTTTGTGAAGCAAGTCACTGCACCTTCTAACTCTATGAAGCCCACTCAACCTAGAAAGGAGTCCATTCCTGTTAGAAAGGTAATGAAGACTAACCAGCCACAAAGAAGATACAAATTCTATGGTTATTGCTTTCATTGTAATATGTTTGGACATAAAAGAGCTGATTGTAGATTCTATGTTAGAAACAGCCCACTTGTGACTAGGAACCCTTTTTCAATCTTAAGTAGCCACAAAATTGAGTGCCATAAGTGCTATAATTATGGACACTTGGCTAGGGATTGTAGGTTGCATATTGCTAACAAATTTCAGGTTGAAAAGAAACCCAAGTTAGTCAAGGCTTGGAGAGCAAAGCAAAGTGCAGAAAGTCCCAAAGAATCTCTCATTGTGCAAATGGCATTCAATGCACAAAAGAAGGCAGCACCATGGGTCCTTGATAGTGGTTGTTCAAGCCATATGACTGGTGATAAAGAGAAATTCATCAAATTACAGCACTATGAAGGCGGTTCAGTGAAGTTTGGCAACAATGATGGTGCCAAAATCTGCGGAAAAGGTGTTATTCAGCTTATGGCAAACAAGATCAGATCGGAAGAAGTCTTATATGTGTCTGGATTGAGACACAACCTGCTTAGTGTGAGCCAGATCTGTGATAAGGGTCACGAAGTTATCTTCACAAAGAATGGGTTTGCCATAAAAAAGAGTAGCAACGGCAAAACAGTGGCAACTGGATCAAGAACTGCTGGAAATCTCTATACATTGTCAGATGGAGCTGAAAAGACCTGCTTGATGAGTCGGACAGAGGAAAGTTGGTTGTGGCACAAACGCCGTGGGCATCTAAGCTTTGATAACATGTCAAAGATTTGCAATTCAAAGGCTGTAAGAGGCATGTCTACAGTTGAAAAGCCTTCCAATCCCATTTGCGACTCTTGCCAAAAGGGAAAGCAAACGAGGGTTATGTTCAAGTCAAAGGAGCATCATTCCAAGAAACCTCTTGAGCTAGTGCACACTGATCTCTGTGGACCGATGCGAACTCAAAGCACCAATGGAGATAAGTATTTCATGTTATGCATTGATGATTATACTCGTATGACATGGGTATTGTTTCTTAAGCATAAGCATCAAGCACTTGATCGTTTCAAAGTGTTTAAAGCACAGGTTGAAAATCAATTGGAAAAACGTATCAAGATTTTAAGGTCTGATCGTGGAGGCGAGTTCACATCTGAAGAGTTCACTAAATATTGTGAACATCATGGCATTCAAAGACAGTACTCAGCCCCTAGAACTCCACAGCAAAATGGAGTTGTGGAACGGAAGAATCGCACCGTACAAGAGATGGCTCGTACGATGCTAAGTGAAAGCAAGATGGCTGACAAGTATTGGAAAGAGGCAATTCATACGGCTGTATACATTCAAAATCGATGCTTGGAGAACTAAAGTTCTTTCTTGGTTTACAAGTTCAGCAGCTGAAACATGGCATCTTCATATCACAAATGAAGTACATTAAGGAAATGCTGAAACGGTTCAATATGGAAGACAGCAAGCCAGTGAGCACACCAATGTCAACGAACACGAAGCTTAGCAAAGATGATAAGGCCTCGTCCGTTGATCATACCACCTATCGCTCTATGATAGGAAGCTTGCTCTACTTGACTGCTACAAGACCAGATCTTCTACAAGCAGTATGTATGGTTGCACGTTTTCAAGCAGCACCAACTGAAACGCACCTTACAGCAGTGAAACGAATCTTTCGATATCTGAAAGGTACTATCGAGCTTGGTATCTGGTATCCCAAAGGCAAATCCTTCACTCTTGTTGCATATTCTGATGCCGATTGGGCTGGATGCGTAGATGATCGCAAGAGTACTAGCGGCGGCGCATTTTATCTTGGAGAAAGATTAGTTGCTTGGCATAGTAAGAAGCAAGACTCAGTATCCCTTTCGACAGCGGAAGCGGAATATATTGCAGCGGCAACTTGTTGTACGCAAGTGTTATGGATGCGGCAAATGCTCTCTGATCTAGGAGTTCCTACAACGGATCCTACGCCAATCCTATGTGACAACACGAGTGCAATTCATATATCTAAGAATCCTGTTCAGCACTCTCGAACAAAGCATGTAGCAATTCGTTATCATTTTCTTAAAGATAAAGTTGCTGATGGAGAGGTCAAGTTGGAGTATGTTCCAACAACTGAGCAAGTGGCTGATATTTTCACGAAACCTCTGCCAAAGGAAGTCTTCGAGTATCTCCGGAAAAAGTTAGGAGTTACTCACTCTCCTAAACCGTAGGAGTTGTGCTTGAAAGGGGGAGCAAAGTATTCCTTGAATATCCTATTCGCTCCTCGGTTTGGTCCCTTTGGACTTGTTGTCAAAGGGGGAGAGATGTTATGCTATGATAGCAAGGAGAGATGTTATGCTATGAAAGCTAGGGGGAGATTGTTGACAGTGCATGGTTGTTATTTCAGAATTTCAGAATTGGTTCCAAGTGAGTGTTGAAGTTCCAATAGTGTTGCCAACAATTCCAAAGGGGGAGATTGTTGGAATTTGAGATGACATGAGTAGTCTTTGAAGAATTGAAGGAATTAACATCTCAAAGTATTGTTTTGAGTTGGAATTCTTGTCAACACATTGTCACAAACGTGATGTTAAAAGGCTGGTGTTGATAGAGCTGAAAAGAAGAATCAGAGTTCAAACAGTCAGGAATTCAGAATTCCTGAAGCAGAGCATGCGGTCGACCGAGCACCCCATGCGGTCGACCGAGCAAAGAGAAACCTGCAGAAACAGATTCAGGCACCTCTCAGTTATTTTCGTGACACAGTGTGTCTTCGGTCGACCGGGACCCCAGGATGTCGACCGAGCGCGATAGTTGTCTGTTTCCAGACAGTGTCTTCGGTCGACCGAGCAAGCCATGATGTCGACCGAGCACGGGAACCAGAGTTGCGCAGAAACAGAAGTCTTGCACGAAAATTCAGCACTCTTATCTAATTTGTTTGGGACTCTTTCTAAACGAATTGTAGCGTATTTTGAATACAATTAAGGGTTAACATAACCTATAAAAAGGCATGTATGGGTCGTTCTAAATACACACCAGAAGAGAGAAAGAAGAGAAGAGAAAAGAGAGAGAGTTTTTGAGAGAATAGAGTGCTGTTGCTGTGTGCTGTTGTGCTGCATCTTTCTACAGCAAGTGAGGACGAGGATGTGCTCTTGAAGATGGTGATTCGTCCATGAGTTAAGTGTCTCTCTGTTTATGCTTTAATTTCAATTTGTAAGGGATTGAGAGAGAGAGAATTGTAGAGGGGAAGGGCTATAGAAAAAGGTTTCTATTCTTGTTCTGTTTTACATCAAGTTGGTGCTTGGTGTTTGGGGTTTGGTGATCCTATCTGTGGGTGCAGATAAATTGTAAGGGGAGTCGGTGCTTCCTAGATAGTTGGTGCTATCTGAAACTAAGGGTTGGTGCTCTTTGTCGTTGGTGCGACTAAATATATTCAGACCTGTACCGGATCGGTGTTCGGACGGTTTTGATCCGTGGACGTAGCCTTTTGGTGAACCACGTTAAATCTGGTGTCATTGTGTGGTTTGACTTGTTTTGTTGTTGAATTGGACCTGTTTTTAGAAATCACTGATTCACCCCCCCCTCTCAGTGATCGCGATATCCAACACATCTCGAGGCAAAGTTTTGAAGATGACATCAGGGATGTGGATTTGGGTTTTGACCTAATGACCTAACAGGCTTGATGGACCGCGCTCCTGCTCGGTTCTACTGAGGTCGGCGGACGTGGGAGTCCGTTTGGTTCCGACCCTTTCGTAACCAGGGGCAAGGGCGTGCATCAACATTTCTTTTTTTGTGTGGGTGTGCCAGATTTTCTATTTTACTTGGAATTGCAAGTGGTGATCCGGAGATCAACCTTCGCAAGTAAAAAGGAAATCAACTTCTTTCAAGTTTTCCATTGCACATATATTTAAGAAAAGAGACATTTTCTTGGTTTGCCGTGAAAGGCGATTTTTTTGGCATTTATAGTCGATTTTGGCATTTATAGCCGATTTTTGGCGTTTATAGCCGATTTTGGCGTTTATAGCCGATTTACAATCCTTATCAATAATGAAAGACAAGAGTTGTGATTTTTGTCTCTTTTGACTAAATACAAACTACAATGAAAAGCAAGAAAAGGAGGATCTAACTTCTCAGGAGATTGTGGGGGACCCGTTTAGATTGACGGTCGCAAGCCATATGTGGGCTTCGCCATCATCCATGGAGATGAGAACAGAGGATGCTATTGATTCGCTTGGCTTGGCTATAACCTCAGGTTTTTAGAGAACAAAGACCAAAAGAAGGTCCTATGTCCAATAAAAAGCCGAGTAGACGGGCTTGAAAAGCCATGTCTAAGCCATTGGCGGCAGAAGGAGAAGGCAAGGACCTTGGGGGGGAGTACCCCCCAAGGGACTTTTGTCACCTTGTTGCGGTGGTTGGTGTAGAACTTCCGCAGAGTTTTCTCTCTTTTTTCTTTCTCTGGATTTCTGTGCTTTGTCTGTCTGTTTTGTGATGATCCTTTCTTCTTGGAGAGCTCTTAGGTGGCCATTTAGGAGGGTTTATGAGCCTTGATTATCATAAAGCTACATAAAGGGAGGAGTTACAAACTTGAATTCTTTATTTTGTAACTCCTTTTTCTTGGCTTCTGATTGGCCGGAGGAGATTAAGGGCATTTAATCACCTTTAATCGCCATGATGGGAGGAGTTTCATGGGTTAAATGCCATGAATCTCTTGACTTGTAACTCCCAGATGCTTGCTTCTGATTGGTCCGTCCAAGAAAATGGATTAATGATTGTAATAAAGCTAGTCAATTAATCGCATTAAGTGGTCGCCGAGCATCTGAAGAGTCGCGGGCCGTGCCGCTTCTTTTGGGATTCTTCTGGTGATGATCATCGATGGATCTTCATGTAGATCGACATCAGATGACCATGTAATTTCAGGTGTTTGTTGCCAACAGCAGGTCGGTGCCATCTGTCCTGTCGATTTCTCGATCGGTCGGGTAGAAAGCACACTTTTTTTGGTTGACCGGGTGGCGATCAATGTTGTTTTCGATACTCTTGATGATTGACCCGTGTTTTGGACGGATGTCAGAGGATTTGGTGTCTCAAAAGCATGAATTTTGGAAAGTACCAGAGGCTGGGCGCTTCGAATCGCGAAAAAACAGCGAAAACCGGGGTTTCCGGGGCCTTCCCGGCGACCCCGGGCTCCAGGGTCGCAGGGGCCTGCGACCCTGGGGGGGTTTTCCCCCTTTTTGTCCCGTTTTGTGTCCGTTTTTGCTGTTTTTCGATTCTTTTTTCTTCTGTATTTTTCCTTGACATTTTGACCATTTATTGGCCTGATTTCCCTGTAGGAAACCTGATGAGAATCCTTGCATTTTATTTTGCAAAGTTTCCAATTTCTTGAGAAAGCCGAAGACTTTGTAGCGCAGAGCTGCCGATTTTCCGTCAGAAGCTGAAACTGGGTCAACCGATGTCGGAATGACCTGAAATTTGGTGTGAAGCCTCCTGAGCAATAAATAAGACCAACCATAGGTTGTTGTTTGAGGTTTGAAGCCGTTTGGGGTCCTATCACCAGTAGACTTGCTTTTGTCGTGATGAAGATGTCGCGGTTT
Source organism: Litsea cubeba (assembly GCA_012931725.1). Taxonomy (NCBI): domain Eukaryota; kingdom Viridiplantae; phylum Streptophyta; class Magnoliopsida; order Laurales; family Lauraceae; genus Litsea; species Litsea cubeba. The sequence continues at coordinate 15,471,569 of CM022948.1, forward strand.
GATGTGCGGTCAACCGATGTCCGATTGACTTGAAATTTGACAGGGAACCTATTGGAGTCATTTTAAGATGATCCGTAGGCTCTGTCTTGGAAATCATGGTCCCGGAGAGCTTTGCTGCCGAGAGGCCTGAATTGGCTTCCGAGCGTCAAACTATGGTCAAATGTTGTCGAAATGACCTGAAATTTAACGTGTAGCCCTTTATAAGCATTTTCAAGCCGTCCATTTGCTCTATCTGATGAGTAATGGCCTCGGTGGTTCTCGCCGCCGAGAGGCTTGATTTAGCTGTTCGAGGGTTGATGTAGGGTCAAACGTTGTCGGTTTGACTTGGAACTTGACGTGGAGCCTTTTGGATGTATTTTGAGACCATCCATCGGCTCTGATCGAAGATTTGGTGTCTCCGATGCTTTTGCCGCCGAGAGCTCCTTTTCGGCTGTCGGAGAAGTGAAGTTAGGCCAAATGATTTTGAAATGGCCCGAAACTTCTTGTGTACTCCTCTTTTAGCTGTCTTGAAGAATCTTGCAGTTTTTGTTTGATTCTGACAAGATTTAATTTTTGGAAGTAGCATGGCCTATTTATGGCAGGTTGCGACTTCATGTAGCTCTTTGGATCTTGAAGAGGCAAAGTGACATTTTTGGTGTCAACAAATGCCCCCTCGAGGTACAGCGACGAGTTGCTTAACTTTTGTAGTCGATGTGCCTCGAAGAGATTTTTGATGGAGAGCCTGTGACTTGACCAAGAGTGTTTGAGCAGTCTTTCTTTTTGGTATTTGTAGCCTTTTGAGCTTCCAGGGGAATTTTATGGTAGTGAAAGGGATCACGTACCATCTCGAGGCAAAGTTTTGAATATGACATCAGGGATGTGGATTTGGGTTTTGACCTTGTGACCTAACAGGCTATATGTGGCAGGTTAGGGGGTCGGGTTTGGTTTTGATCGTGTGACCCAACAAGCTGTATGTGGAATGTTGGGGGATCAATTTTGGTTTTGATCTTGTGACCCAACAGGCTGTATGTGGCAAGTTAGGGGATCAGGTTTTGGTTTTTGGTTTTGGTCTTGTGACCCAACAAGCTGTATGTGGCAAGTTAGGGGACCAGGATTTGGTTTGATTTTTGTGGAATGTCAATTTCAAGATTTTGGCTCAATTTGGGAGATGAGGCTGGATGGTTTGATTTTTGGAAGCTCATGGGGCTTGGAATTTTTTTTGTATGGTCCAATCAACTCAAAAGAGGCATGGAACCATTTTTGTATGCTCTTGGTAAGAGGGATTTCTCTTTGACTAAAAGCCCAAATTTTTTTTTTTGTTTAAGTGCCTAGGTGGTCAAACCTGGCTCATATGGGCTAACCCATGGGACCTTAAGCTTTTGAAATGGCTTAGATCTCATATGGTGTCATTTTTGTAAAGAATATCCAAAATATCTCATTTGGATAGAGAATATCAAAGAATATCTTTACTTGGAGAGAATCTCTCATATTCCCTTTATTTTGGGATAGGATATCTCAAGATATCTTTCTTTTAGGAAAGAATCCTTCATCGATCCTATCTTTTAGGAGAAAATCTCTCATTGATTTCTTTTTGGGTGAGAATCCCTCAAGATATCTTTCTTTTGGGAAAGAATCTTTCTAATCTCTTTCTTTTGGTAAGGTTACTAATTAGTAACACTTATCTCTTTCTTCTTTCCTTCTTTGGTTTGCTCTCTTCTATAAAAGCAAGGAGGAGGTTGGATCTCTTGCTCTTATTACTTTCTTCTGCAATAATCTCAAGAGGGCTTCAAGACCAAGAGTTCTTCGTCTTCAAGATCTTCAAGACTTTTCTTCTTCTTCTCCATCAATGGCTTCAAGTAAGTTCCCCTTTTTCAAGAAAACTCCATTGTAGGAAAAATAAAAAGTTCTTTCTTTTTTTTTGTTTCTTTATTTTCTTTTCTTCTTTTTTTTTCACGTGTTTGCTTCTTTTTTTTCACACGTTTTTTTTTTTGCTTTCTTTTCTTCTCTTTTTTTTTTGTTTTTTTTTTTGTTTTGTGGTACGGATCTGGCCGTACGGCCACGTGGCCTGTGGGCCATCTCCCTTTTTTTCTTTTTTTTTGTTTTCTTTTCTTCTCTTTTTTTTTTTTTTTTTTTTTTTTTTGTGGGCCGTACGGACAGATCCGTACGGATCTGGCCGTACGGCCACATGGCCTGTGGGCCATCTCCCTTTTTTTTCTTCTTTTTTTCTTTTTTTTTTATTTTCTTTCCCCTTTTTTTTGAGAAAGTTCCTTTTCTTTTTTTTTTCTTTTCCTCATCATGATAATGCCCCTTTTTTTTTTTTGGCAAACCTAGATGTTCATGCATGCATTCAATTGTAAATTAAATTTGTAGCATGATGTGATAGCATACCTGAAAGTTTTCGCAAATTTGGGAATTTGGAGCTCGCAGCGATGTTGAGCCCTTCCTGATTTTGCTGAGACTTTGAGGTTTCGAAAGTTTGGAGTTTCGGAGCTCGCAGCGATGTTGAGCCCATCTTCAAGCTTTCTATTTCTTTCGGGATAGTTCCTTTTCTTCGAAATTGCCCCGGCATCATGTCAAAATTTCGCCAGATTTTTAGCGAGATTCTGTCATTTTGATGTTTGATCTTTTTCTTTTCCATCCTTTTCAGGTGGTTCCTCCAGAACGAACAAGGGTAAAGAGCCTGCTACAAGCGTACCTCGTCGATCTTCTAGATCTTCTGATCCGGCCGTTCAGCAGGCCTTTGAGAAGGTCCAGTATGTTGAGAGAAATCTGGAAGAGTGCGACTCCCTCAACAGAGATGAGATGAGGCAGCGACTGATCACTCTAAAGGGAGAGGAATTCTATAAGATCATGGTAAGCAGTCGTCCATGGGTGATGGAGATCAGAGCGTTTTGCCCAAGCCTACCTTCTTCTTTGGTGATGCAGTCCCTGATGACATGACATACCAGAGGAGGTGTTTTCAGTTTTCTTTCACAGAAGATGGTGACAAGAAGACTGTTGTTACCCGGTCGACGTTTGATCGCACCGTCTCGATTCTGAGCCTTGCCCCCACGTGCCCTAAGAGGGAAGATCCTCCAAGCTGGGTGAGAAGGACAAATGTAATCAAGACCGGGGTTTTTGTTGGCGGTTCTCCTGGATATACGGAGAGGTCGCCTATTGACATGGACCTGTTGATGCCATCCAGCGGCTACCAGGGCTCTGATTATCCGTCGGTCGATTTGAGACCGGTGGGCCTTGGTATTTTCAGCGGTGATGGCAGCAATTGGATCAAGCCTTTTCGACTTCACGGCCGTTTCAATGCTGACTCCGAGTGGAAGTCGTGGACTGATCGCGTCCTGCTGATTGGTGGCGCCGTTTTGAAGGAAGCCGGGATTTTTGATGCGGCCCGTGCCTTTAGGGAGACCGTGATCTTTTCCGACGAGGCCTTCATGGCAATGCTGGAATCATTCCTCCCACAAACCAATACCTTCGTTGTGACGAATGGTGAGATTGGTTTTTCTTTGAAGGAGCTGAGCGTCATTACTGGATTGCCCATCCTCGGCAAACTCTATAAGGAGTTTATACCGATTGACAGCGTCCTCGAGGGGCAGTCTGAGGAGTTCAGGCTTCTGTACTTTCAGCTCGTCGCCTTCTATGATTTTTTGAAGGAGAAAGAGGGTTTGAAAGTTAGATCCAGCAGTTGGAAGAGTTCTAGCTCTTCATTCCCCAACTTTTTTGATAGCAGGGAGTCTTCTGATGGCGTGACTCAGGAAGCCGGAGCTCAGGATCCAAGTTCAAAGAAGATCTTGGCCATGCAAGAAGAGTTGAGAGATTTCTGTACAAGTACAAACGCCATATGTCCTGACATTGCACTGCGGAGAGATCTCGCTGTTTACCTCACTTATTGGCTTGGTGAGGCTATTTTTGCTGGAGGAGATGGAACGCACATCAGGCCGCATTGTATTTTTCCGGCTTGTCAGATGGCGTTTGGAGAGCAGCTTGCTTTGGTGCCAGCTCTTTACTCCTACCTGTGTACCGAACTGCAGGATGCTGCTTTTTTGGTTCGGCTTGCGCTTCCCATGAATAGGGTATTTTCAGCCCACATCTTTTATTCGTGGTATGTATACCACTGTCCTGGCTTCCACCGGCTGGGTGCTGCACAGGATGATGATCCTCTCATGATTCGACTGGCTAAGGGCACAGCCGTGTCCGAATCACTTTTTTTTGCCCGCATGAGGATCCGACGGTTCAGGGACGTCGAGATGGGGCAGTCTCCAGTGAAGCTTTCTCCGGAGTTGCGGAAGAAGGCTTTTGATTTTGGTGCCTCCCGAGACTCTACCAGGGCGGGGTCGGGAAGGCATTATTCCTTGACGAATGCAGAGAGAGAGTGGCTTTTCAGCATACGTGTCGGCACGATGGTGTACCGTAGACATCTTTTTGTCGACATCCAGCCGTATGTACCCTCTCGCTTTGCTTTGCAACTGGGCTTTTCTCAAGGCATTGTTGGAGCACCTTCAAGCATGGTGAAGCGCCTTGGAGGCTTACAGGATGGGAGAAATGCATGGGCTTTCTATAGTGCTGAAGATACTACAGCCATGATTTCTTTTCCTGTGTTGCTGACTTCCCGGACTGCCGGCTTTGCGAAGTGGTTCGCGGAGAGCTTTTTGGCATATCGGGGGCTTTCCAAGAAGGAGCTTGATGTGAAGCTGGCATCTGGAAAGGGCCTTGGAAAGTCGGATGGCATCCGGCGAGAGGAAGTTTGGGCCTTCCTTTCTAGAGAGAAGCACAAGATAGGCTTTATCGGTGACCAGGGCGTCATTGGTTCTGAAGCTGTTCGAGAAATACCTGATGAGGCTTTAGAGCAGCTAGAACAGGAGGAAGCCGAATTTGGCACTTGGATGCAAGGGGCACAGAGGCAAGCTTCCGTGGAGTCTACTGGCAAGAGTAGACCATCCAGTGAGGAGTCAAGTGGGAAACCTGACTCTGACAGCGGGGCAGGTTCCTCTAAGAAGCGAGCCCGCCGGGGTAAGAGGGGGAGGAGTCATCATCGCAGCAAGGGGCAGCATGAGGACCCTCCTGACTTGGAAGTTCCTCTTACTATCAATGAGGATGTGCCAGTGGATGCTGACGAGCCTCCAGAGAAGAGAAGCCGAAAAGAAGAGACTGTTGGTGAAGGTATGATTCTTCCTTTTTCTCTTTCCATTTCTTTTCATGGGATTTTTTCCATGTTATGATTTGCTTCTTGTTTCTGCTCTTTTTTTTAGCAGAGGAAGACTTGGTGATGCCTGAGGTTCCAGTCGATGAGGTGGTGACGGATCCTGTCGGGGCACCTGAAGAAGAACCGAGGGACTCTGGAGTGAATCCAGAATCTCCAATTGGTACGACTTCCCTTTTTTTTCTTTTTTTTTGTCTGTGACTTGGTTTGCTAACACATTTCTTGCCAGCTGACTTGCCACAGGATTCCGATGACTTTGAACCCTCGATGGATGCAAATGTTGATGATGCTTCCAATGAGTTCATGGACGAGGAAAGTGTTCCGCCAGTCGTCGAAGAAGGTATTTTGTAGTTATAACCCTGATAATGATTTTCAAACAGGATTATATTCATACCTTTTTGTGTTTCTTTTGGCAGGTTTTGAAGTGACGGAGGAGGATCCGTCGCTTCCATAGCAAGGGATGCCAGAGGTTGATCCAGAGGTAGAGACTCTTGGGACCAGCTCTAACAATGTTGAGGAGATTCCTCGTGCTGAGATTCCTTCCCGAGCAGGAACAGCTTCAACTGGAAAGAGTTCTTTTGTTACTCTTCCAGCAGATGATGACATGAGCGGCCGACCAACGGAGTTGGGCGAATCTTCAGCTGGACCATCTCTTCTTTTTGCGCAGAAGGTGGTGGTGCGGGTTCTGAGCTCTTGGATTGAGACTCTCTTTTCTGGGCACTTAGAAGCCGAATTTAGCATGATCCAGCATGTGCGTGAGATTCTCGGTGACGCTGAAGAGGCTGGTCTGGATGTCACAGATGCCAGGGCGATCGTTGATAGGATCATTGAGCTAGGTGACAGGTGGTTTGAGACCATGGGTTTTCCTGATGACCAGTTCTTCAAGGAAATGTTCCTGGACCCTGCGGATAAGGCTCAGTCTAACCTGGATGAGGCTAAAGAAAGCAGGAAGTAGGCAGTCTGAGAGAAGAACTTAGAAGAGCTAACCATCATCGGGCTGACACATGACCTTAACATCCTTGATAGGGAGGTCGATGAGGCCAGGAAACGTCTTGAGCATCTGCAGGCACAAGTCGCTGCCAAGTGGACTGCAATAACAGAGGCTCGTGACAGGGAGAGTGCTCTGATTCGCTGGGTTGCAGATGCCAATCGAGTTCTTGAAAGGAAATCTCAAGATAGCGAACGATGGCAAACTGCTCGGGATAATCTTCCTGGTGCGAAAGAAGGGTTTCAACCCACCCCAGCATCTCATGGCAAGTTCTTGAAGAATCGTGCCCTGGAATCCTTGACGGCTGAGGCCAAAAGTTTGCTTGAGGAGCTGAACTCTTGGCTGGAGACCATTTTTGATTGAGCTCCTGTATTATTATTTTTTTTTTTACAGAAACCATCCTTCTCTCTTTTTTTGGTACCACTTGTATTTTTTTTTGTACTTACTTTTTTGTAGTGCTTGTGAACACTTTCTTTTTTTTTTTTTTGTTATCCCTACGCTCACTTGAATCTTTTTGTGATAAAAGTAATTGCTAAATGGGATGCCTTCTTTTTTTTTTGTTATCCCTACGCTCACTTGAATCTTTTTGTGATAAAAGTAATTGCTAAATGGGATTTAATCAAAAGGTTGTCATTTTGTGAAAATCTTTTGTCAAATGATTGTTTTGACATGGAAACCAGGTTTTTTGTTTGTGGCATGGAAGCCAACTTTGGCATGAGAGCCAGCTTTTTTTTGTGTGGCATTGATAGCCGAGTTTTTTTTTTTTTTTTTGTGGCATCTATAGCCAGTTTTGGTGGCATTGATAGCCGGTTTGTGGCATTGATAGCCGGTTTTTGGTGGCATTGATAGCCTGTTTTGTTTTGGTGGCATTGATAGCTGGTTTTTTTGAAATCCAAGTTTTTGTTTGTAGCATTGATAGCCGGTTTTGTTTTGGTGGCATTGATAGCCGATTTGTGGCATTTATAGCCTGTTTTGATGGCATTTATAGCCGATTTGGTTTTCAAAAATGCAAGTATCGACTAAAAGCCGCCTCCCTGCTGAATGTTTTTGCAAGTATCGATGGAATGTCGCATCCTTGCTCATTCAGTTGCGAGTATCGATGGAATGTCGCATCCTCGCGGATCTGGGTGCAAGTATCGATGGAATGTCGCATCCTTGCTTTTCAAAAATTTTGATTTTGCGGGTACTGACTTGATGTCGTTTCCCCACGATTTTTGAAATTTGTGGTTTTCTCGAACCTTTGAGTTATGGATATCAACTGAAATGTTGCGTCTCCATGGTTTTTTAGGTTTTTTCGAACCTTTGAAATTTGGGCTGTGGATATCAACTGAAATGTTGCGTCTCCACAGTTTTGGATTTTGCAAGTATCGACGAAATGTCGCTTCCCTGCAATTTTGGAAGTGTCGAACGTGGTTCGTATGCTTCCGATTTGTGCGAGTATCGACTAAGCGTCGCTTCCTCGCGGTTTTTTGAAAAAACCTTTTTTTTTGTTTAAAGCCACGAGGGTCATAAGTTTTGACCTAAAACCATTTTGGCGGTAAAAGGCAGGGTGGACTAGGGTGGAAATCCCTGAATCCGGATTTTGTTTCAAACCATGAATTTTGGGTTCAAGGGATGAAAATTTTGGTCAAGTCAGGGAAAGGTTCCTAAACTTGGATTTTTTTTTTTGATAATGAAATGATGAAAGTAAGCATTGTTTTAAATTTCTAGAAATTTCAACATTTGATATGAAAATTCTAAAAAAGGGTGGGTTTATCGAGCGTGTACCTGGAAACCGGTTTTGGCCGTACAGGCATTGCTCTTACCCAATTGGGTAAGTCTTCATGGGTAGTACCGCTTTAAGTATTTGCCGTTGATGGGCAGCATACATCTGTCACCTTCCATGTTTAGGAGTGCGTATGCGCCGTCGGAGAAAACCTTATCGATGACGTAGGGTCCCTCCCATTTTGGCTCAAATTTTCCTTTGGACTTGTGAGCGAAGACCATTGGTCTTTTTACCGCAAGAACCAAGTCACTCTTTTTGTAGGCGCGTTGCCTGACCTTTTTATCGAAAGATCCTGCCATGCGTGCTTGGTAAAGTTCAATGCTTTGTTGAGCTTCGAGCGATCTCTCATCGAGATTGTCCAGCCCATGGAGTTGCAATTTGACATTGCTTTCTTGAGTCATGTCATTTTGCAAGGATACCCTCAAGGAAGGAATTTGTACTTCCAAGGGTACGACAGCTTCGCATCCATAGACCAAGGAGAATGGTGTGCTATGGGTTGGTCCTCGAACGGTGGTTCGATAGGCCCACAAAGCTTCAGACATTTTGTCGCTCCAGTCTCTTTTGTGACTAGAGACCATTTTTTTGAGGATTTTGCAGAGTGTCTTATTGAAAGCTTCTACTAACCCGTTTGCTGCCGGATTGTATGGAGTCGAAGGACAGCTTTGGATCTTGTATTTGTCGCAGAACCTGTAGAATCGATGATCTCGGAATTGTGGTCCGTTATCATGGACGAATCTTTTGGGTATGCCAAAACGACAAATGATGTTGGTGCGCAGGAACTGAAGGACTGATGAGGTCTTCATTTCGTTGAACGCAAATGCTTCTGACCACTTGGAGAAATAATCCGTAGCGGCAAAGATGAAGCGATGACCTTTGCTCGAAGGGGGAGAAATAGGACCTATGATGTCCATACCCCAGGCTTCGAAAGGCCATGAGATCGCTGTAGGATGCAGCCATTCTGGAGGCATGTGAATGTAATCTCCATGAACTTGGCATTGTTGGCAGCGCTTAGCAAATTGCATTGCGTCAGCTACCATGGTAGGCCAGTAATAACCTAACCTTTTTATCAGATCATAGAGCTTGGGACCAGCCTAATGCGCTCCGCAAAGACCAGCATGAACTTCTTTGAGTGTTTCTTCAGCCTCTTGTTATGACAAGCAGCATAGAAGTACTCCGTTGAAGGATTTCCTGTAAAGGATTTTTGAAGGAATATCCAAATGAAAGCTTGGGGTTCGCCTTTGGGTGCTTACCCGTTCTTTTGGATCTTCAGGTAGGATTCCGAACATAATGTAATCAATGAATGGATCCCTCCAGTCGTCGATTGAAGTTTGAAGGATTGAAATCCGACTTCCGACCACTTGGTGGCATTCAGCCACTGCTTGGTGTGTGTTAAGAGGAGGAAGGATTCTTCTTTCGCACACTGTGATTTGCATGTTTCCCCCTTCCTGGATTGCCATGGATGCGGCAAGTCCAGCTAGGGCATCTGCACGTATGTTTTCACCTCTACGAATGTGGGTGATGTGACAGATGTCAAACTTTTGCAGAAATGATTGTGCCTTGTTGTAGTAAGGCAACAAATCTGGCTTCCTGACTTCAAATTTCTGATTCATCTGGTTGACGATCAGTTGAGAGTCTCCAAAGACTTCCAGCATTGTGATACCGGATTCGATGGCGAGTTCCAATCCTAAGATCAGAGCTTGATATTCAGTTGCGTTGTTTGTGCATGGTTCCAGTAGCGAGAAGCGTGTGGAATCATGTATTTGTCGGGGCTAACAAAGAGGATGCCAACTCCCGAGATCAGCTGTCTTTTTTCATTTGTCCTGGTTGCACCGTCAAAGTACATGTCCCAGGAGGCACTTTGTGAGAAAGTCTCCACATTGTAGACTGGTTCGTCTGGGAGATCATCTCTGAGCGGAGAATCATTAGGCAATGGATGCTCTGCGAGGAAGTCCGCTAGAGCTTGCCCTTTGATTGCTTTTTGTGGTACATACCTAATATCAAATTGTGACAGAAGAATGGACCATTTTGCCAGTCGAGCATTGAGAGAACCTGCCTTTGTGACAAGGACCTTCAAGAGGTGACCCTCGAGACCAGGTATACTGTGTTGGAAAGCAAGTAGTGACGCAGCTTTTGTACGGCGAACATCACTGCAAGACATTCTTTTTCGACTGGAGAGTAGCGATGCTCTGCACCTACTAGCATGCGGCTGAGGTAATATAGAAGCAGCTTCTTTTCTTTGATCATTTTCTTGCACAAGCAGAGCTCCCAAAGAGTGATCAAGGGCTCTTGTGTACAAGATGAATGGTTTTCCAGTGGTAGGAGCAGCTAACACTGGAGGTTTTGTCAGGTATGACTTGATGTCTTGGAAAGCAGCTTCACAGTCAGCATCCCAGACAATGTTTACACCTTTTTTCATCAATCGGGAGACTGGACGGCATTTCCCCGAAAGATTGGAAATGAACCGTCTGATGTAGGCTAATCTCCCTTGAAGCCCTTTGAGTTCTCTCAAGGTTCTTGGAGAGGGCATTTCTAGAATGGCTTTGACTTTTATGGGGTCAAGCTCTATTCCAGCTTTCCGAACTAAGAATCCGAGGAACTTACCCGACGAGACGCCGAAGAAGCATTTCAAAGGATTCATTCGCAGTTTGTGTTTGCGAAGCCGGAGGAAGACTTCTCGAAGGTTTTCGAGATGATCTTCTTTTCTTTTGCTTTTGACGGCGAGGTCATCAACGTAACATTCAACCGTCTTGTGCTGCATATCTTGGAATATTTTCATCATAGCACTCTGATATGTGGCACCAGCATTTTTCAGACCAAATGGCATGACAGTGTAGCAATACGCGCCTAATGGGGTCCGAAAAGATGTATGTCTTTCATCTTCAGGATGCATCTTTATCTGATTGTAGCCAGAGAAACCATCCATGAATGTCATTCGCTCGAATCCACAGGTGTTATCAATCATTACCTCTGGTATGGGGAGCGGAAATTCATCTTTAGGGCATGCGCCATTCAGGTCTCTATAGTCAATACAGACCCTGATTTGCCCATTCTTCTTTGTCACGGGGACAATGTTGGCCAACCATTCAGGATGTTGTTCCTCACGGATGAAGCCGACGCTTTTGAGTTTTTGAACTTCTTGTTCAATTTTATCCATCACATCTGGACGGAATCTTCTTTGGCCTTGCTTGACAGGCTTGATGTCTTCTTAAAGATTGAGTTTGTGAACCACTATTTTGGGGTCTAAGCCTGGCATTTCAGCGTAAGACCATGCAAAGCAATCAACGAACTCATGAAGAAAGGCGATATACTCGGGTAACTCATCATCCTTTATATTCTTGCTTATGAATACAGGACGTGGGTTATCTGGTGTTCCCAAGTCTATCTTTTGAACAGGATCTTCTGTTGGAAGGTTCGAAGGTGGTTCCTCCACAATATTTTCGGAGGCTTCCAGCTCAACGAAACCTTCTGGGTTTTCAAAGGCATTTCCAGACCAAGGTTTTGTTCCTTTCCACGGGTCTTCTTGATCGGTAATTTTCCCAAGGCTTGCTATGAGATGATCCCAATCGCCTATTGAAACCGGGTCGAAGTAGGCTACTTCTTTTGGAGATGAGGGTCCTTCTGGGTCAGAAGTCCACATGTCTGTGCCATCGGACAACTCCTCTTCATTTTCGGAGAAATCGTGCCAATTGGATGAGCTTCCTGGATCTTTGTCTGGTGACTCATCAAAGAGATATCCAGGGAGATCGATGTCTTCATGGACTTGAGATGTTGAGGCTTGGTCAGTATATTGACTTTTAAGCCTTTGTGTCAACTGTCTCAAGGGAGTGTCAGGATCATACCCTAACCCGTGTGAAGAATTTCTACATAGCCGTAGAGTCTCCAATCTTCCAGCTGGCTTTTGGTCAAGACGGGCCCCAATGGCGTGAGAATACCGCGTCCTTCTCCCAAACCGACTGGGTTTTGAGCGTCATAGCCCATTTTCTTCATAATAGCTTGTGCCACAGAACTGTATAAGGATAGTTGAGGCATACCTTTATTTTGGAAAGGTTCAAGCATGGAGTTTGATGAAGAAGCATCCGATCTATGGAAGAAGATCGGCTTTTCCTTTGCTGAAGTTGCTGGAACAACGAAGGAAGCTGACGTAGGATCTTCTATGTCAGAAGTTGTCTCCATTGGAGTGAGAGCAGGCTGAACTTACTGAGTGTTAGCTTGGCTTGACGATGTGTCGTCTTCCGGCTCTGAATCCGAGTCCGTGTCTTGCATGATAGACACGAAAGAGACAACAAATTTGCCCCCAGGCTTTTGCTTTGCCTTCTTCACTTTAGTTGTGATGACCAAAGGCTTTGAAGGTTTGAGGGAGATGATGAAGGGAGTTTGAATGCTCTCTTCAGATTTACCGGATGGTTTGCTTTCTTCCGGTGATTGTTGAGGAGCTTTGCCTTTATCTTTCTGGAGATTTTCGGCAAAGCATGCTGTGTGCTTCTCCTCTTCTCCTTTTTCACCTTCATACATCTGTGAGTCTGCGAAGTGGACTTCTTTACCTTTGAAGGGTTTCCTGTCCGCAAAGACTCGATGTATCATGCCGTCGTCGCCAACAAACTTGATGCATTGATGTAGAGTTGAAGGGACAACACCATTCTCATGGATCCAAGGGCGTCCGAGAAGGATGTTGTAGCATGAAGGGGTTTTTATTGCATACACTGTGACCTCAGAGATAAGATCACCGATCTGCAATTTGAACCTGATTTTGCCGATAGGCCTTTGAGTACTCCCATCATATCCAAAGATAGATACAGATGTGTGGCTCAGCTTGCTGGGTGGGATGCCCAACTCTTCAAGAGCCGATGTGGAGATGAGGTTGAGTGCAGAACCTCGGTCGATCTGAACTCTGTGCATAGGCATTTCCTAGATATACCCTGTGAAGTACAGGGTTCGGTTATGCCTGGTTTCGCCAAGTAAGAGGTCGTCCTTTGTGAAGGCGATGGTTGCACTGGCTGCTTTTTTAACCGAGAGGCATTCAATGCATGATCCCTCAGTTTTCTTCTTTTCTCCCTTTGAGGAGGCTTCTGAGTTTTTGACCCGGTAATCCATTTCAATTTGGAGGACTTGCGGGGCATATTTGTCGACATCCTCATTCAGCTTTTGTAATTCCGAGATGAGATTATCACGAGTGTGTGGAGACATTCGCAACAAATCTAGGATGTGCAGACGTGCAGGTATGTGCTTGAAGTGTTCAATCAAGTCATACTTGAAAGCCTCCTTAGGGCCTGCATGTTCATCATTGTTGCCACTAGGGGCGTTTACAACATCTTTTCCCGAAGGATTTACATATGTAAAGGAAGATTGGTTGTAATTTTTATGGTAGTCCCGGCCAGAGCGGGTGCCTCTACCAACTTCGAGAGCTTCTTGAGAAGGGTCTTCGTTTGGAAGATTGTCTTCAGGATCAAGAGGCTGTCATTTTTCATTTGCTGAGGATGAATCAGCAGCAGAGTTGCCATCCTCAGTGATTGTGTTGCACGGAGCATTTTCCGGGAACAAGTCCTGAACAGCATCCAGCAACCTTTCTTCTTCGTTGACTAATTCATCGTCCCAAGCATCAATGGCTGGGAATTCTTCAGTCAGGAAGGGTGTGAACTTTGAAGTCACAGTCTCAGGGGAAGAAACCTGAGAGGGTGTCATCTCAGTGAAAGTCACGTGAGACGAGGTGGCTTCAGAAGATACATTGCTAGGCATCGCTGGAGTGTAAGTGCTCTCATCAGACGATGCTTCGGAAGAGCTATAATCCCGAATTATCACATTACAGGAAGCTCTGACGGGAGACGTTGCCTGATCGGAGTCAGACTCATCCTCGGATGTAAGAGGATCGTTTATCCAGCAATTTTCTCCATTTTCAGGAGTTAAGGGAGGATGTACCTGGTGGTCTTCAGGGACTTCAGGCTCTGGATTGCGAGGAGGCTCGTTGACGCGTTCTTGCTCTTGTTCTAGAGCGAGTCGCTGCAAGATCCTTGCATATTCTTCAAGATCAGGCATGGGAGCCGGATCTTCTTCTTCATCAACTCTTTGTGGCTCAAGATGGTTGATTTCCACTGGAGTAATGAGAGGTGCTGGGTCAGCAGCATTTTCTTCTACAGCTTCTTGGTCTTCTTCATCATCAGACCAGGATCCTTGTGGCTGTAGGGGGTTATACCAGATTACTGGCATAAGATGAGACTCAGGAACCCATTCTTCATCGGAGAGATATTCTCCTGTTTCAAGGGACTCCTCCCACTCATCTGTGTAGTTGGATTTGAATCCATCATCGGTGTCGCTGGACTCGTATCCATCAATGGAGAATCTGTTAGTTTTATGGACTCAATCCAGTAGATGATATAATAAATTGATTAAATTCTTTATTTATTCATATATTCATGTTTACTTTTCATGAGATGAATGGTGATTTATTATATACTTGCACATAACCAATACGAATGACATGATGGTTCATGAGATGAACCGGGGTCCACAAGTATATTAGATGTAACACATGTGTATGGATGAGATCCACATACGGGAGACATGTGTGGCAAATCTTATACTTAAATATTATCACAACCAGTGATGAGACTGGACATCTCATACTGATAAGGTTGCAGTACTTTGATCACTATGAGATAGTGTGATTTGTCTCGATCATCAGAATGGAAGATTCTGGATCATAGTGCTGGTACATTTGATGTATTGAAGGACCATGAGAAGCACCTTATAAACACTGTCTTTATTTTAAGGTCTGCTCTCATAATTCCCTAGCAATAGGCTCTCAATCCTGAGACATTAATGAACTCAAGTTTCTATCTATTCATTTGCTTTGAGTCACCAATGAGTGAGGCCAACTGTAGGTCAACACCTGGGTGATTTGGGTACATGGTAGTAGAGCTGTGGGAACATTCAATGGTCAAGATGGAATCTATCTCTAATATCCCCTTGTGCCAATTAATGGATTTATCATTGGTAAGTGCGCACCCATTCCGATTAAGAGTTAATTGGAAAGGTACCTATTGATCATTATGATTAATTGGGGCTCAAGGATAATAAGATATGGATCTATTTTGGAAGACAGGTCCAATTGATCCATGGATAATGTGGAAGTTTAGGGTCTTCTATGTAATATTCCTAAGACTGGAGTTCAATTGCATTTATTTGCAATTAACTGTGGGCCCGGATTACACATGAGATGTGGGGTCGCGTGTCCCAGTTGGAGCCAGCTTTCTAAGGAATCCCTAGTGGTCCCCACGCTAGCCCAATTATTAGAAAGTATCTAATTCTAGTTGAACTCTAAAAGGAAAGTTACTATTTCTATTTGAAGTGAGACTTCTAATAGTGGTAATAGTAGACTTACTAATTTTAGTAGAAGTGAGACTTCTATTTTAATTAGAAAGGAATTGGAAAATTACTAATCATATTTGAAGTGAGACTTCTAATTATGATATGGTAAGTTACTAATTAATTAATGGAAGTAAGACTTCTATTTTAATTAAGAAGAGATAGTTACTAATTTTTGGAAGTAAGACTTCTAATGGAAATTAGTAAGTTGGGCTTGCAAAAGCTATAAATAAGAGGAGAAGAGGGCCTTGGACGTCCCATGCATAAATCCACCTAGGGATTCACGCCCAAGCCCCCTTTAGTGCAAGTGT
This sequence comes from Litsea cubeba, assembly GCA_012931725.1. Lineage (NCBI taxonomy): Eukaryota > Viridiplantae > Streptophyta > Magnoliopsida > Laurales > Lauraceae > Litsea > Litsea cubeba. Next base: position 15,487,165 of record CM022948.1, read on the forward strand.
TGCACAAGCTCTTCTCCTCTTCCCTCTTCTAGTTCTCTTTCTAGTTCCTCCCTAGAGTTCCTAGTAGTTTTCTCTTGGAGATCCCACCATCTTCTTGAGAAAAGGAGAATTTGATACGGGTCATAGCGTGGAAGATCAAGAGGTCTTGAAGATCCCTATTTGATTAGTGAAAGCGTTTCATCATCAAAGAAAGACGCAACTTCTCCGTTAGAGCACAACCGAGCTCCAAAGGTATAATCCACTTCCTTGCATGTTGTAGATTATTATGGATGCTTGTTAGTTGCTGTTTCTATTTTGTAGATAGATTGTATTTACTGATCATGTTGACTGAGATTGAGGACATGGATCTTGGATTGGTTTTTATAGCCTTGTGGATAGTTGATCCCTGCGTCAAGTGGGTCAAAAGTTTTTGAAACCTATCCTAGAGGCCCACCCTATTTCCAACAGAATCCAACTACCGAATTGCAAGAGTATGATGCCTCCTGCATGGCTTCTTTGAATTGAGGTGGCATGAAATCACTGAGAGTGAATTTCCTTACCCCCTTTGAAGTCTCTGGAAGGGATATTTTTGTTGCCTCCAGTGAAATGGTAGAGGAAGCTTCTGCCTTTTCTTTGACCTCTAGTTTTGGCTGGATCTTCTCTTGCCGTTTGAGCTTGAGGAGATGTTTCCTAGCCTGCCTTCGCTGTTGAGCTGTAGGCCTTGTTTTCACGACCTCCCAATTTTCATCTTCCAGGAGATCGGGATTACCCATATCGGTTGTCCGTCTGGTGTCGGGTAAGGAACCAGTTGTTCGGACGCTTGGATTGAGTTTATCACCTTGAAGGAAGTAGTGATCTTCTTCTTCGGTGATTTTGATGTTTGTCCACATGTCACCATGTTGACGGAGGCAGACCCATAGTTTTTGTCAAAGGTGATGACTCCGTTTTTCCACATCTCATTTATTTTCTCTCTCACAACGAAGCATTGATTGAGAGGATGCGAGATCATCTGGTGGTATGGATAGTACCGAGGATCGTTGGTTTTGCCAACATCACCCGGTCTTTTTGGTTCAGGCAAGGTGAGCTTGCCGTTTGCCACAAGAGCCCCGAAGATTTCATCAACATCTTCATCAAACGGGTATTTCTTCTCTACTCGTTCTTTGAAGGCATCTGAGAGTTCGGGTCTCTTACCAGCAACTTTATTTTCAGCTTTCTTTGGTGGCTGAGGAGCTGACTTGGTCTGCACATTGAGGACCTCTTTTTTCTTTGGTTTAGAGGTTGCAATGGCGGTCGGCTCTTTTCTTGATGATTTCTGACTGTTGAGGTCTTTAATCACCGTTTCAGCTTCCATGGAAGCTTCTAGGAGTTCTCCCAAGTTTTTTGATTTGTTGCCGATGATCATGGAGCGGATTCTAGCTCTCATGTTGTTTCGGCAGATGTTGACTAGCGACGCTTGTGGCAATACATCAGAGCATTTGTATGCCATTGCTTTCCACTTGTGAATGAAGTCATATGTTGATTCATTCTCCCCCTGTTTTAGGCTGCACAGCTGAGCCATAGTAGCGGGATGATCCTCACCTTTGAAGTGAGTCAGGAAGCGTGTCTCTAGCATGGCCCAGTTTTGGATTGAGTCCTCCGGCAGAGTGGAGTACCAATCGAAGGCCGTACCTTTTAGGGTACTTGCAAAGAGGCGGATCTTGAGTGCATCTTGATCCGCGATAGCTCCCGTCAGGATCTTGAAGTGGATGACGTGCTGTCTGGCTGATCCTTTCCCCGTATATGTTTGGAGAGTAGGATGCTTGAATTTGGTGGGGAACGGGACCGAGTCCATCCATAAGGGATATGGTGGCTTGATCCCATGCTCCTTGAGTATATCCTCTTCTTTTGCTTTGGCGAGGATACTGTCTACGTCCTTTTTGGTAAGGGCGCATGACTCATTTTCTTCTCCATTTACCTCGTCGTTTTGATGATTCGGAGGAGGTTCATTGTTCACCTGATTTTGGAAGGCGAGGAGAAGGTTTTCCATCAGAGTTTCAATCCTCTGCTGGCCCTGTTCCAACTGCTGGATGCGGGTGATCACATCTTCTGGAGGTGGATTGTGGGGTGGTGGCTCAGAATTTGTAGCCAAGACATTCATCCTTCGTGATTCGAACGAAGAAACTGTCCTGGTGACTGAGCTGGGGCTCATTCTTTTTGAAGAAGAGCTTGAGGAAGGATCACTCTGCTGTCCTTTGCTTGAAGGAGCAGGGGATTCTTCTGAATGTCTTCTTGTCCTTGAGACGCTGCGGGTCATCGGACGTCGGACATGGATTTTTGTTACTGATTTTTGGCGCCTTCTGGTTTTTCCAACCATATGGACGGCAGCAACTTGGTTGGGTCTTTCTTTTTCGACCCATTTGGGAGAGACTTGGAGTGTAGGAGGCTGGGTCCTTTGCTTCTCTAGTCTCTTTTGCCGGTATGAAGCGCGGCGGCGTATGCGACGGGCAATTTGAGCTTCGGTCAGCTCTGGCTGGGCTTTGACGATGAAAGATGTGCTCCCTTTGGCGCAGCAGCCGAGCATGTCTTCTTTGCAGCTGGGCAAGGACAGGATGCGAACCCTGTCCTTTGCCTGTTGCAGCGAAGCTTTGAGTTTTTGGAGTTCGGCCCCTGTAGAGATGAAGGGTCGAACTGCAGGTTTGTAGGCCTTAGCAGGTGCTTGCAGAGGCCTTGTGATGCATTACTTGATTTTGGGCTTGTAGGAACAAGCCGGCTCATGCTGGGATGACTTGGAAGTCAGGTTGGAGATGGGTCGTTCCTCTTTCATATAGGCAAGAGGGTAGAACTGGTTCTCCTTGAGTGGGGCCAGGAATGATGGCTTATTGGATGTTTGGGACCTTCTTTTCTTTGGTGAAGGTCTTGGGGACCAAGTCTTGGGATAGACCTGGTTGTTTGTAGGTCGAGGCTTCGTGGGGCTGCCACGGGTTTCAGGCCTGCTGGTGCTCGCCTTTGGTGTCACGGTAGTGACACGTTGAGAGGCGAGTTTCTGCTTCTTGGAAGGAGCAGTTTGTTCCTCAGTAAGTGGGAATGGTCCCAGCGTCCCAAAGACGATAGTCCGGGGAGTCGAGGTTGACCCGGAGCTTAGAGAGTTGCCGAGGGAATTGACGCTTCGGCAGCTGATGGGGCGCTTGTAAGTGCGCGTAGTTTGCTTCTGTTGAAGCATGAGTTGGTGCTTGTTTTCATCGAAAGTAATGGTTAATGAAGCTGCCATTGTTAGTTTTCGAAAATTTCTGAAACAAGACCACATCCATTAGTAATCACAAGAATATAATGATGATAAATGGGAAGTTCTATGGTTTCGTCTTTTCAAATTGCTAGAGGAAGATGACCCAAGCAACATGAAGAAGGCAAAACGCCATAGAGGGTATAATTGTTCTGATCGCAGGTATGGTAAGCCCAGAATGAGCATCCCAGTGACTGCTAGAAGCAATTGTGAACTTAAATTCGACTTATCGAGAAGCAGAGCTTGCTCAAGGTAAGAAGAATATAAAGTTGGAGTTACAGATGTGCCGGTCGCAATACAGTAGACCCTGAAAGGGCGTACTAGTACCGCTAGACACAAATGTTTTGAGACCGCATCTATGAGATGAGATTCTCTGTTTTGAAAGGTCAAGATTGGATTCATCAAAGAGAGCAGATGGTATTCCGATCTGAACACGGGCTCAGCGATTTCCGCGAGCGCCAGTGCTCAGAAAGAAATGAACCATAATTTCTCAAATCTGAATCTAAAAATGACGAGTTTTTTTTTTTGAAAGGCCAATATCGGGTTCATCAAAGAGAGCAAAAGGCACTCCAATCTGAACACGGGCTCAGCGATTTCCACGAGCGCCAGTGCTCAGAAAGGAGAAGACCAAGATTTCTCCAATCTAAACCCAAAATGACGGCAGTTTTTTTTTTTTTTTTTGAAGATTTTAAAGATTTTTTTTTAAATTTTTTTTTTCATTTTTTATTTATTTTTTTATTTTTTTTATTTTAAGATTTTTTTTGAAATTTTTTTTTATTTTTTTTTATTTTAAAATTTTTATTTTTTATTTTTAAAATTTTTTATTTTTTTAAAAAAAATTTATTTAAAATACGAGAGAGTACACATAGGCCTCCTAACCCGGTCTTATGAAATCTTGATTGATAGAATGGCCCCCAGGTAAGGGTAGGATTACTTAATGAACCCGTTTGGAGGACCCTTGCCTAGAACAGTCATGCTGTCTCCACACTCTGGCCAAGGCTTTTCTTTGAATCAACCATGATCAAAGAACACAGTTGGTTTAACCTTAGTGGTCTATGTCTTTTTTTTGTTATTATTTATATATATATATATATTTTATTTTTAATGAACTCATCGAAGAGAAACGATGGCCCAAAACCTTAGTCGAACAGGCTCAACATTTCTGTAAGCGCGATGAACGATAGGAACGGATCAAGGTTTCTCAATTTTGAATCCAAAATGAGAAATCAAAAAAAAAATTTATATATTTTTATTTTTTATATTTATATATTTTTTTTAGATCTTTAATGAACTCATCGAAGAGAAACGATGGCCCAAAACCTTAGTCGAACAGGCTCAACATTTTTGCAAGCGCGATGAACGATAGGAACGGATCAAGGTTTCTCAATTTTGAATCGAAACTGAAAAATCTGATTTTTTGTTTTTTTTTTTTTTTGAAAAGAGAAAGAGTGGAAATAAATTCAAAGAATTAAAATTTTCCAAAAAATCTCATCTCATTTTTTTTAGATGCGGAATCCAACATAGGCCACCAATTATAAAGTAGCCAAGGAATCGAGAAAAGAAATATAAGCATAGAGCGAAATATATGATATGCAAATATTTCATTTCTAGCATCGTGTTCTAAAATAAACGTGTCCCACCGGGTGTGCCAGCCTGATGGACCGCGCTCCTGCTCGGCTCTACCGAGGTCGGCGGACGTGGCAGTCCGTTTGGTTCCGACCCTTTCGTAACCGGGGGGCAAGGGCGTGCATCAACATTTCTTTTTTTGTGTGGGTGTGCCAGATTTCCTATTTTACTTGGAATTGCAAGTGGTGATCCGGAGATCAACCTTCGCAAGTAAAAAGGAAATCAACTTCTTTCAAGTTTTCCATTGGACATATATTTAAGAAAAGAGGCATTTTCTTGGTTCGCCGTGAAAGGCGATTTTTTTGGCATTTATAGCCGATTTTGGCGTTTATAGCCGATTTTTGGCGTTTATAGCCGATTTACAATCCTTATCAATAATGAAAGACAAGAGTTGTGATTTTTGTCTCTTTTGAAAAAATACAAACTACAATGAAAAGCAAGAAAAAGAGGATCTAACTTCTCAGGAGATTGTGGGGGACCCATTTAGATTGACGGTCGCAAGCCATATGTGGGCTTCGCCATCATCCATGCAGATGAGAACAGAGGATGCTATTGATTCGGTTGGCTTGGCTATAACCTCAGGTTTTTAGAGAACAAAGACCAAAAGAAGGTCCTATGTCCAATAAAAAGCCGAGTAGACGGGCTTGAAAAGCCATGTCTAAGCCATTGGCGGCAGAAGGAGAAGGCAAGGACCTTGGGGGGGAGTACCCCCCAAGGGACTTTTGTCACCTTGTTGCGGTGGTTGGTGTAGAACTTCCACAGAGTTTTCTCTCTTTTTTCTTTCTCTGGATTTCTGTGCTTTGTGTGTCTGTGTGTTTGTGCTTTTTTGTGATGATCCTTTCTTCTTGGAGAGCTCTCCCATTTATAGGCTTTTAGGTGGCCATTTAGGAGGATTTATGAGCCTTGATTATCATAAAGCTACATAAAGGGAGGAGTTACAAAATTGAATTCTTTATTTTGTAACTCCTTTTTCTTGGCTTCTGATTGGCCGGAGGAGATTGAGGGCATTTAAAATCGCCATGATGGGAGGAGTTTCATGGGTTAAATGCCATGAATCTCTTGACTTGTAACTCCCGGATGCTTGCTTCTGATTGGTCCGTCCAAGAAAATGGATTAATGACTGTAATAAAGCTAGTCAATTAATCGCATTAGGTGGTCGCCGAGCATCTGAAGAGTCGCGGGCCGTGCCGCGTCTTTTGGGATTCTTCTGGTGATGATCATCGATGGATCTTCATATAGATCGACATCAGATGACCATGTAATTTCAGGTGTTTGTTGCCAACAGCGGGTCGGTGCCATCTGTCCTGTCGATTTCTCGATCGGTCGGGTAGAAAGCACACTTTTTTTGGTTGACCGGGTGGCGATCAATGTTGTTTTCGATAGTCTTCATGATTGACCCGTGTTTTGGACGGATGTCAGAGGATTTGGTGTCTCAAAAGCATGAATTTTGGAAAGTACCAGAGGCTGGGTGCTTCGAATCGCGAAAAAACGGTGAAAACCGGGGTTTCCGGGGCCTTCCCGGCGACCCCGGGCTCCAGGGTCGCAGGGGCCTGCGACCTTGGGCCAGGGTCGCAGGGGTCTGCGACCCTGGGGGGTTTTTCCCCCTTTTTGTCCCGTTTTGTGTCCGTTTTTGCTGTTTTTCGATTCTTTTTTCTTCTGTATTTTTCCTTGACATTTTGACCATTTATTGGCCTGATTTCCCTGTAGGAAACCTGATGAGAGTCCTTGCATTTTATTTTGCAAAGTTTCCAATTTCCTGAGAAAGCCAAAGACTTTGTAGCGCAGAGCTGCCGATTTTCCGTCAGAAGCTGAAACTGCGTCAAACGATGTCGGAATGACCTGAAATTTGGTGTGAAGCCTCCTGAGCAATAAATAAGACCAACCATAGGCTTTTGTTTGAGTTATAAGCCGTTTGGGTTCCTATCACCAGTAGACTTGCTTTTGTTGCGATGAAGATGTCGCGGTTTGATGTGCAGTCAACCGATGTCCGATTGACTTGAAATTTGACAGGGAACCTATTGGAGTCATTTTAAGATGATCCATAGGCTCTGTCTTGGAAATCATGGTCCCAGAGAGCTTTGCTGCCGAGAGGCCTGATTTGGCTTCCGAGCGTCAAACTATGGTCAAATGTTGTCGAAATGACCTGAAATTTGACGTGTAGCCGTTTATAAGCATTTTGAAGCCGTCCATGTGCTCTATCTGATGAGTAATGGCCTCGGTGGTTCTCACCGCCGAGAGGCTTGATTTAGCTGTTCGAGGGTTGATGTAGGGTCAAACGTTGTCGGTTTGACTTGGAACTTGATGTGGAGCCTTTTGGAAGTATTTTGAGACCATTCATCGGCTCTGATCGAAGATTTGGTGTCTCCGATGCTTTTGCCGCCGAGAGCTCCTTTTCAGCTGTCGGAGAAGCGAAGTTAGGCCAAATGATTTTGAAATGGCCCGAAACTTCTTGTGTACTCCTCTTTTAGCTGTCTTAAAGAATCTTGCAGTTTTTGTTTGATTCTGACAAGATTTGATTTTTGGAAGTAGCATGGCCTATTTATGGCAGGTTGCGGCTTCATGTAGCTCTTTGGATCTTGAAGAGGCAAAGTGACATTTTTGGTGTCAACAAGGCTGTATGTGGCAGGTTAGGGGGTCGGGTTTGGTTTTGATCGTATGACCCAACAAGCTGTATGTGGAATGTTGGGGGATCAATTTTGGTTTTGATCTTGTGACTTAACAGGCTATATGTGGCAAGTTAGGGGATCAGGTTTTGGTTTTTGGTTTTGGTCTTGTGACCCAACAAGCTGTATGTGGCAATGTAGGGGACCAGGATTTGGTTTGATTTTTATGGAATGTCAATTTCAAGATTTTGGCTCAATTTGGTATATGAGGCTGGATGGTTTGATTTTTGGAAGCTCGTGGGGCTTGGAATTCTCTTTGTATGGTTGAATCAACTCAAAAGAGGCATGGAACCATTTTTGTATGCTCTTGGTAAGAGGGATTTCTCTTTGACTAAAAGCCCAAATTTTTTTTTTTTGTGCCTAGGTGGTCAAACCTGGCTCATATGGGCTAACCCATGGGACCTTAAGCTTTTGAAATGGCTTAGATCTCATATGGTGTCATTTTTGTAAAGAATATCCAAAAATATCTCATTTGGATAGAGAATATCTAAGAATATCTTTACTTGGAGAGATTCTCTCATGTTCCCTTTATTTTGGGATGGGATATCTCAAGATATCTTTCTTTTGGGAAAGAATCCTTCATTGATCATATCTTTTAGGAGAAAATCTCTCATTGATTTCTTTTTGGGAGAGAATCCCTCAAGATATCTTTCTTTTGGGAAAGAATCTTTCTAATCTCTTTCTTTTGGTAAGGTTACTAATTAGTAACACTTACCTCTTTCTTCTTTCCTTTTTTGGTTTGCTCTCTTCTATAAAAGCAAGGAGAAGGTTGGATCTCTTGCTCTTATTACTTTCTTTTGCAATAATCTCAAGAGGGCTTCAAGACTAAGAGTTCTTCTTCTTCAAGATCTTCAAGAATTTTCTTCTTCTTTTCCATCAATGGCTTCAAGTAAGTTCCCTTTTTCAAGAAAACCCAATTGTAGGAAAAAAAAGTTCTTTCTTTTTTTTTTGTTTTTCTTTTCTTTTCTTCTTTTTTTTTTCCACGTGTTTGCTTCTCTTTTTTTTTCACACGTTTTTTTTTTCTTTTCTTCTTTCTTTTTTTTTCATGTTTTCTTTTTTTTTTTTTTTTTTTTTTTGGGCAGTACGGACAAATCCGTACGGATCTGGCCGTACGGCCACGTGGCCCGTGGGCCACGGCCTGTGGGCCATCCCTTTTTTTTCTCTTTTTTTTTTCCTTTTTTTTTTCAAGAAAGTTTCTTTTCTTTTTTTTTTGTTTTCTTTCCCCCCCTTTTTTTTTTTGAGAAAGTTTCTTTTCCCTTTTTTTTTTGTTTTCTTTCCCCTCTTTTTTTTTGAGAAAGTTTCTTTTCTTTTTTTTTTTTCCTTTTTTTTTCTTTTGCTCATCATGATAATGCCCCCTTTTTTTTTTGGCAAACCTAGATGTTCATGCATGCATTCAATTGTAAATTAAATTTGTAGCATGATGTGATAGCATACCTAAAAGTTTTCGCAAATTTGGGAATTTGGAGCTCGCAGCGATGTTGAGCCCTTCCTGATTTTGCGGAGACTTTGAGGTTTCGAAAGTTTGGAGTTTCGGAGCTCGCAGCGATGTTGAGCCCACCTTCAAGCTTTCTATTTCTTTCGGGATAGTTCCTTTTCTTCGGAATTGCCCCGTCATCATGTCAAAATTTCGCCAGATTTTTTTTTTTAGCGAGATTCTGTCATTTTGATGTTTGATCTTTTTCTTTTCCATCCTTTGCAGGTGGTTCCTCCAGAACGAACAAGGGTAAAGAGCCTGCTATAAGCGTACCTCGTCGATCTTCTAGAACTTCTAATCCGGCCGTTCAGCAGGCCTTTGAGAAGGTCCAGTATGTTGAGAGAAATCTGGAAGAGTGCGACTCGCTCAACAGAGATGAGATGAGGCAGCGACTGATCACTCTCAAGGGAGAGGAATTCTATAAGATCATGGTAAGCAATCGTCCATGGGTGAGGGAAGATCAGAGTGTTTTACCCAAGCCTACCTTCTTCTTTGGTGATGCCGTCCCTGATGACATGACATACCAGAGGAGATGTTTTCAGTTCTCTTTCACAGCAAATGGTGAGAAGAAGACGGTTGCTACCCGGTCGACGTTTGATCGCACCATCTCGATCATGAGCCTTGCCCCCACGTGCTCTAAGAGGGAAGATCCTCCAAGCTGGGTGAGAAGGACAAATGTAATCAAGACCGGGGTTTTTGTTGGCGGTTCTCCTGGATATACGGAGAGGTCACCTGTTGACATGGACCTGTTGATGCCATCCAGCGGCTACCAGGGTTCTGATTATCCGTCGGTCGATTTGAGACCGGTGGGCCTTGGTATTTTTAGCGGTGACGGCAGCAATTGGATCAAGCCTTTTCGACTCCATGGCCGTTTCAATGCTGACTCCGAGTGGAAGTCGTGGACTGATCGCGTCCTGCTGATTGGTGGCGCCGTTTTGAAGGAAGCCGGGATTTTTGATGCGGTCCGTGCCTTTAGGGAGACCGTGATCTTTTCCGACGAGGCCTTCATGGCTATGCTGGAATCATTCCTCCCACAAACCAATACCTTCGTTGTGACGAATGGCGAGATTGGATTTTCTTTGAAGGAGCTGACCGCCATTACTGGATTGTCCATCCTCGGCAAACTCTATGAGGAGTTTATGCCGATTGACAGTGTCCTTGAGGGGCAGTCTGAGGAGTTCAGGCTTCTGTACTTTCAGCTCGTCGCCTTCTATGATTTTTTGAAGGAGAAAGACGGTTTGAAAGTTAGATCCAGCAGTTGGAATAGTTCTAGCTCTTCATTCCCCAACTTTTTTGATAGTAGGGAGTCTTCTGATAGCGTGACCCAAGAAGTCGGAGCTCAGGATCCAAGTTCAAAGAAGATCTTGGCCATGCAAGAAGAGTTGAGAGATTTCTGTGCCAGTACAAACGCCATATGTGCTGACATTGCACTTTGGAGAGATCTCGCTGTTTACCTCACTTATTGGCTTGGTGAGGCTCTTTTTGCTGGAGGAGATGGAACACACATCAGGCCGCATTGTATTTTTCCGGCTTGTCAGATGGCGTTTGGAGAGCAGCTTGCTTTGGTGCCAGCTCTTTACTCCTACCTGTGTACCGAACTGCAGGCTGCTGCTTTTTTGGTTCGGCTTGGGCTTCCCATGAATAGGGTATTTTTAGCCCACATCTTTTATTCGTGGTACGTGTACCACTGTCCTGGCTTCCACCGGCTGGGTGCTCACAGGATGATGATCCTCTGATGATTCGACTGGCTAAGGGCAAAGCTGTGTCCGAATCACTTTTGTTTGCCCGCTTGAGGATCCGACGGTTCAGGGACGTCGAGATGGGGCAGTCTTCAGTGAAGCTTTCTCCGGAGTTGCGGAAGAAGGCTTTTGATTTTGGCGCCTCCCGAGACTCTACCAGGGCGGGGTCGGGAAGGCATTATTCCTTGACGAATGCAGAGAGAGAGTGGCTTTTCAGCATACGTGTCGGCACAATGGTGTACCGTAGACATCTTTTCGTCGACATCCAGCCGTATGTACCCTCTCGCTTTGCTTTGCAGCTGGGCTTTTCTCAAGACGTTGTTGGAGCGCCTTCAAGTATGGTGAAGCGCTTTGGAGGTTTACAGGACGGGAGAAATGCATGGGCTTTCTATAGTGCTAAAGATACTACAGCCATGATTTCTTATCCTGTGTTGCTGACTTCCCGGACTGCCGGCTTTGCGAAGTGGTTCGCGGAGAGCTTTTCGGCATATCGGGGGCTTTCCAAGAAGGAGCTTGATGTGAAGCTGGCATCTGGAAAGGGCCTTGGAAAGTCGGATGGCGTCCAGCGAGAGGAAGTTTGGGCCTTCCTTTCTGGAGAGAAGCACAAGATAGGCTTTCTCGGTGACCAGGGCGTCATTGGTTCTGAAGTTGTTCGAGAAATACCTGATGAGGCTTTAGAGCAGCTAGAACAGGAGGAAGCCGAACTTGGTGCTTGGATGCAAGCGGCACAGAGGCAAGCTTCCGTGGAGTCTACTGGCAAGAGTAGACCATCCAGTGAGGAGTCAAGTGGGAAACCTGACTCTGACAGCGGGGCAGGTTCCTCCAAGAAGCGAGCCCGCAGGAGTAAGAGGAGAAGGAGTCATCATCGCAGCAAGGGGCAGCATGAGGACTCTCCTGACTTGGAAGTTCCTCTTTCTATCAATGAGGATGTGCCAGTGGATGCTGACGAGCCTCCAGAGAAGAGAAGTTGAGAAGAAGAGGCCGTCGGTGAAGGTATGATTCTTCCTTTTTCTCTTTCCATTTGTTTTCATGGGATTTTTCCATGTTCTGATTTGCTTCTTGTTTCTGCTTTTCTTTTTTTTTTTAGCAGAGGAAGACTTGGTGATGCCTGAGGTTCCAACCGATGAGGTGGTGACGGATCCTGTCGGGGCACCTGAAGAAGAACCGAGGGACTCTGGAGTGAATCCAGAATCTCCAATTGGTACGACTTCTTTTGCTTTCTTTTTTTGGTCTATGACTTGGTTTGCTAACTCATTTCTTGCCAGCTGACTTGCCACAGGATTCCGATGACTTTGAACCATCGATGGAAGCAAATGTTGATGATGCTTCTGATGAGTTCATGGAGGAAGAAAGTGTTCCGCCAGTCGTCGAAGAAGGTATTTTGTAGTTATAACCCTGATAATGATTTTCAAACAGGATCATATTCATACCTTTTTGTGTTTCTTTGGCAGGTTTTGAAGTGACAGAGGAGGGTCCGTCGCTTCCTTCAGAACCAGAGCAAGGGATGCCAGAGGTTGATCCAGAGGTAGAGACTCCTGGGACCAGTTCTGACAATGTTGAGGAGATACCTCGTGCTGAGATTCCTTCCCGAGCAGGAGCAGCTTCAACTGGAAAGAGTTCTTTTGTTACTCTTCCAACAGATGATGACATGAGCAGCCGACCAATGGTGTTGGGCGAATCTTCAGCTGGGCCATCTCTTTTTTTTTTTGCGAAGAAGGTGGTGGTGCGAGTTCTGAGCTCTTGGATTGAGACTCTGCTGTCTGGGCACTTAGATGCCGGATTTGGGATGATCCAGCATGTGCATGAGATTCTCGGTGATGCTGAAGAGGCTGGTCTAGATGTCACAAGTGCCAGGGCGATCGTTGATAGGATCATTGAGCTGGGTGACAGGTGGCTTGAGACCGTTGGTTTTCCTGATGACCAGTTCTTCAAGGAGATGTTCCTGGACCCTGCGAATAAGGCTCAGTCTAACCTGGATGAGGCTACAGAAAGCAGGAAGCAGGTAGTCTGAGAGGAGAACTTAGAAGAGCTAAATATCATTGGGCTGACACATAACCTGAACATCCTTGATAGGGAGGTCGATGAGGCCAGGAGACGTCTTGAGCATCTGCAGGCACAAGTTGCTGCCAAGTGGACTGCAATAACAGAGGCTCGTGAAAGGGAGACTGCTCTGATTCACCGGGTTGCAGATGCCAATCAAGTTCTTAAAAGGAAGTCTGATGAGAACAAACAATAGCGAATTGCTCGAGATAAGCTTCCTGGTGCGAAAGAAGGGGTACAGCCCACTCCAGCATCTCATGGCAAATCCTGAAGAAGCGTGCCTTGGAATCCTTGACGGCTGAGGCCAAAAGTTTGCTTAAGGAGCTGAACTCTTGGCTGGAGACCATTTTTGATTGAGCTCCTGATTTTGTAGCAGAAACTATCCTTCTCTCTTTTTTTTTCTTTTTTTTTTTTAGTACCACTTGTATTTTTTTGGTACTTTTTTTTTAGTGCTTGTGAATACTTTCCTTTTTTTTGGTACCACATGTATTTTTTTTTGTACTCTTTTTTTTGTAGTGCTTGTGGACACTTTCCTTTTTTTTGATACCACATGTATTCTTTTTGGTACTCTTTTTTTTTTGTTATCCCTACGCTTACTTGAATCTTTTTGTGATAAAAGTAATTGCTAAATGGGATGCTCTTCTTTTCTTTTTTTTTGTTATCCCTACGCTCACTTGAATCTTTTTGTGATAAAAGTAATTGCTAAATGGGATTTGATCAAAAGCTTGTCATTTTGTGAAATCTTTTGTCAAATGATTGTTTTGGCATGGAAGCCAGATTTTTGCTTGTGGCATGGAAGCCAATTTTGGCATGAGAGCCAGCTTTTTTTGTGGCATTGATAGCCGAGTTTTTTTTTTTTGTGGCATCTATAGCCAGTTTTGGTGGCATTGATAGCCAAATTTGTGGCATTGTTAGCCGGTTTTTGGTTTGTGGCATTGATAGCCAAGTTTGTGGCATTGATAGCCGGGGTTTTTGAAAGCCAATTTTTTGTTTGTGGCATTGATAGCCGGTTTTGTTTTGGTGGCATTGATAGCCGGTTTGTGGCATTTATAGCCAGTTTTGGTGGCATTGATAGCCGGTTTTGGTGGCATTTATAGCCGTTTTGGTTTGGTGGCATCTATAGCCTGTTTGGTTTTCAAAAAAATGCAAGTATCGACTAAAAGTCGCCTCCATGCTGAATGTTCTTGCAAGTATCGATGGAATGTCGCATCCATGCTCATTCGGTTGCGAGTATCGATGGAATGTCGCATCCTCGTGGATTTGGGTGCAAGTATCAATGGAATGTCGCATCCTTGCTTTTCAAAAATTTTGGCTTTGCGGGTACTGACTTGATGTCGTTTCCTCATGATTTTTGAAATTTATGGTTTTCTCGAACCTTTGGGTTATGGATATCAACTGAAATGTTGCATCTCCATGGTTTTGGATTTTGCAAGTATCGACGAAATGTCGCTTCCCTGCGATTTTGGAAGTGTCGAGCATGGTTCATATGCTTCCGATTTGTGCGAGTATCGACTAAGCGTCGCTTCCTCGCGGTTTTTTGAAAAACCATTTTTTTTTAAGACACGAGGGTCATAAGCTTTGACCTAAAACCATTTTGGCGGTAAAAGGCAGGGTGGACTAGGGTAGAAATCCCTGAATCCGGATTTTGTTTCAAACCATGAATTTTGGGTTCAAGGGTTGAAAATTTTGGTCAAGTTAGGGAAAGGTTCCTAAATTTGGGTTTTTTGAACAATGAAACGATGGAAGTAAGCATTGTTTAAATTTCTAGAAATTTCAACATTTGACATGAAAATTCTAAAAAAGGGTGGGTTTAGCAAGCGTGTACCTGGAAACCGGTTTTGGCCGTACAGGCATTGCTCTTACCCAGTTGGGTAAGTCTTCAAGGGTAGTACCGCTTTAAGAACTTGCCGTTGATGGGCAGCATACATCTGTCACCTTCCATGTTTAGGAGTGCATATGCGCCGTTGGAGAAAACCTTGTCGATGACGTAGGGTCCCTCCCATTTTGGCTCAAATTTGCCTTTGGACTTATGAGCGAAGACCATTGGTCTTTTTACCATAAGAACCAAGTCACCCTTTTTGTAGGCGCGTTGCCTGACCTTTTTATCGAAAGATCCTGCCATGCGTGCTTGGTAAAGTTCAATGCTTTGTTGAGCTTCGAGCCGTCTCTCATCGAGATTGTCCGGCTCATGGAGTCACAATTTGACATTGCTTTCTTGAGTCATGTCATTTTGCAAGGATACCCTCAAGGAAGGAATTTGTACTTCCAAGGGTACGACAGCTTCGCATCCATAGACCAAGGACAATGGTGTGCTATGGGTTGGTCCTCGAACGGTGGCTCGATAGGCCCACAAAGCTTCAAACATTTTGTCGCTCCAGTCTCTTTTATGACTAGAGGCCATTTTTTTTTAGGATTTTGCAGAGTGTCTTGTTGAAAGCTTCTGCTAACCCGTTTGCTGCCGGATTGTATGGAGTCGAAGGACAGCTTTGGATTTTGTATTTGTCGCAGAACCTGTAGAATCGATGATCCTGGAATTGTGGTCTGTTATCATGGACAAATCTTTTGGGTATGCCGAAACGACAAATGATGTTGGTGCGCAGGAACTGAAGGACTGATGAGGTCTTCATTTCATTGAACGCAAATGCTTCTGACCACTTAGAGAAATAATCCGTAGCGGCGAAGATGAAGCGATGACCTTTGCTCGAAGGGGGAGAAATAGGACCTATGATGTCCATACCCCAGGCTTCGAAAGGCCATGAGATCGCTGTAGGATGCAGCCATTCTGGAGCATGTGAATGTAATCTCCATGAATTTGGCATTGTTGGCAGCGCTTAGCAAATTGCATTGCGTCAGCTACCATGGTAGGCCAGTAATATCCTAACCTTTTTATCTGATCATAGAGTTTGGGACCAGCCTGATGAGCTCCACAAAGACCAGTATGAACTTCTTTGAGTGTTTCTTCAGCCTCTTGTTGTGACAAGCAGCGTAGAAGTACTCCGTTGAAGGATTTCCTGTAAAGGAATTTTGAAGGAATATCCAAATGAAAGCTTAGGGTGCGCCTTTGGGTGCTTACCCATTCTTTTGGATCTTCAGGTAGGATTCCGAACATAATGTAATCAATGAACGGATCCCTCCAGTCGTCGATTGAAGTTTGAAGGATTGAAATCCTACTTCCAACCACTTGGTGGCATTCAACAACAGCTTGGTGTGTGTTAAGAGTGTTAGATATCGCGATCACTGAGAGGGGGGGGGTGAATCAGTGATTCCTTAAAAACATGTCCAATTTAACAACAAAAGCAAATCAAATCACACAAGGACACCAGATTTAACGTGGTTCACCAAAAGGCTACGTCCACGGTTCAAAGACTGTCCGAACATCGATCCGGAACAGGTCTGAATCTATTTAGTCGCACCAACGGCAAAGAGCACCAACCCTTAAGTTTCAGATAGCACCAACTATCTAGGAAGCACCTACTCCCTTTACAACTTATCTGCACCAACAGATAGGATCACCAAACCCCTAACACCAAGCACCAACTTGATGTTCTACAGAATTAAAGTAGAGAACTTTTTCTACAGCCTTTCCCCTCTACAATCTCTCTCTCTCAATCCCTTACAAATTGAAAATTAAGGCATAAACAGAGAGACACTTATCTTATGGACGAATCACCATATTCATGAGCGCATTCTCGTCCACACTTGCTGTAGAAACGTGCAACACAACTGCACACAGCAACTGCTTCTTCTCCAATCACTCTTCTCTCCAAAACTCTTTCTTTTTGTTCTCTCTTCTCTTCTGTGTACTTGAAAACGAACCAATCAGGCCTTTATATAGGTTATGGTAACCCTTAAGAGTGTTCAAATTAGGCTAGAATTCGTTTAGAAAGAGTCCCAAATGAAATACAAAAGATTCCTGAATTTTCGTGCACAACTTCTAATTTTTGCGCAATTCTGGTTCCCGTGCTTGGTCGACATCATGGTGTCTTCGGTCGACCGGTTACAGACTGTGGAAGCAGATAACTGTCGTGCTCGGTCGACCGCATGGGGTCCCCGGTCGACCGGCGACACACTGTGGGAACAATTAACTGGGAGCTAACCTGGACTGTTTTCTGCAGGTTTCTCTTGCCCGGTCGACCGCATGAGGTGCCCGGTCGACCTGCCACTCTGCTTCAGGACAACTAATTTCCTGTACTGTGTCAGTCTGTTTTCTCTTTGAAGCTCTATCAATACCACACTATCAACACCACACCTGTGACATTGTGTTGACAATAATTCCAATACAAAATGATACTTGAGATACTAAATTCTTTAATGCTTCATAAAACTTCTCAAGTCATCTCAAATTCCAACAATCTCCCCCTTTGGAATTGTTGGCAACACTTGGAACTTCAACACTTGAAACACTTTGAACTAGTTGACCTTCATGAAGCTTCTTCAGAACCATAGACCAACAGAATCAAGATCTTCACATTCTTGATACCAATCTCCCTCAAGCTATCATAGCATAACTTCTTCTAGCATAGCTTTCTCCTAGCATAACATTCTTTTCTCCGCCTTTGACAACAAGTCCAAAGGGACCAACGAAGGAGCGAATAGTATATTCAAGGAATACAGTGCTCCCCCTTTCAAGCACATCTCCTAAGGATTAGGAGAGTGAGTAACTCCTAATTTTTTCCGGAGATACTCGAAGACTTCCTTTGGCAGAGGTTTTGTGAAGATATCAGCAACTTGCTCAGTAGTTGGAACATATTCCAACTTTACCTCACCGTCTGCAACCTTTTCCTTGAGAAAGTGATAGCGGACTGCAACATGCTTCGTTCTAGAATGCTGAACAAGATTCTTAGAGATGTGAATTGCACTTGTGTTGTCACAGAGGATCGGCGTAGGATCCGTTGTCGGAATTCCTAGATCAGAGAGCATTTGCCGCATCCATAACACTTGCGTACAACAAGTTGCCGCTACAATATATTCCGCTTCCGTTGTAGAAAGGGATACTGAATCTTGTTTCTTACTGTGCCATGCCACCAACCTTTCACCGAGATAGAATGCACCACCGCTTGTACTCTTGCGATCATCTATACATCCAGCCCAATCGGCGTCAGAGTATGCAACAAGAGTGAAGGATTTGCCTTTAGGATACCAAATACCAAGCTCCATGGTACCTTTTAGATATCGAAATATCCTTTTTACTGCTGTAAGGTGCGTCTCAGTTGGTGATGCTTGAAATCGAGCCACCATACATACTGCTTGCAGAAGATCCGGACTTGTAGCAGTCAAATAAGGCAAGCTTCCTATCATAGAACGATAACTGGTGTGATCAACGGACGAACCCTTATCATCTTTGCTTAGCTTTGTGTTCGTTGTCATTGGTGTGCTCACTGGCTTGCTGTCTTCCATGTTAAAACGCTTCAGCATTTCCTTGATGTATTTCATATGTGATATGAAGATACCATGTTTCAGCTGCTGAACTTGTAAACCAAGGAAGAACTTTAGTTCTCCAAGCATTGACATCTCAAATTCTTTCTTCATCTCTTCAGCAAAATTCCTGCACATTTCTTCATCATTGCCACCAAAGATTATGTCATCGACATAAACAATGACAACCAGCTGTTTGCTCAACTCTGTTTTGACATAAAGATTGCTATCAACTAGTCCTTTTCCAAAGCCGATCTTGCGGAGATAGAGGTCCAGCCTTGCATACCACGCCCTTGGCGCTTGTTTCAGCCCATAAAGAGCCTTTTTCAACTTGCACACTAGGTCTGAATTTTTGCTAATAAGAAAACCATCAGGTTGCTCAATGTAGACCTCTTCTTCAAGTAATCCATTCAAGAAGGCTGACTTTACATCCATCTGAAATACCTTGAAGGTTTTGTATGCAGCCAATGCAAGAAACATACGAATGGCTTCCAGACGAGCCACCGGTGCAAAGGTCTCTTCAAAATCTATGCCTTCAACTTGAGCATAGCCTTTACAAACCAACCTTGCTTTGTTTCGTATGACCTGACCATCTTCATTCAGCTTGTTCCGAAAGACCCATTTAGTACCAATAACATTCTTATCGGTAGGTCTAGAAACTAGTTCCCATGTGGAGTTCTTCTCAATTTGCTCCAACTCCTCATGCATAGCTTTCAACCAACTTTCATCGAGACTGGCTTCAGCCACAGTCTTGGGTTCAATGGTGGACACAAGTGAGTAATTGCTAACTACACTTTGTCTTGTTTTAACACCGGCCTCAAGATCTCCAATGATTTGATCCTTAGGGTGTTGCTCTACCCAAGTGCTTTTCTTTCTAGGTGTAGCATCCTCTGAGTCATCCTTTGATTTCTCAGAATCATTAGGTTTAGCCACTTCATCATCAATCTCACTTGAGTCCTCATAAACTGGACTGTCATGATGAGTTACATTCTTTGATTCACAGTTTTCATCAATTCTAACATCAGCACTTTCTATGATTTTTCTGGTCCTTTTGTTAAGACATCTGTAAGCCTTACTAGAGGAGGAGTAACCCAAAAATATACCTTCATCAGCTATTTCATCAAATTTGCCCGGATTTTGTTCAAGACGCTTGATGTAACGCTTGCTACCGAAGACTCTGAAGTGCTTGACTGTTGCTTTTCTCCCAAACCATAGCTCATAAGGAGTTTTGTCTTCATGTGGCCTGATCAAGCATCGATTCTGAATGTATACAGCCGTATGGATTGCCTCCTTTCAGTATTTGTCAGCTAGCTTGCTCTCAGTTAGCATTGTGCGAGCCATCTCTTGCACGGTGCGATTTTTCCTTTCCACAACTCCATTTTGCTGTGGAGTTCTAGGGGCTGAATATTGTCTTTGAATGCCATGGTGCTCACAATAGTTAGTGAACTCTTCAGATGTGAATTCACCTCCTCGATCAGACCTTAAAATCTTGATACGTTTTCCAAGCATATTTTCAACCTGTGCTTTAAACACTTTAAAACGATCAAGTGCTTGATGTTTATTCTTAAGAAACAATACCCATGTCATACGAGTATAATCATCAATGCATAACATAAAATACTTATCTCCATTGGTGCTTTGAGTTCGCATCGGTCCACAGAGATCAGTGTGCACTAGCTCAAGCGGTTTCTTTGAATGATGCTCCTTTGACTTGAACATTACCCTCGTTTGCTTTCCCTTTTGGCAAGAATCAAAAATGGGGTTGGAAGGCTTTTCAACTGTAGACATACCTCTGACAGCCTTTGAATTGCAAATCTTTGACATGTTATCAAAGTTTAGATGCCCAAGGCGTTTGTGCCACAACCAACTTTCCTCTGTCCGACTCATCAAGCAAGTCTTTTCAGCTCCATCTGACAATGTATAGAGATTTCCAGCAGTCCTAGATCCAGTAGCCACCATTTTGCCGTTGCTACACTTCTTGATAGCAAACCCATTCTTAGTGAAGACAACTTCGTGGCCTTTGTCACAGATCTGGCTCACACTAAGCAAGTTGTGTCTCAGTCCAGACACATATAAGACCTCGTCTGATCTGATCTTGTTTGCCTTTAGCTGAACAACACCTTTTCCGCAGATTTTGGCACCATCATTGTTACCAAACTTCACTGATCCGCCTTCATAGTGCTGTAATTTGACGAATTTTTCTTTATCACCTGTCATATGGCTTGAACAGCCACTATCAAGGACCCATGGTGCTGCCTTCTTTTGTGCATTGAATGCCGTTTGCACAATGAGAGATTCCTTGGAATTATCTTCCCTTTTCTTTGCCCTCCATGCCTTAACTAACTTGGGTTTCTTTTCAACCTGAAATTGGTTAGCTATAGGCAACCTACAATCCCTAGCCAAGTGTCCATAATTATAACACTTATGGCACTCAGTTTTGTGGCCGTTTAGGATTGAGAAAGGGTTCCTAGTCACTAATGGACTGTTTCTAACATAGAATCTACAATCAGCTCTTTTATGTCCATATCTATTACAATGAAAACAATAACCATAGAATCTGAACATTCTTCCTTTCTTAGGTGGCTGGTTAAACTCCACAAACCTTTTCTTATTGACCATCTCAATACTAGGCTGAATTTGAAGCTTTGTAGCCTTGAGAGGTATGGCACTTTGTTTCATAAACAAAGAAGGTGCAGCTTTAGAGGACTCTCCGGTCTCAAATCCAATACCAAATTTATTGTGGAAGGGCTTTTGAAATCTCAGAATTTCATTGAGTTTCATTGTCCCTTCAATTGCTTGGAGCATTTTGAGTTTTTGGCGACTTTCCAAGTTTTCAGCCTTTGCTCTAGCGATTTCAGTTTCAAGTTTCATAGCCTCTTCCTTTTTGATACTTATTTGATTTTTAAGGACTTCCAACATTCTTTTATATTCTTCAACTTGAGTTTTCAAAGCAATAACTAAACTTTCAGATTCATGAAGAAGTTTCAGATTTTTCTTACTTGTTTTTCGTTCCATGCTAAGCTCCTCAAGTGCGGCAATGAGTTCTTCTTCAAGATTGACCTCAGCCTCCTCTTCCTCTTCCAGCTCTTGCTCCTCTTCTTCTTCAACAGTAACCATGAAGAGAGCTTCAGTTGCCTCGGCTGATTCATCATCGTCTGAAGTTTCAGACGTGCTGTCATTATATTGACTGATGAAGCTTTTTGCTTTGCTCCTCTTTCTGAAATTTTTCTTCCATTTACTCTTATCAACATAAGAGTCTGAAAGAAACCGCGATTCAGATCTGAAACTTCTCATAAAGAGACTACTATGGCTGATGCAAAGCATGACAGATTTTAAAAAATCTGATTTCTGCACTATGCAGCGGAAATCAGCCATAAAGAATCGCATAGAAACTCCATTAAATCATGACCAACATGTGTCTAATTAATAGAGATGATAGAAGACTATTACCTCGAAGATTTGTAGACTTCAAATCTCTGAAAAAATAGATCCAAAGGCGCGAACTCAGACTTGCAATTTGCAAACAAGTTGCTGGAATTTTCTTGCACTAGTATTGCCTTTGATCTTCTCCTCTATCTCACTTCCAAATCTGATTGGCTAAGATGGTGGGATCTTAATCTAGGAAACAAGAACTATTTTTCTCATGAAAAATCTCAGACCTACAACTTTCTTCAAGGGAGAAGAAAGGAACTAGAGGGCTGGACGTGTGGGAGTGATTCTTGCTTAAAAACATGGTGGACGTCCAAGGGTACTTGGTTTCTTTTATAGAAACTTTTGTGGAAACCTTTCCCAATTAGTTATCTCTCCTTATTCTAATTTATGTCCAAAAAGGAAAGACTTATTTCCTTTAAGAAACACTCTAATTAGAAAAGGAAACCAAAAGGAACTTTCCATACAATTAGTAATACTAGTTATAGAACACTTACTAATTTTAAGTTCCTAATCCAAAAAGGAAACTAACTCATAGGAATACTAATCCAAAGAGGAGTCCAACTTTCCAAGTAGAGTCCTACTCAAAGTTGGAAACCTTACCCATGGAAATCCTATTATGGACGTCCCACATATCAATGCACACCATGGCCCACATACAATTTATCTAGAGTTAAATTCATGTATGCCATCAAAGGCCTATTTGAATTTAAACTCAAAATTATTTTTCCACTAAAATAATTCATCCTTATGTTATATAAACATCTTAGGAAACCATGCCAATCTTGGTAAGTGACTAGAGAAGGGACCAAAAGACATATTTGCCATTGGCTCCCAAAATGACCAAAATGTCCATGCTAAACCCATAGCAACATAAAGATCATTTTAACCTTAACTCATTCCACTAAAGAGTTATGGTTGAACTCCAAGGACAAATATATAATATAATAAGCTCGTCATAAAATGACGGTTGTCTTCGACCTACTAAGTGTAATGACCTGAATGCCCCTCTATGTAACATCCATAATCGAGTCAGGTTATCACATGTACTATCAACCTTCCCGATTACATCTAAACCTTAGAACTTCATATCCTTAAACATAATCATCATTCGAATATCATTCTCTTGATCCAGGGAGCGACCCACAATCTCAATATTCATATGGAACATCCATATACTAAGATCTTAGATTTTGATGATTAATCGGATAATTCTAAGGGGACGATTATTCCACCATCAGATGGCATAGATTCTATATTGCATCTGCACGTCCCAACTGATCAAGTCCGAGTACCCAAAACACAGAGCTGTTGACCCATGAAAAGAATCTCACCCATAGTGAATTAAAGCACAAGAACTTGACTTCGTCAGTTCATCCACAAATGCTCAAGATTAAGAGCACAGGCTACTCAGTAGCATGAGGTGACTTGATCTCTTTTCTGTGATAGTACTATTTTAGAGATCACACCTACAACGGTCCTGTTCAATGCATGACACATGCACTAATGAGATAGATCCAGGAAAGCCCTCCCGTGACTTAGGTATGTCACCCTATATAGGAGAGTATCTCATTATAACTTCTACCAAGATGAAGTGCCCAGCTCCATCTTTCAGTTATGAACAAATATTATGTTTCCAGTTGTCCATGAATTAGACCTATCTGTGTGTAGACACTACACACCTAATTCATTTACTAGAAACAATGGGCCTTACGCAACCATACATATATACATGTTTAAGCATAAAAGAGTCTTTCAATTAAATAACCAGTAAATATCCAGTAACAAAAAATGAGAATGCAGCTAGTGGGCTTTAGGGCATACACCAATCCCAATAGAGTCATCATCATTGTTTTCTTTCAGCGGACACTTCGCAGCAAAGTGACCAATACCGCCACAATTGAAGCATTTAAAGGGTAGCTTCCCTTTGTACTTTCCATTGCTTCATTTCTTCAGCTTTCTAACTAATTGAGCCTCAAGCTCATCATCATCAGTATCAGCATCATGACCAGCAGTCTCTTTTCCCTTTTTATGAACTTTGAAGGCCGCTTCTCTATCAGATGAAGACGTCTTACCTATGCGCATCTCATAGGCAGTGAGTGAACCATGCAACTCATCCATGGTAAACTCATTCAGATCCTTGGCTTCTTCTATGGCTGAGACTTTTGAATCAAACCGGGGAAGAAGAGATCTTAGAACCTTTTTGACGATTACTGGTTCTTTAATCTCCTCCCCTAGTCCACGAATGTCATTCGTGACTTCATTCACTCGTTGCATATACGAGTCAACATTCTCGCTTTCCTCCATGCGAAGAGACTCGAATTGAGAGCGATGAGTTTGCAATTTCGCTTCTTTGATCTTCTCATCTCCTTCATGAATGCTTTTCAATTTGTCCCATATTTCCTTGGCTGTTTTGCATGCAATTACTTTGACCAGCTCGCTGTCCACAAGGCCACTAAAGAGTGCATTCTGCGCCTTGGAGTCGTTGTCTGCTAACTTCTTCGTTGTAGCATCAGTGGGTACTATGGCAATATTGTAACCGACTCTAACGGTCTCCCAGACATCATAGCCAAGTGATTTGATGAAAGCCTACATTCTGATCTTCCAGAAGGAGTAATTAGAACCATCAAACAAAGGTGCTTTCTTATTCCCTGTATTGGATGCCATGTGATTTGACAAGAGATCACCCTTAGCGTGTTAAGCTTATCAAGGGAGCCTTACGCTCTGATACCAATTGTTAGATATCGTGATCACTGAGAGGGGGGGGGGTGAATCAGTGATTCCTTAAAAACAGGTCCAATTTAACAACAAAAGCAAATCAAATCACACAAGGACACCAGATTTAACGTGGTTCACCAAAAGGCTACGTCCACGGTTCAAAGACTGTCCGAACACCGATCCGGAATAGGTCTGAATCTATTTAGTCGCACCAACGACAAAGAGCACCAACCCTTAAGTTTCAGATAGCACCAACTATCTAGGAAGCACTTACTCCCTTTACAATTTATCTGCACCAACAGATAGGATCACCAAACCCCTAACACCAAGCACCAACTTGATGTTCTACAGAATTAAAGTAGAGAACTTTTTCTATAGCCTTTCCCCTCTACAATCTCTCTCTCTCAATCCCTTACAAATTGAAAATTAAAGCATAAACAGAGAGACACTTATCTTATGGACGAATCACCATCTTCATGAGCGCATTCTCGTCCACACTTGCTGTAGAAACGTGCAACACAACTGCACACAACAACTGCATCTTCTCCAATCACTCTTCTCTCCAAAACTCTTTCTTTTTGTTCTCTCTTCTCTTATGTGTACTTGAAAACGAACCAATCCGGCCTTTATATAGGTTATGGTAACCCTTAAGAGTGTTCAAATTAGGCTAGAATTCGTTTAGAAAGAGTCCCAAATGAAATACAAAAGATTCCTGAATTGTCGTGCACAACTTCTAATTTTTGCGCAATTCTGGTTCCCGTGCTCGGTCGACATCATGGTGTCTTCGGTCGACCGGCAACACACTGTGGAAGCAGATAACTGTCGTGCTCGGTCGACCGCATGGGGTCCCCGGTCGACCAGCGACACACTGTGGCAACAATTAACTGGGAGCTAACCTGGACTGTTTTCTGCAGGTTTCTCTTGCCCGGTCGACCGCATGAGGTGCCCGGTCGACCTGCCACTCTGCTTCAGGACAACTAATTTCCTGTACTGTGTCAGTCTGTTTTCTCTTTGAAGCTCTATCAATACCACACTATCAACACCACACTTGTGACATTGTGTTGACAATAATTCCAATACAAAATGATACTTGAGATACTAAATTCTTCAATGCTTCATAAAACTTCTCAAGTCATCTTAAATTCCAACAAAGAGGAGGAAGGATTCTTCTTTCGCACACTGTGATTTGCATGTTTTCCCCTTCCTGAATTGCCATGGATGCGGCAAGTCCAGCTAGGGCATCTGCACGTATGTTTTCACCTCTACGAATGTGGGTGATGTGACAGATGTCAAACTTTTGCAGAAGCGATTGTGTTTGGTTGTAGTAAGGCAGCAAATCTGGCTTCCTGACTTCAAATTTCTGATTCATCTGGTTGACGATCAGTTGAGAGTCTCCAAAGACTTCCAGCATGGTTATACCGGATTCGATGGCGAGTTCCAATCCTAAGATCAGAGCTTGATATTCAGCTGCATTGTTTGTGCATGGTTCCAGTAGCGAGAAGCGTGTGGAATCATGTATTTGTCGGGGCTAACAAAAAGGATGCCAACTCCCGAGATCAGCTGTCTTTTTTCATTCGTCCTGGTTGCACCGTCAAAGTACATGTCCCAGCAGGCACTTTGTGAGAAAGTCTCCACATTGTAGACTGGTTCGTCTGGGAGATCATCTCTGAGTGGAGAATCTTTAGGCAATGGATGCTCTGCGAGGAAGTCTGCTAGAGCTTGCCCTTTGATTGCCTTTTGTGGTACATACCTAATATCAAATTGTGACAGAAGGATGGACCATTTTGCCAGTCGAGCGTTGAGAGAACCTGCCTTTGTGACAAGGACCTTCAAGAGGTTGACCCTCGAGACCAGGTATACTGTGTTGGAAAGCAAGTAGTGACGTAGCTTTTGTACGGCGAACATCACTGCAAGGCATTCTTTTTCGACTGGAGAGTAGCGATGCTCTGCACCTACTAGCATGCGGCTTAGGTAATATAGAGAAGCTTCTTTTCTTTGATCATTTTCTTGAGCAAGCAGAGCTCCCAAAGAGTGATCAAGGGCACTTGTGTACAAGATGAATGGTTTTCCAGTGGTAGGAGCAGCTAACACTGGAGGTTTTGTCAGGTATGACTTGATTTCTTGGAAAGCAGCTTCACAGTCAGCATCCCAGACAAAGTTTACACCCTTTTTCATCAACCGGGAGAATGGACGGCATTTCCCCGAAAGACTGGAGATGAACCGTCTGATGTAGGCCAATCTCCCTTGAAGCCCTTTGAGTTCTCTCAAGGTTCTTGGAGAGGGCATTTCTAGAATGGCTTTGACTTTTATGGGGTCAAGCTCTATTCCAGCTTTCCGAACTAAGAATCCGAGGAACTTACCCGACGAGACGCCGAAGAAGCATTTCAAAGGATTCATTCGCAGTTTGTGTTTGCGAAGCCGGAGGAAGACTTCTCGAAGGTTTTCGAGATGATCTTCTTTTCTTTTGCTCTTGACGGCGAGGTCATCAACGTAACATTCAAATGTCTTGTGCTGCATATCTTGGAATATTTTCATCATAGCCCTCTGATATGTGGCACCAGCATTTTTCAGACCAAATGGCATGACAGTGTAGCAATACACGCCAAATGGGGTCCGGAAAGATGTATGTTTTTCGTCTTCAGGATGCATCTTTATCTGATTGTAGCCAGAGAAACCATCCATGAATGTCATTCGCTCGAATCCACAGGTATTATCGATCATTACCTCTGGTATGGTGAGCGGAAATTCATCTTTTGGGCATGCGCCGTTCAGGTCTCTATAGTCAATACAGACCCTGATCTGCCCATTTTTCTTTGTCATGGGGACAATGTTGGCCAACCATTCAGGATGTTGTTCCTCACGGTTGAAGCCGACGCTTTTGAGTTTTTGAACTTCTTGTTCAATTTTATCCATCACATCTGGACGGAATCTTCTTTGGCCTTGTTTGACAGGCTTGATGTCTTCTTGAAGGTTGAGTTTGTGAACCGCTATTTTGGGGTCTAAGCTTGGCATTTCAGCGTAAGACCATGCAAAGCAATCAACGAACTCACGAAGAAAGGCGATATACTCGGGTAACTCATCATCCTTTATATTATTGCTTATGAATACAGGACGTGGGTTATCTGGTGTTCCCAAGTCTATCTTTTGAACCGGATCTTCTGTTGGAAGGTCCGAAGGTGGTTCCTCCACAATATTTTAGGAGGCTTCCAGCTCAACGAAACCTTCTGGGGTTTCAAAGGCATTTCCAGACCAAGGTTTTGTTCCTATCCACGGGTATTCTTGATCGGTAATTTTCCCCGGGCTTGCTATGAGATGATCCCAATCGCCTGTTGAAACCGGGTTAAAGTAGGCTACTTTTTTTGGAGATGAGGGTTCTTCTGGTTCAGAAGTCCACACGTCTGTGCCATCGGACAACTCCTCTTCATTTTCGGAGAAATCGTGCCAATTAGATGAGCTTCCTGGATCTTTGTCAGGTGACTCATCAAAGAGATATCAAGGGAGATCGATGTCTTCACGGACTTGAGATGTTGAGGCTTGGTCAGTATATTGACTTTTAACCCTTTGTGTCAACTGTCTCAAGGGAGTGTCAGGATCATACCCTAACCCGTGTGAAGACTTTTCTACATAGCCATAGAGTCTCCAATCTTCCAGCTGGCTTTTGGTCAAGACGGGCCCCAATGGCGTGAGAATACCGCGTCCTTCTCCCAAACCGACTGGGTTTTGAGCGTCATAGCCCATTTTCTTCATAATAGCTTGTGCCACAGAACTGTATAAGGATAGTTGAGGCATACCTTTATTTTGGAAAGGTTCAAGCATGGAGTTTGATGAAGAAGCATCCGATCTATGGAAGAAGATCGGCTTTTCCTTTGCTGAAGTTGCTGGAACAACGAAGGAAGCTGACGTAGGATCTTCTATGTCAGATGTTGTCTCCATTGGAGTGAGAGCAGGCTGAACTTGCTGAGTGTCAGCTTGGCTTGACGATGCGTCGTCTTCTGGCTCTGAATCCGAATCCGTGTCTTGCATGATAGACACGAAAGAGACAACAAATTTGCCCCCAGGCTTTTGCTTTGCCTTCTTCACTTTCGTTGTGATGACCAAAGGCTTTGAAGGTTTGAGGGAGATGATGAAGGGAGTTTGAATGCTCTCTTCGGATTTACCGGATGATTTGTTTTCTTCCGGTGATTGTTGAGGAGCTTTACCTTTATCTTTCTGGAGATTTTCGACAAAGGATGCTGTGTGCTTATCCTCTTCTTCTTTTTCACCTTCATACATCTGTGAGTCTGCGAAGTGGACTTCTTTACCTTTGAAGGGTTTTCTGTCCGCAAAGACTCGATGTATCATGCCGTCGTCGCCAACCTTGATGTAGAGTTGAATGGACAACACCATTCTCGTGGATCCAAGGGCGTCCGAGAAGGATGTTGTAGCATGAAGGGGTTTTTATTGCATACACAGTGACCTCAGAGATAAGATCACCGATCTGCAACTTGAACCTGATTTTGCCAATAGGCCTTTGAGTACTCCCATCATATCCAAAGACAGATATAGATGTGTGGCTCAGCTTGCTGGGTGGGATGCCCAACTCTTCGAGAGCCGATGTGGAGATGAGGTTGAGTGCAGAACCTGGGTCGATCTGAACTCTGTGCATAGGCATTTCCTTGATATACCCTGTGAAGTACAGGGGTCGGTTGTGCCTGGTTTCGCCAAGTAGGAGGTCGTCCTTTGTGAAGGCGATGGTTGCACTGGCTGCTTTTTTAACCGAGAGGCATTCAATGCATGATCCCTCAGTTTTCTTCTTTTCTCCCTTTGAGGAGGCTTCTGAGTTTTTGACCCGGTAATCCATTTCAATTTGGAGGACTTGCGGGCCATGTTTGTCGACATCCTCATTCAGCTTTTGTAATTCCGAGATGAGATTATCACGAGTGTGCGGAGACATTCGCAATAAATCTAGGATGTGCAGACGTGCAGGTTTGTGCTTGAAGTGTTCAATCAAGTCATACTTGAAAGCCTCCTTAGGGCCTGCATGTTCATCATTGTTGCCACTAGGGGCGCTTACAACATCTTTTCCCGAAGGATTTACATATGTAAAGGAAGATTGGTTGTAATTTTTGTGGTAGTCCCGGCCAGAGCGGGTGCCTCTACCAACTTCGAGAGCTTCTTGAGAAGGGTCTTCGTTTGGAAGATTGTCTTCAGGATCAAGAGGCTGTCGTTTTTCATTTACTGAGGATGAATCAGCAGCAGAGTTGCCATCCTCAGTGATCGTGTTGCACGGAGCATTTTCCGGGAACAAGTCCTGAACAGCATCCAGAAACCTTTCTTCTTCGTTGACTAATTCATCATCCCAAGCATCAATAGCTGGGAATTCTTCAGTCAGGAAGGGTGTGAACTTTGAAGTCAAAGTCACAGGAGAAGAAACCTGAGAGGGTGTCATCTCAGTGAAAGTCACGTGAGACGAGGTGGCTTCAGAAGATACATTGCTATGCGTCGCCGGAATGTAAGTGCTCTCATCAGACGATGCTTCGGAAGAGCTATAATCCCGAATTATCACATTACAGGAAGCTCTGACGGGAGACGTTGCCTGATCGGAGTCAGACTCATCCTCGGATGTAAGAGGATCGTCTATCCAGCAATTTTCTCCATTTTCAGGAGTTAAGGGAGGATGTACGTGGTGGTCTTCAGGGACTTCAGGCTCTGAGTTGCGAGGAGGCTCGTTGACGCGGTCTTGCTCTTGTTCTAGAGCGAGTCGCTGCAAGATCCTTGCATATTCTTCAAGATCAGGCATGGGAGCCGGATCTTCTTCTTCATCAACTCTTTGTGGCTCAACATGGTTGATTTCCACTGGAGTAATGAGAGGTGCTGAGTCAGCAGCATTTTCTTGTACAGCCTCTTGGTCTTCTTCATCATCAGACCAGGATCCTTGTGGCGTAGGGGGTTATACCAGATTACTGGCATAAGATGAGACTCAGGAACCCATTCTTCATCGGAGAGATTTTCTCTTGTTTCAAGGGACTCCTCCCACTCGTCTGTGTAGTTGGATTCGAATCCATCATCGGTGTCGCTGGACTCGTATCCATCAATGGAGAATCCAACTACCGAATTGCAAGAGTATGATACCTCCTGCATGGCTTCTTTGAATTGAGGTGGCATGAAATCACTGAGAGTGAATTTTCTTACCCCCTTTGAAGTCTCTGGAAGGGATGTTTTTGTTGCCTCCAGTGAAACGGTAGAGGAAGCCTCTGCCTTTTCTTTGACCTCTTGTTTTGGCTGGGTCTTCTCTTGCCGTTTAAGCTTGAGGAGATGTTTCCTAGCCTGCCTTCGCTATTGAGCTGTAGGCTTTGTTTTCACGACCTCCCAATTTTCATCTTCCAAGAGATTGGGATGTACCCATATCGGTTGTCTGTCTGGTGTCGGGTAAGGAACCAGTTCCTCGGACGCTTGGATTGAGTTTATCACCTTGAAGGAAGTAGTGATCTTTTTCTTCGGTGATTTTGATGTTTGTCCACATGTCACCATGTTGACGGTGGCAGGCCCATAGTTTTTGTCAAAGGTGATGACTCTGTTTTTCCACATCTCGTTTATTTTATCCCTCACAACGAAGCATTGATTGAGAGGATGCGAGATCATCTGGTGGTATGGACAGCACCGAGGATCGTTGGTTTTGCCAACATCACCCGGTCTTTTTGGTTCAGGCAAGGTGAGCTTGCCATTTGCCACAAGAGCCCCGAAGATTTCATCAACATCTTCATCAAACGGGTATTTCTTCTCTACTCGTTCTTTGAAGGCATTTGAGAGTTCAGGTCTCTTACCAGCAACTTTATTTTCAACTTTCTTTGGTGGCTGAGGAGCTGACTTGGTCTGCACATTGAGGACCTCTTTTTTCTTTGGTTTAGAGGTTGCAATGGCGGTTGGCTCTTTTCTTCATGATTTCTGACTGTTCAGGTCTTTAATCACCGTTTCAGCTTCCATGGAATCTTCTAGGAGTTCTTCCAGGTTTTTTGATTTGTTGCCGATGATCATGGAGCGGATTCTGGCTCTCATGTTGTTTCGGCAAATGTCGACTAGCGACGCTTGTGGCAGTACATCAGAGCATTTGTATGCCATTGCTTTCCACTTGTGAATGACGTCATATGTTGATTCATTCTCCCCCTGTTTTAGGCTGCACAGCTGAGCCATAGTAGCGGGATGATCCTCACCTTTGAAGTGAGTCAGGAAGCATGTCTCTAGCATGGCCCAGTTTTGGATCGAGTCCTCCGGCAGAGTGGAGTACCAATCGAAGGCCGTACCTTTTAGGGTACTTGCAAAGAGGCGGATCTTGAGTGCATCTTGATCCGCGATAGCTCCCGTCAGGATCTTGAAGTGGATGACGTGCTGTCTGGCTGATCCTTTCCCCGTATATGTTTGGAGAGTAGGATGCTTGAATTTGGTGGGGAACGGGACCGAGTCCATCCATAAGGGATATGGTGGCTTGATCCCATGCTCCTTGAGTATATCCTCTTCTTTTGCTTTGGCGAGGATACTGTCTACGTCCTTTTTTGTAAGGGCGCGTGACTCATTTTCTTCTCCATTTACCTCGTCGTTTTGATGATTCGGAGGAGGCACATTGTTTGCCTGATTTTGGAAGGCGAGGAGAAGGTTTTCCATCAGAGTTTCAATCCTCTGCTGGCCCTGTTCCAACTGCTGGATGCAGGTGATTGCATCTTCTGGAGGTGGATTGCAGGGTGGTGGCTCAGAATTTGTAGCCAAGACATTCATCCTTCGTGATTCGAATGAAGAAACTGTCCTGGTGACTGACCTGGGGCTCATTCTTTTTGAAGAAGAGCTTGAGGAAGGATCACTCTGCTGTCCTTTGCTTGAAGGAGCAGGGGATTCTTCTAAATGTCTTCTTGTCCTGGAGACGCTGCGGGTCATCGGACGTCGGACATGGATTTTTATTGCTGATTTTTGGCGCCTTCTGGTTTTTCCAACCATATGGACAGCAGCAACTTGGTTGGGTCTTTCTTTTTCAACCCATTTAGGAGAGACTTGAAGTGTAGGAGGCTGGGTCCTTTGCTTCTCTAGTCTCTTTTGCCGGTATGACGCGCGGCGGCGTATGCGACGACAAATTTGAGATTCGGTCAGCTCTGGCTGGGCTTTGACGATGAAGGATGTGCTCCCTCTGGCGCAGCAGCCGAGCCTGTCTTCTTTGCAGCTGGGCAAGGACAGGATGCGAACCCTGTCATTCGTCTGTTGCAGCGAAGCTTTGAATTTTTGGAGTTCGGCCCCTGTAGAGATAAAGGGTCGAACTGCAGGTTTGTAGGCCTTAGCAGGTGCTTGTAGAGGCCTTGTGATGCATGATTTGATTTTGGGCTTGTAGGAACAAGCCGGCTCATGCTGGGTTGACTTGAGAGTCAGGTTGGAGATGGGTCTCTCCTCTTTCATGTAAGCAAGAGGGTAGAACTGGTTCTCCTTGAGTGGGGCCAGGAATGCTGGCTTAGTGGATGTTTGGGACCTTCTTTATTTTGGTGAAGGTCTTGGGGACCAAGTCTTGGGATAGACCTGGTTGCTTGCAGGTCGAGGCTTCGTGGGGGTGCCACGGGCTTCAGGCCTTCTGGTGCTCGCCTTTGGTGTCACGGTAGTGACACGTTGAGAGGCGAGTTTCTGCTTCTTGGAGGGAGCAATTTGTTCCTCGGGAAGTGGGAATGGTCCCAGCGTCCCAAAGACGATAGTCCGGGGAGTCGAGGTCGACCCGGAGGTCAGAGAGTTACCGAGGGAGTTGACACTTCGGCAGCTGATGGGGCGCTTGTAGGTGCGCGCAGTTTGTGTTAGGAGTTTTGTGTATTGCAATTTGATGGATGCATATCATTTTAATCATCATTTGATTTCTCACACTTGCATTATTTTAGAAAACATTGAAATCTTATTTTATCCATGCATTATTTTCTCATGTTTTATGCTTGAATTGGTTTTAATTTTGGATGCAATTGATTTTGTAAAAAGGAATTTCAAAATTCAAGCTTAGCCTAAGTTTTAAAGTTTCAAATGATTTGTGGCTTTTTATGTTTCATGATTTTAAAATACTTAGAATGATTTAAAATCATGTTT
Organism: Litsea cubeba; assembly: GCA_012931725.1. Classification (NCBI taxonomy): domain Eukaryota; kingdom Viridiplantae; phylum Streptophyta; class Magnoliopsida; order Laurales; family Lauraceae; genus Litsea; species Litsea cubeba. The sequence goes on from CM022948.1 coordinate 15,520,585, forward strand.
CCAAGCTTGATTTAGTGGCCCAAAGATCCCACAAAGAAATCTCTTTAAATATGCAAAAAATAGGATTTTTGGTCCTTGGGCTCGGGTCGACCCGCAGTGTGGTCGGTCGACCGAACCCATGCTTTCGGTCGACCGACCACACTGTGGGTTGACCGAGAAAGTGTCCGTTGAGCATTTTTCAAACGGTCTGATTTTTGACCGTTAAGGGTCGGTCGACCGAGCCAAGCTGGGGGTCGACCGAGGACACGCAGGAACTCAACTTTTGAGTATAAAAAGGGGTTCATTCCCATTGAAAAAGTGTTGAACATTTTTGGAGCTTCTAAGCACTCTTTGAGGTGTTTGAAGAGAAGAAAAAGGGGATGAACTAAGAGAGATTAAGAAGGTCATTAAGGAAGCTAAAGCTTGGATCATGAAGTTAAATCTCCAAGTAAGCTTTGCTTAATTTAATCATATGTTTCATGCTTGGTTTTAAATCTTTGGTAAATGTTTTTAGCATGATAACTATGATGAAATGAATTCATTACTTCCATTCAATCTTTGATATTAAGTTGTAATGAATTCTTTTCTTTGATTCAAACTTAGTTTAGTTTCAAACTTTGTTAAACATGTTATGGTTTAAACTTTGATTTCTTTATAACATGTTAATTTAACTTGTTTGAATCATCATTGTTGTTTTCAATCTTTTTAAAACCTTTGTTAAATCTTGTTTTTGAAAACAACACTACAAATGCATCACATGTTTAAGCCAAATTAATTTCATACAACTTGTGAGCCTTTATTTTTTAAATCATCAACAAGTTAGTATTTCTTCATGTGATTTGCATTTAAACTTCAATCAATTCTTTCTATGTGCTTTAATCTGTGAATTGCTTTGAGCATATATTCATTGGACTTTACTTTTTAAACTTGATTGAAGTTGTCACACACACACCTCATTAGCATACATCTTTGCACTCATTAGTGTGTTGTGTGAGTTTAGTTTTTCACTTTCAAATTAGCCTATTAAAGAGGCATTGTAACTTTGAGCTTAATTGTAATCTCTTAGAGTGTTTTGTGAAAACACTTTCTTTGAGAGAAGTCATTTGATTGTAAGGTTATTGCTTAGCCATATAAAAGCATTGTGTAAAGGTTATTGCTTAGCCTATAAAAGCACATTGTAAGGTTATTGCTTAGCCTAGAAAAGCATAGTTGTAGAGGTTATTGCTTAGCCTTTTGGAAAAGCATATTAGTGGAAATCCGGTGGGGTGTGAGAGCACAAGCCGGTAGTGGATGTAGGCACGTTGGCCGAACCACTATAAATATTGTGTTGTGGTGCATGCTCTTGTGATGATTGTATGTATTTAGCTTCCGCATTGTGCTTGTTATCATCACTAGTGACTAGTTAGTTTATAGAAAATTAAAATTGGTCATAGTTAGTCACTATTAGTAGCTCACCCTATTCACCCCCCCCCCCCCCCCCCCCTCTAGGGTTAGGATCTTGGACTCCCACAAGGACTTTCAATTGGTATCAGAGCAAGGTTACTCCATTTAGGGCTTAAACACCCGGAGTTGATCCTCTCTATCTAGATCAAAACCCTAGTGTTGTTTTTCTATGAAAATCATTAGAATGGATTCCACTAGTTTAGACTTTGTAGATTCTTCTAGATCCCTTCTTCCATCTATTGGAGATTCAAACATCAAAATTAAAGAATCTCAACTTAAATTGAAAGAAGAAGAAATTAAAGAAAATGAAGATGATATTCAAAAAACTTATGAAGAATTATATGCTATATCCTTGAAGCTTGCCAAGAGTAATAAAAAATTAAGAGAAGAATCTAAAAGACTAAACAAAGAATTAGTCTCTTCTAAAGATGAACTTAGAGAAAAAGAGGAAGCTTTAAATTGTGTAGACTCTAAGTTCATGATCTCTTTGCATAACCTATCTAATATCCAAGATGAACTAAATGAAATTAAAATAGGTTATGACAATCTCAATAAGGAAAATACTAAACTAAGAGATCAATTACAAAGGCAAGACAAAGACTTTAACAATCTTGAATCTAAGTCAAGTATCTCTAAGGAAAATGTATCTAATGCTCAAATTGAACTAAATAAAATAAAGATAAATTGTGATGAGCTTAAGAAAGAAAATTTAAGTCTAAGAGATACTTTAAAAAGACAAGATGAGAACATTATCCAGTTAAGATCCAAGTTGACAATTTCAATGGAAAACTTGTCAAATGCTCAAAATAATTTAAACACCTTAGAACTTGGATCTAATGTTGTTAATGAACTTGAAATGAAGTTAAAACTTGCCAATGAAGAGCTAATCAAATTTAAGGGAATTGAACAAGAACTAACTAAAGTTAAAAATGAGAATTCAACCCTTAAAACCAAAGTCACTCAACTTGAAACATACAAACAAAAGTATGAGTGCAAATTTACCCAAAGTGAAGAAAGATTGGAAAAGTTATTTAAATTGGGTAAACCAAAAGGAGATAGGACGGGTCTTGGATTTGATAGGAATACCTCATATGACCCTAAATTCACCAACACTTTTGTGAAAGGTGAGTCCTCATTCTCTAGCACTCACACTTCTTTGCCCATGTCTAAATGTAATTATTGTGGCATTGAAGGACATTTTAGGTTTGAGTGCAAACAAAGAAGAAGCAATGTGTCTAAATCCATATTTGAACCAAAGAAAGGTAAATCAAATTCTATGATGGATAAGACACCAAAAACCAAGGAGAACTCCATGAAGCTTAAACAAGTAAAATCAATTAAGAAGGAGTCTCCTAAAATAGATTCTAAAAAGATTAAACAAGTTAAATCAAGTTTAAAAGAATCTATAAATAAAAAGGTTCTCAACCTACCTCCCTTAACTCAACAAATGAAAGAACTTTTGAAGAAAGTTGCAAAGATAAATTTGAAATTCAAAAGTCAATTAAAGGGAGGAGATAAGAAGAAAAGAAAAATGGTTCAAACCCCAAAGAAGCAAACTCACCAAAAGACTAATCACCAATCTAAGCTAAACTTAGTTAAATCTATATCTCATGGTGATAAGTCTAAGTTAATAATTTATCAAGTTAAATCTCCTAGAGTTGGTGAGAAGTTTAAGTTAGACCTCAAAGTTCATCCATCCCAAGACCTTAGGTGGATTCCCAAAGTTAGACAAATAGACAAACCTTAGGGCCTTGGACCTCATTGACCAACCTAACCTTAATAGTTAAATCTTTTTGTTGGTCATGATTGCATTTGCATTTTATGTTCTTTCTTAGTTACATTTTTTAAAATGCATTTGTTTCTTTATGATCATTTGATTTTGTCTTCATGTACTTCCCTAAGTCACATATCATGATTTTCAAAATCATTTGATTGTATTTCTCACATGTTAGATTTGCTTTTTATAGTCACATCTTGTTCGCATTTCTACATGTTCAATTGATTATGGGTTCAAAGCTTTCATAGCTAGATCTTTCATAATCGATTGATGTTGCAATATCATTTGTTTGTATGTCTTAGTTAGATTATTTTGAAAAACAAATGACTTAAATCAATTTAATTTTTCCATGAGTTTTTAAGTTATACTTTCACATGGAAAATTACTTTGAAAAGATCAACTTGTATGTTTTCCAATTAAGTTATATCTTTTAAAATGCAAGTTGAATGGTTTTTAAATCAAATTGTATGATTCTTGGTAGTGATATTGCTTAGAATACAATTTGATGTTTGATAAGGTGCTTTCTTTATTTTCATATACATTATGCCCATTGTTAGATTTTGTTTATGATTTGAAGATTGCATGAATGGAAATGCTTTAAAACTTTTTGTTGTATTCATCAAAGCATGTTCCATGTTTTCATTTCCTTATGCTTTTGCTTATGTCATCCTTTAATGGAAATGAATGTTGTGATAGACTATTTGCATGTTTGCTCTTTTAGTTACATTCTTTATGCAAATGTTTTATTTGTTCCATGTATGGTTGTGTTCTTTAATTATTATTTTTTTGTAACCATACTAGAACCCAAATCCATCCTTTATGCTTTCTAGTCATTTTTGTGAAATGGATGGTTATGATGTTTGATTCATGTGTATTTGTCATACTTATACATGTTTCAACCTCATAGTAGTGTTTGATCATATGAACCTCTTTGAAATTCATTTCTTGAATTACATAGTTATATCTCTTGAATGATGGATTTCTTAGATGTTGTATTCATATGGTTGACACTTTGGAAATTGCATATTCTTATAAGTCATATATTTTCAAAATGCAATTTCTCATGTTCATCACTATGCTCAATAGTTATATCATTAAAGTGATGAATATTCATTTATGTTGCTTGATGGAATCTTGTGTTTGTCACATGCTTGCTCTCAAACATGTTCCATATTCAATTGGTAATCAAATGATATCATTTTCAATTAGTATAACTTCCAATTGATGTTATATATTTGTGATAAACCTTGTGCACATTGGATTAAACTTGATAGTAATATGCCCTTGTTCCATGTCACAATCCATTAGCTTCATAAATGGTCATGTTTGCCACCTCCCTTGCTTATTTGGTTAAATCTCGTGACCACCATGTTTATGTGTTAATAATCTTGGTTGGTTAATGATTGAGGTAGGCATCATGGTTTGAATTTCATTTCACTCATCTTACACTTGATAGTCATATTTTATGATTGAGTGAAATAATTTCAAATTTTACATAGCATATGATTTTCATAGTTATATTATTTGATGCTATGTTTAGTAAACCCCTTATCATCATGGATAGCTCTAACTTGGATTAATCCTTCTAGTTACATTCCTTAAGCCCATTTTAGAGTGATTGAGCTAATAAGTCATACTCTTAAATCTCAATTGATATGGTTCTTATTTCAATTGGTATCCATGATAGGTTAACCTTTTGACCTTGCTCTTCAACTTTCCTTAAGCTTATAGGTCAATTGGTTTCTCTCCAATTTGGTAATTTGATCATTGAGCCTTATAGTTAATCATTATCAATTGGTATCTAATCCTTCCCTTGAAGTTATCCCTCAATTGGTTAAACCATCTTCTTCTTGCATCTAATAGTTATATTCTTGTCAAAAGTATGACAAAAGAAGATTATGGATTGAGGGGGAGTAAACCTTCTAAGGAAGCATTAGAGATGATCAAATTCACCATTGTTATTCCCTTATAACTTACTCACATGCATAATAGCCTGTTAAGTATTTCATTTTCGATTTCATTTGTTAACAGGTGCTACTAAAGGTATTTTCCTTGTTTCATGTGTGTAGGTACATTTCTTCAATTGCTACCTTTGCAATTTAATGGCAAAAGGGGGAGAAAGGATTAAGGGGGAGAAAATGCTCTAGCTACCCAAAAAGGGAGAAAGATCAAAAGGGGAGAGAGCATTCAATGGCAAAGGGAGAGAAAGACCAAGGAGAGAGAGTGCTTGGTCTAAGGGGGAGAGAAGATAAAAGAAAGAAAGCTTGGAGCTAAGGACAAGAAGAATGAAGATCAAAAGAGCTAAAGCCCAAGCTAAGTGAAGGAGCATCCGAAGATTTCAAGCCGTGTCAAGCCAAGGAGCTGAAGACTTAGTGTGAGGTTTAGTGTTAAGTTAAGGTTTGCCATCAAATTGCAAAGGGGGAGATTGTTAGGAGTTTTGTGTATTGCAATTTGATGGATGCATATCATTTTAATCATCATTTGATTTCTCACACTTGCATTATTTTAGAAAACATTGAAATCTTATTTTATCCATGCATTATTTTCTCATGTTTTATGCATGAATTGGTTTTAATTTTGGATGCAATTGATTTTGTAAAAAGGAATTTCAAAATTCAAGCTTAGCCTAAGTTTTAAAGTTTCAAATGATTTGTGGCTTTTTATGTTTCATGATTTTAAAATACTTAGAATGATTTAAAATCATGTTTCCAAGCTTGATTTAGTGGCCCAAAGATCCCACAAAGAAATCTCTTTAAATATGCAAAAATAGGATTTTTGGTCCTTGGGCTCGGGTCGACCCGCAGTGTGGTCGGTCGACCGAACCCATGCTTTCGGTCGACCGACCACACTGTGGGTTGACCGAGAAAGTGTCCGTTGAGCATTTTTCAAACGGTCTGATTTTTGACCGTTAAGGGTCGGTCGACCGAGCCAAGCTGGGGGTCGACCGAGGACACGCAGGAACTCAACTTTTGAGTATAAAAAGGGGTTCATTCCCATTGAAAAAGTGTTGAACATTTTTGGAGCTTCTAAGCACTCTTTGAGGTGTTTGAAGAGAAGAAAAAGGGGATGAACTAAGAGAGATTAAGAAGGTCATTAAGGAAGCTAAAGCTTGGATCATGAAGTTAAATCTCCAAGTAAGCTTTGCTTAATTTAATCATATGTTTCATGCTTGGTTTTAAATCTTTGGTAAATGTTTTTAGCATGATAACTATGATGAAATGAATTCATTACTTCCATTCAATCTTTGATATTAAGTTGTAATGAATTCTTTTCTTTGATTCAAACTTAGTTTAGTTTCAAACTTTGTTAAACATGTTATGGTTTTAAACTTTGATTTCTTTATAACATGTTAATTTAACTTGTTTGAATCATCATTGTTGTTTTCAATCTTTTTAAAACCTTTGTTAAATCTTGTTTTTGAAAACAACACTACAAATGCATCACATGTTTAAGCCAAATTAATTTCATACAACTTGTGAGCCTTTATTTTTTAAATCATCAACAAGTTAGTATTTCTTCATGTGATTTGCATTTAAACTTCAATCAATTCTTTCTATGTGCTTTAATCTGTGAATTGCTTTGAGCATATATTCATTGGACTTTACTTTTTAAACTTGATTGAAGTTGTCACACACACACCTCATTAGCATACATCTTTGCACTCATTAGTGTGTTGTGTGAGTTTAGTTTTTCACTTTCAAATTAGCCTATTAAAGAGGCATTGTAACTTTGAGCTTAATTGTAATCTCTTAGAGTGTTTTGTGAAAACACTTTCTTTGAGAGAAGTCATTTGATTGTAAGGTTATTGCTTAGCCATATAAAAGCATTGTGTAAAGGTTATTGCTTAGCCTATAAAAGCACATTGTAAGGTTATTGCTTAGCCTAGAAAAGCATAGTTGTAGAGGTTATTGCTTAGCCTTTTGGAAAAGAATATTAGTGGAAATCCGGTGGGGTGTGAGAGCACAAGCCGGTAGTGGATGTAGGCACGTTGGCCGAACCACTATAAATATTGTGTTGTGGTGCATGCTCTTGTGATGATTGTATGTATTTAGCTTCCGCATTGTGCTTGTTATCATCACTAGTGACTAGTTAGTTTGTAGAAAATTAAAATTGGTCATAGTTAGTCACTATTAGTAGCTCACAATATTCACCCCCCCCCCTCTAGGGTTAGGATCTTGGACTCCCACAAGGACTTTCAGTTTGCTTCTATTGAAGCATGATTTGGTGCTTGTTCTCATCGAAGGTAATGGCAAGCGATGCTGCCATTGTTAGTTTTTTTCAAAAATTTCTGAAACAAGACTACATCCATTAGTAATCACAAGAATATAATGATCATAAATGGGAAGTTCTATGGTTTCGTCTTTTCAAATTGCTCGAGGGAGATGACCCAAGCAATATGAGGAAGGCAAAATGCCATAGAGGGTACAATTGTTCTGATCACAGGTATGGTAAGCCCAGAATGAGCATCCTGTTGGAATTTGAGATGTCATGAGCAGTCTTTGAAGAATTGGAGGAATTAATATCTCAAAGTATTGGTTTGAGTTGGAATTCTTGTCAACACATTGTCACAAACATGATGATAATAAGCTGGTATTGATAGAGCTGAAGAGAAGAATCAGAATTGAAACTGTCAGGAATTCAGATTTCCTGAAACAGAGTGACCGGTCGACCGGGCTCTTCATGCGGTCAACCGAGCAAGAAGAAACCTGCAGAAAACAGTTTTAGGCACCTCTCAGTTATTTTCGTGACACAGTGTATCTTCGGTCGACCGGGACCCAAGGATGTCGACCGAGCTCAAAAGTTGTCTGTTTCCAGTCAGTGTCTTCGGTCGACCGAGCAAACAAGGATGTCGACCGAGCACGGGAACCAGAGTTGCGCAGAATTAGAAGTTTTGCACGAAAATTCAGCACTCTTATCTAATTTGTTTGGGACTCTTTCTAAACGAATTGTAGCCTATTTTGAACACTCTTAAGGGTTACTATAACCTATATAAAGGCATGTATGGGTCGTTCGAAAGATACACCAGAAGAGAGAAAGAATAGAGAAGAGTTTTAGAGAGTTCTTGAGAGAAAGAAGAAGCTGCTGGTGTGTGTTGCTGTGTGCTGATGTGGTGACATTTTCTACAGCAATTGTGGACGAGATTATGCTCTAGAAGATGGTGATTCGTCCATGAGTTAAGTGTCTCTCTGTTTATTCTTTAATTTCAATTTGTAAGGGATTGAGAGGAGAGAGAGAATTGTAGAGGGGAAGGGCTGTAGACAGAATTTATCTTCTATTCTGTTTTTACATCAAGTTGGTGCTTGATGTCTGGGGTTTGGTGATCCTATCTGTTGGTGCAGATAAATTGTAAAGGGAGTCGGTGCTTCCTAGATAGTTGGTGCTATCCGAAACTAAGGGTTGGTGCTCTTTGTCGTTGGTGCGACTAAATAAGATTCAGATCTGTCCCGGATTGGTGTTCGGACAGTCTTTGAACCGTGGACGTAGCCTTTCGGTGAACCACGTTAAATCTGGTGTCATTGTGTGGTTTGACTTATTTTTGTTGTTGAATTGGACCTGTTTTTAGAAATCACTGATTCACCCCCCCCCCCCTCTCAGTGATCGCGGTATCCAACAATTGGTATCAGAGCGAGGTTCCCTTGATCAGTTTAATACGCTAAGGGTGATCTCTTGTCAAATCACATGGCAGTCAATACAGGGAATATGAAAGCACCTCTGTTTGATAGTTCTAATTACTCCTTTTGGAAGATTAGGATGCAAGCCTTCATCAAATCTCTTGGCTATGATGTTTGGGAGGCTGTCAGAGCCGGTTACAATGCTGCCACCGTACCCAATGATACAGCATCGAAGAAGTTGGCAGACAACGACTCCAAGGCGCAGAATGCACTCTTTAGTGGCCTTGTGGACAGCGAGCTTGTCAAAGTAATTGCATGCAAAACAGCCAAGGAAATTTGGGACAAGTTGCAAAGCATACATGAAGGTGATGAGAAGATTAAAGAGGCCAAATTGCAAACTCATCGCTCTCAATTCGAGTCTCTTCGGATGGAGGAAAGCGAGAATGTTGACTCGTATATGCAACGAGTGAATGAAGTCACGAATGACATTCGTGGACTAGGGGAGGAGATTAAAGAGCCGGTCATCGTCAAAAAGGTTCTAAGATCTCTTCTTCCCCGGTTTGATTCAAAAGTCTCAGCCATTGAAGAAGCCAAAGATCTGAATGCATTTTCCATGGATGAATTACATGGTTCTCTAACTGCCTATGAGATGCGCATAGGAAAGACGTCTTCATCTGATAAAGAAGCGGCCTTCAAAGTTCAGAAAAAGGCAAAAGAGACTGCTGGTCATGATGTTGATTCTGATGATGATGAGCTTGAGGCTCAATTTGTTAGAAAATTGAAGAAAGGAAGCAATGGCAAGTACAAAGGGAAGCTACCCTTTAAATGCTTCAATTGTGGAGGTATTGGTCACTTTGCTGCGAAGTGTCCGCTAAAAGAAGACAATGATAATGACTCTTATGCTGAAAAGAGTAAAGGAAAGAGAAATTTCAGAAAAAGGGGCAAAGCTAAAAACTTTCTATGTCAACAAGATGACAGCACGTCTGAAACTTCAGACGATGATGAATTAACCGAAGCTCTCTTCATGGTCACTGTTGAAGAAGAAGAAGAGCTAGATCCGGAAGAGGATGAGGAGGCTGAAGTCAATCTTGAAGAGGAACTCATAGCCGCACTTGAGGAGCTAAGCATGGAACGCAAATCAAGTAAGAAAAATCTGAAACTTCTCCATGAATCTGAAAGTTCTATTATTGCTTTGAAAACTCAAGTAGAAGAATATAAAAGAATGGTAGAAGTCCTTGAAAACCAAATAAGTATCAAAAAGGAAGAGGCTATGAAACTTGAAACTGAGATCGCTAGAGCAAAGGCTGAAAATTTGGAAAATAGCATAAACTCAAAGCGCTCCAAGCGATTGAAGGGACTATGAAACTCAATGAACTACTGAAAGTTCAAAGACCTGCCCACTTCAGATTTGGTCTAGGATTTGAGAAAGGAGAATCCTCTAAGATTGCACCTCCTAAAAAGAAAGAGCTTGTGAAGCAAGTCACTGCACCTTCTAACTCTATGAAGCCCACTCAACCTAGAAAGGAGTCCATTCCTGTTAGAAAGGTAATGAAGACTAACCAGCCACAAAGAAGATACAAATTCTATGGTTATTGCTTTCATTGTAATATGTTTGGACATAAAAGAGCTGATTGCAAATTCTATGTAAGAAACAGCCCATTTGTGACTAGGAATCCTTTTTCAATCCTAAGTAGCCACAAAATTGAGTGCTATATATGTCATAATTATGGACACTTGGCTAGGGATTGTAGGTTGCCTATTGCTAACAAATTTCAGGTTGAAAAGAAACCCAAGTTAGTCAAGGCTTGGAGAGCAAAGCAAAGTGCAGAAAGTCCCAAAGAATCTCTCATTGTGCAAACGGCATTCAATGCACAAAAGAAGGCAGCACCATGGGTCCTTGATAGTGGTTGTTCAAGCCATATGACTGGTGATAAAGAGAAATTCATCAAATTACAGCACTATGAAGGCGGTTCAGTGAAGTTTGGCAACAATGATGGTGCCAAAATCTGCGGAAAAGGTGTTATTCAGCTTATGGCAAACAAGATCAGATCGGAAGAAGTCTTATATGTGTCTGGATTGAGACACAACCTGCTTAGTGTGAGCCAGATCTGTGACAAGGGTCACGAAGTTATCTTCACAAAGAATGGGTTTGTCATCAAGAAGAGTAGCAACGGCAAAACAGTGGCAACTGGATCAAGAACTGCTGGAAATCTCTATACATTGTCAGATGGAGCTGAAAAGACCTGCTTGATGAGTCGGACAGAGGAAAGTTGGTTGTGGCACAAACGCCTTGGGCATCTAAGCTTTGATAACATGTCAAAGATTTGCAATTCAAAGGCTGTAAGAGGCATGTCTAAAGTTGAAAAGCCTTCCAATCCCATTTGCGACTCTTGCCAAAAGGGAAAGCAAACGAGGGTTATGTTCAAGTCAAAGGAGCATCATTCCAAGAAACCTCTTGAGCTAGTGCACACTGATCTCTGTGGACCGATGCGAACTCAAAGCACCAATGGAGATAAGTATTTCATGTTATGCATTGATGATTATACTCGTATGACATGGGTATTGTTTCTTAAGCATAAGCATCAAGCACTTGATCGTTTTAAAGTGTTTAAAGCACAGGTTGAAAATCAATTGGAAAAACGTATCAAGATTTTAAGGTCTGATCGTGGAGGCGAGTTCACATCTGAAGAGTTCACTAAATATTGTGAACATCATGGCATTCAAAGACAGTACTCAGCCCCTAGAACTCCACAGCAAAATGGAGTTGTGGAACGGAAGAATCGCACCGTACAAGAGATGGCTCGTACGATGCTAAGTGAAAGCAAGATGGCTGACAAGTATTGGAAAGAGGCAATTCATACGGCTGTATACATTCAAAATCGATGCTTGATCAGGCCACATGAAGTCAAAACTCCCTATGAGCTATGGTTTGGAAGAAAAGCAACAATCAAGCACTTCAGAGTCTTCGGCAGCAAGTGTTACATCAAGCGGCTCGAACAAAATCCGGGCAAATTTGAAGAAAGAGCTGACGAAGGTATATTTCTGGGTTACTCCTCTACTAGCAAGGCATATAGGTGTCTTAACAAAAGAACCAGAAAAATCATAGAAAGTGCTGATGTGAGAATAGATGAGAATATTGAACCAAAGAATGCAACTCATAATGACGGTCCAGGTTATGAGGACTCGAGTGAGATTGATGATGAGATGGCTGAATCTAATGATTCTGAGAAATCAAAGGATGACTCAGAAGATACTTCACCTAAGAAGCACAGCACTTGGGTAGAGCAACACCCTAAGGATCAAATCATTGGAGATCCTAAGGCAGGCGTTCAAACTAGACAAAGTGTAGTTAGCAATTACTCACTTGTGTCCACCATTGAACCCAAGACTGTGGCTGAAGCCAGTCTCGATGAAAGTTGGTTGAAATCTATGCATGAGGAGTTGGAGCAAATTGAGAAGAACTCCACATGGGAACTTGTTCCTAGACCTACTGATAAGAATGTTATTGGTACCAAATGGGTCTTTCGGAATAAGCTGAATGAAGATGGTCAAGTCATAAGAAACAAAGCAAGGTTGGTTTGTAAAGGCTATGCTCAAGTTGAAGGCATAGATTTTGAAGAGACCTTTGCACCGGTAGCTCGTCTGAAAGCTATTCGTATGTTTCTTGCATTGGCAGCATACAAAACCTTCAAGGTATTTCAGATGGACGTAAAGTCAGCTTTCTTGAATGGTTTACTTGAAGAAGAGGTCTACATTGAGCAACCTGATGGTTTTCTCATCAGCAAAAATTCAGATCTAGTGTGCAAATTGAAAAAGGCTCTTTATGGACTGAAACAAGCGCCAAGGGCATGGTATGCAAGGCTGGATCTCTATCTCCGCAAGATCGGTTTTGGAAAAGGAATGGTTGATAGCAATCTGTATGTCAAAACTGAGTTAAGCAAACAGCTGGTTGTCATTGTTTATGTTGATGACATAATCTTTGGTGGCAATGATGAGGAGATGTGCAGGAATTTCGCTGAAGAGATGAAGAAAGAATTTGAGATGTCGATGCTTGGAGAACTAAAGTTCTTTCTTGGTTTACAAGTTCAGCAGCTGAAACATGGTATCTTCATATCACAAATGAAGTACATTAAGGAAATGCTGAAACGGTTCAATATGGAAGACAGCAAGCCAGTGAGCACACCAATGTCAACGAACACGAAGCTTAGCAAAGATGATAAGGCCTCGTCCGTTGATCATACCACCTATCGCTCTATGATAGGAAGCTTGCTCTACTTGACTGCAACAAGACCAGATCTTCTACAAGCAGTATGTATGGTTGCACGTTTTCAAGCAGCACCAACTGAAACGCACCTTACAGCAGTGAAAAGAATCTTTCGATATCTGAAAGGTACTATGGAGCTTGGTATCTGGTATCCCAAAGGCAAATCCTTCACTCTTGTTGCATATTCTGATGCCGATTGGGCTGGATGCGTAGATGATCGCAAGAGTACTAGCGGCGGCGCATTTTATCTTGGAGAAAGATTAGTTGCTTGGCATAGTAAGAAGCAAGACTCTGTATCCCTTTCGACAGCGGATGTCAGACCCCGACCCAGGTTCGAATATTTAATTATGCTTTAATCACGATTAGTGAATAAGTGGGGTTTAGTGGGCGATTAGCTTATTTTATTAAGCTAGATTAGGTTGATTGTTTAGCTTTGAGAGCTTTGATTAGCCTTTGACTTAAGTTGGACACGGGCCGGGGCGCCCGTGGATTTATGTGTGAGATTGTTGAATTTGTTCTTGATGCTTGTAAAATCCTCATTTATGTGTATTTTGACTTATTTCATCTAGATCGTCAACTTTCATGTTTTGGCCAACTTGATTTTGTGATCAGAAATCGCGTTTTTCGAGAAAAAGGGCAAAACGGACATTTCACACCAAACCTGTACCCAAATTTCGAAAATTCCAGAATTTGCCAAAAATATACTTTTTGGAAAGTAGAAATTTCGCCGATCTTTTTCGTCTTCTTCGTCGTTTCCGTTCGGGGCCCGCAAGTACCATTTTTAGGCTTGTGAAGTTCGGGGCCCACATTGGCTTGTCTCTTAAGAAGAGAGCTTTTCTCTCTTCTTCTTCAGTCGATTCCAGCAATTTTCTTGGATAGGGTTTCCTTCTCTTCTCCCTTCTCACTCTCTCTCATCTGGAACTCTCAATTGGTGAGGTTTGCTTAGAGGATTGATCTCCTCATTCTCTTCCTCCCTCTTCAAGCTTCCTAGGGATACCATTCTTGAGGAATTTGAGCTAGGAGAAGCCCTCCATTCAAGCTTTTCTTCTTTGTTAGGGTTCCTCAAGGTGAGCAATAGTTTTCCAAACCCAAGATCTTTGCTTTCCTCTCCATTTGGAGTGTTTTAATCCCTTTTGCTAAGGTTTTCTTTGAGGTTTCACAAATGTTGATGTTTTAGGGTTTCTTGGGAAATTTTGGGGTTTTTGTAGATTTGGAGCTTGAAGCTCTAAGGAGTGGTTTTAGGAGTGATTTTGAGCTCATCTTGGCTAAGGCAAGTATTTTCCAACATTAATATGATGTTTTTCCTCATTTGATTCTATTTCTTGATTTCTTTCTTTTTATGTTAATCTTCTTTAGCTATGATTTGCTTTGATTTAATGCACCATCTTAATGGTTATCTCAAGTTATGTTAATGCTCTACTATGCATTGGAAGCTTACTCTATTTTGGGTTTCTTGCAAAGTTTGTTTCATGTGTACAAATGGGTATTCTAAGGGATGGAAAAGAAGTTTGATTTCATTTAAAAGTGTGGTAATTATGTTAATTAGATGGTTTAATGGTTTGTAGAGGATGAGAAGAGGCCCAAGATTGTTGTAGGATGGTTTATGGATAGAAGGGAATTGAAATGATCAAGAAAGAAGGAGAAAAACAAAAAAAAAATGGAAGTTCTGCACTCTCGGGCTGGACTGGGCAGGCCCAGTCCGCTCGAGCGACCCAGTGGGTCGCTCGAGCGGACCAGGCACTGTCTGGGTCCGCTCGAGCGACCCACTGGGCCGCTCGAGCGACCCAGCTACTGTCTGGGTCCGCTCGAGCGAGCCCAGCTCAGTCTGGGCTCGGGTTTGGGCTTGTTTCAAGGCAGTTTTTGGGCCTGTTCTCAGGGCTCCATTGGGCCTGTTTTAAGGCCTGTTCTTGGACCAGTTTGAGACCTATTGATGGGCTATTTCAAGACCTGGCATTGGACTGTCTTATGGCCTGAATCCTGGGCTGTTTTAAGGACTGAATCGGGCCTGATTAGTGGACTGTTTGAGCATTGGAAAAGGGCAGTTGTGGGCCTGATTAAGAAAGGATTTAAACCTATACTTTTAAGGACACATTCTATATAATTTCAAGCCCACTTCGGGCCTATGTCCAAGCTCAATCCAGCCCTAAACTCTCTCCTATAAGTGAAGCCCAATTCACCCTTTTCAAGCCTAGAATTCGTGGCAAGTTGGGTCTTGGACTATGGCCAATAACACTTAGGAAACCCTTGAGTCTGAATGTGCACTTAATCCCTTGTGATTGTCAACGATCTTCAGTGGCACCAAATCGCTTTCTTTTAATGACGATACAGGGATCAAATGTACATTGAGGCTACCCGCTTAGTCGTTCGACCATCATGCATTCTTTGAATAAAAAGACTTTTTGTTTTGGTTCTTCTCCTATGCTTTTATTGTTTTGAAGTGGATTACCCCATACTTTAGAAATGATGAAACTACTCACTTGTTTTGCGTGGCTTCGCCTATATGCATTTGTTTGGAGTAGTTTTCTATCAACTTTGGAAATGTATCTTATAAATGGATTTGCATTTCTTCGAGGTTTCGGATTTTCACCAAAATGGCACCACTAGGCTTAGGTCACCTTGTCGGACTGATCATCCGGCTTGGGGTCTTTATTTTGTTTGCCAGCTGCAGTTTGGATTCCGTTTGTACCGACCATGGCAACGGTAATTACCCGTTCCCACGTTTAGTGGCTACGGTTCTGTCTGATAACGACTATGTCGTTCCGTCCCATGTTTAGTGGCTTCGGTTTGTTTGCTCCGGTTACTTCGGTAACAGGAGAATATAGCTTTATGTGGGTCGCCATTGTTTTTATGCATTGATATTCATCTCGTGGCATCGTATTTATGTTACTCATCATGATATTAGATTTGTAAACCATTGAGATGTTTCTCCTATATTTACTTCGACATTGTTATTAATCGTGATTTCATCGCAGCTCTTTCTTATTATGTTTGTTTTACTTTCATCTTATTATTGTTGTAATTGCTTGCCAGACCGTCGTGTCTGACTCTCTTTTGTTTGATGTCAGATGTCGAGCCCCTCGCGGTTGAGGCGCACTTCGAGGCGGAACCTATAGTTCCAGTGGAGGGCGAGTGGCAGCCCGATGATGTCAATTAGACGTCGGGTTACCTTGGAGCTGCGATCACATTTTGGGGATTTCATGTTATACTTTTTGGGTTTTTGTTATGGCCATTGTTGGCTTATATTCTTTTGGGGGAAAAGTTTGTAATTAATGTTTAACCTTACTTTTGTATCAACTTTAACTAACTTTGGGCCCACAGTAAATGTTTCTCTTTTGATGCTAGTCTCATGCGTTCTCATTTTATATCCGTTTGTGAGACTTCTATGTTTGCTACAAAGCTTCCGCGAAATTCATTTGTATGAAAGTGATCCTTATATATCACTATTGGATCGGATTCCGTGAATCCTTACCGCGGAAACCTGTGGGAAACTAGCGTGTGCGGGCGGAATTTTCCGGCCCGTCGCGCCGCGTCCCCGGATTAGGGCCTCGTTTGGCGGGACCTCGGTCCGGGGGCGTGACAGGCTTGGTATCAGAGCGAGAAATATTTGAGGCAATTAAAATTGGAGTAGAAACATAAGGACGTGGCAAGGATTCGTTAGCATTACCGTTAGTTAGCATCGATTTGGGATTGGGAACGCTTGATTATTATATCTTATTGTACTAACAAGTTGTTTTGCAGCAATATGCCTCCACGTCGACCTCCGGCAAATGCGAATGCAACAGGTAGCAATCATGACAGTGAGATTGAAAACCCGGCAACGGGTCAATTCCAACAACTCATGCAAATGCTAGTTGAACAACAGCAGCGAGCCAATGATAATCAAGCTCGATTTCAAGAACAAATGGCCAAGAAGGATGAGGAATTAACTCAAGTGCAAAGGCAACTGCTTGAAGTATTGGGTAGAAGGCCAGAACCAGTAGCTAACATGGAACCAGTGCAGCATAGGGACAGAGATCCTAACATCCTGTTTGAGAAGTTTAGAAAAAGGGGTCCTAAAGAGTTTACGGGTCAGGAAGACCCTTTGGCAGCAGATGATTGGTTGGCTCATACCGAGAACATCTTCGACATCTTTGTATGTACAGGCAGACAGCGGGTTCACTTGGCAGCATCTATGTTTACTGGGTTGGCAGACATTTGGTGGAAGACTGTCAAGGAAGGCTATCAGAATATCGCAGATGTGATTGCATATGGCTCGAGGCAATTGAAGGAACATGAAAAGAAGTATGCGACGCACGATTTGGAGTTAGCAGCCATAGTCTTTGCGTTGAAGATGTGGAGACACTACTTGTATGGAGAAAAGTTTGAAGTTCATTCGGATCACCGTAGTCTCCAGTACTTATTCTCTCAGAAGGAATTGAATATGAGGCAGAGAAGGTGGATGGAGTACATCAAGGACTACGATTTTCCGATTATCTATCATCCGGGGAAGGTTAATGTAGTGGCAGATGCGTTGAGCAGGAAATCAGTTTGTTTGGCCAGTTTGCATGGATTTTACAATTTTCAGCAATTTGAGGATTTGGGAGTAGAGTTCGAACCCTTGAGAGAAGGAGTTGTGTTGGCGAATATGACAGTGTCCGAGCCAGTCTTCATTCAGAAAATTAAGGATAGTCAGATGCAAGATCCAGACTTGGCTAAAATTGTGGAGCATATCTCGGAGAGGCCAGATTTTCAGATGTTGGATGGAGTTTTGTACTTCCGTGGCAGACTTTGTGTTCCTAAAGTAGACAATTTGAAAGATGACATTATGGTAGAGGCTCATAATACGAAGTATTCAGTGCATCCAGGGAGTACGAAGATGTATCAAAATTTGAAGAGTCGCTTTTGGTGGAACAATATGAAAAGAGAGATAGCAGCCTTTGTGTCTAGGTGCATGACTTGCCAGTTAGTGAAGGCGGAACATCAGAAACCACCTGGTCTTTTGCAACCGTTAGAGATCCCAGAGTGGAAATGGGAGCACTTGACAATGGATTTTGTATCAGGGTTACCGAATACAAGCAAGGGGAACAATGCCATTTGGATCATAGTGGATCGGTTAACGAAGTCAGCGCACTTTATTCCTTTGAAGACCGGTAAGAAGATGCACATGTTGGCGTTAGCGCAGGCTTTTGTTAAGGAGATCGTTAGTCGTCATGGTCAGCCGGTTTCCATCACTTCAGATCGGGATAGCAGATTTGTTTCGAGGTTTTGGAAGACTCTGCATGAATCGATGGGGACGAAGCTTCAATTCAGTACAGCGTACCACCCGCAGACGGATGGTCAGTCGGAAAGGACCATTCAGACTCTCGAGGACATGCTTAGGGCTTGTGTCCTGGATTTCAAGAATCAGTGGGACGAGAATCTACCGCTTTGTGAATTTGCCTATAACAATAGTTACCATTCCAGCATAGGAATGGCCCCTTTTGAAGCGCTTTATGGCAGGAAGTGTAGAACACCCGTATGTTGGGAAGAAGTCGGAGAACGCAGTTTTCATGGTCCATCTTTAGTTGAGGAAACAAGTGATAAAGTCAGAATCATCCATGAGAGATTGAAGATTGCGAGGAGCCGACAGAAGAGCTATGCTGATGTTCGAAGAAAGGATCTCCAATTCCAAGTTGGGGACAAGGTATTCTTAAAGGTATCTCCGGTCAGAGGGACATTGAGATTTGGGCAGAAAGGCAAATTGTCTAAGAGATTTATTGGTCCGTATGAGATTTTGAGTCGGATCGGGGAAGTGGCGTACAGATTAGCTTTGCCTCCAGAACTGTCGGGTGTGCATAACGTGTTTCACGTGTCAATGCTAAGGAAGTATGTTTCAGACCCATCGCACGTGCTACAACATGAGCCGTTAGATGTCAGAGAGGATGCCACCTACATTGAAAAGCCGGCAGAGATTATCGACACCAAAGAGCAAGAACTGAGGAATAGGACAATTCAGTGGGTAAAAATCCGTTGGGAGAACCATGGACCAGAAGAAGCTACCTGGGAGCTTCGTGAGCAAGTTCAAAAGAAGTATCCTCAGCTATTCCCAGAGGTTAGTGATCATTTGGAGGACCAAATGTAATTCTTAGGGGTGGAGGATGTCAGACCCCGACCCAGGTTCGAATATTTAATTATGCTTTAATCGCGATTAGTGAATAAGTGGGGTTTAGTGGGCGATTAGGTTATTTTATTAAGCTAGATTAGGTTGATTGTTTAGCTTTGAGAGCTTTGATTAGCCTTTGACTTAAGTTGGACACGGGCCGGGGCGCCCGTGGATTTATGTGTGAGATTGTTGAATTTGTTCTTGATGCTTGTAAAATCCTCATTTATGTGTATTTTGACTTATTTCATCTAGATCGTCAACTTTCATGTTTTGGCCAACTTGATTTTGTGATCAGAAATCGCGTTTTTCGAGAAAAAGGGCAAAACGGACATTTCACACCAAACCTGTACCCAAATTTCGAAAATTCCAGAATTTGCCAAAAATATACTTTTTGGAAAGTAGAAATTTCGCCGATCTTTTTCGTCTTCTTCGTCGTTTCCGTTCGGGGCCCGCAAGTACCATTTTTAGGCTTGTGAAGTTCGGGGCCCACATTGGCTTGTCTCTTAAGAAGAGAGCTTTTCTCTCTTCTTCTTCATTCGATTCCAGCAATTTTCTTGGATAGGGTTTCCTTCTCTTCTCCCTTCTCACTCTCTCTCATCTGGAACTCTCAATTGGTGAGGTTTGCTTAGAGGATTGATCTCCTCATTCTCTTCCTCCCTCTTCAAGCTTCCTAGGGATACCATTCTTGAGGAATTTGAGCTAGGAGAAGCCCTCCATTCAAGCTTTTCTTCTTTGTTAGGGTTCCTCAAGGTGAGCAATAGTTTTCCAAACCCAAGATCTTTGCTTTCCTCTCCATTTGGAGTGTTTTAATCCCTTTTGCTAAGGTTTTCTTTGAGGTTTCACAAATGTTGATGTTTTAGGGTTTCTTGGGAAATTTTGGGGTTTTTGTAGATTTGGAGCTTGAAGCTCTAAGGAGTGGTTTTAGGAGTGATTTTGAGCTCATCTTGGCTAAGGCAAGTATTTTCCAACATTAATATGATGTTTTTCCTCATTTGATTCTATTTCTTGATTTCTTTCTTTTTATGTTAATCTTCTTTAGCTATGATTTGCTTTGATTTAATGCACCATCTTAATGGTTATCTCAAGTTATGTTAATGCTCTACTATGCATTGGAAGCTTACTCTATTTTGGGTTTCTTGCAAAGTTTGTTTCATGTGTACAAATGGGTATTCTAAGGGATGGAAAAGAAGTTTGATTTCATTTAAAAGTGTGGTAATTATGTTAATTAGATGGTTTAATGGTTTGTAGAGGATGAGAAGAGGCCCAAGATTGTTGTAGGATGGTTTATGGATAGAAGGGAATTGAAATGATCAAGAAAGAAGGAGAAAAACAAAAAAAAAATGGAAGTTCTGCACTCTCGGGCTGGACTGGGCAGGCCCAGTCCGCTCGAGCGACCCAGTGGGTCGCTCGAGCGGACCAGGCACTGTCTGGGTCCGCTCGAGCGACCCACTGGGCCGCTCGAGCGAGCCCAGCTCAGTCTGGGCTCGGGTTTGGGCTTGTTTCAAGGCAGTTTTTGGGCCTGTTCTCAGGGCTCCATTGGGCCTGTTTTAAGGCCTGTTCTTGGACCAGTTTGAGACCTATTGATGGGCTATTTCAAGACCTGGCATTGGACTGTCTTATGGCCTGAATCCTGGGCTGTTTTAAGGACTGAATCGGGCCTGATTAGTGGACTGTTTGAGCATTGGAAAAGGGCAGTTGTGGGCCTGATTAAGAAAGGATTTAAACCTATACTTTTAAGGACACATTCTATATAATCTCAAGCCCACTTCGGGCCTATGTCCAAGCTCAATCCAGCCCTAAACTCTCTCCTATAAGTGAAGCCCAATTCACCCTTTTCAAGCCTAGAATTCGTGGCAAGTTGGGTCTTGGACTATGGCCAATAACACTTAGGAAACCCTTGAGTCTGAATGTGCACTTAATCCCTTGTGATTGTCAACGATCTTCAGTGGCACCAAATCGCTTTCTTTTAATGACGATACAGGGATCAAATGTACATTGAGGCTACCCGCTTAGTCGTTCGACCATCATGCATTCTTTGAATAAAAAGACTTTTTGTTTTGGTTCTTCTCCTATGCTTTTATTGTTTTGAAGTGGATTACCCCATACTTTAGAAATGATGAAACTACTCACTTGTTTTGCGTGGCTTCGCCTATATGCATTTGTTTGGAGTAGTTTTCTATCAACTTTGGAAATGTATCTTATAAATGGATTTGCATTTCTTCGAGGTTTCGGATTTTCACCAAAATGGCACCACTAGGCTTAGGTCACCTTGTCGGACTGATCATCCGGCTTGGGGTCTTTATTTTGTTTGCCAGCTGCAGTTTGGATTCCGTTTGTACCGACCATGGCAACGGTAATTACCCGTTCCCACGTTTAGTGGCTACGGTTCTGTCTGATAACGACTATGTCGTTCCGTCCCACGTTTAGTGGCTTCGGTTTGTTTGCTCCGGTTACTTCGGTAACAGGAGAATATAGCTTTATGTGGGTCGCCATTGTTTTTATGCATTGATATTCATCTCGTGGCATCGTATTTATGTTACTCATCATGATATTAGATTTGTAAACCATTGAGATGTTTCTCCTATATTTACTTCGACATTGTTATTAATTGTGATTTCATCGCAGCTCTTTCTTATTATGTTTGTTTTACTTTCATCTTATTATTGTTGTAATTGCTTGCCAGACCGTCGTGTCTGACTCTCTTTTGTTTGATGTCAGATGTCGAGCCCCTCGCGGTTGAGGCGCACTTCGAGGCGGAACCTATAGTTCCAGTGGAGGGCGAGTGGCAGCCCGATGATGTCAATTAGACGTCGGGTTACCTTGGAGCTGCGATCACATTTTGGGGATTTCATGTTATACTTTTTGGGTTTTGTTATGGCCATTGTTGGCTTATATTCTTTTGGGGGAAAAGTTTGTAATTAATGTTTAACCTTACTTTTGTATCAACTTTAACTAACTTTGGGCCCACAGTAAATGTTTCTCTTTTGATGCTAGTCTCATGCGTTCTCATTTTATATCCGTTTGTGAGACTTCTATGTTTGCTACAAAGCTTCCGCGAAATTCATTTGTATGAAAGTGATCCTTATATATCACTATTGGATCGGATTCCGTGAATCCTTACCGCGGAAACCTGTGGGAAACTAGCGTGTGCGGGCGGAATTTTCCGGCCCGTCGCGCCGCGTCCCCGGATTAGGGCCTCGTTTGGCGGGACCTCGGTCCGGGGGCGTGACAGCGGAAGCGGAATATATTGCAGCGGCAACTTGTTGTACGCAAGTGTTATGGATGCGGCAAATGCTCTCTGATCTAGGAGTTCCTACAACGGATCCTACGCCGATCCTATGTGACAACACGAGTGCAATTCATATATCTAAGAATCCTGTTCAGCACTCTCGAACAAAGCATGTAGCAATTCGCTATCATTTTCTTAAAGATAAAGTTGCTGATGGAGAGGTCAAGTTGGAATATGTTCCAACAACTGAGCAAGTGGCTGATATTTTCACGAAACCTCTGCCAAAGGAAGTCTTCGAGTATCTCCGGAAAAAGTTAGGAGTTACTCACTCTCCTAAACCGTAGGAGTTGTGCTTGAAAGGGGGAGCAATGCATTCATTGAATATCCTATTCGCTCCTCGGTTTGGTCCCTTTGGACTTGTTGTCAAAGGGGGAGAGATGTTATGCTATGATAGCAAGGAGAGATGTTATGCTTTGAGATTGCTAGGGGGAGATTGTTGACAGTGCATGGTTGATATTTCAGAATTTCAGAACTGGTTCCAAGTGAGTGTTGAAGTTCCAATAGTGTTGCCAACAATTCCAAAGGGGGAGATTGTTGGAATTTGAGATGTCATGAGCAGTCTTTGAAGAATTGAAGGAATTAATATCTCAAAGTATTGGTTTGAGTTGGAATTCTTGTCAACACATTGTCACAAACATGATGATAATAAGCTGGTATTGATAGAGCTGAAGAGAAGAATCAGAATTCAAACTCTCAGGAATTCAGATTTCCTGAAACAGAGTGACCGGTCGACCGGGCTCTTCATGCGGTCGACCGAGCAAGAAGAAACCTGCAGAAAATAGTTTCAGGCACCTCTCAGTTATTTTCGTGACACAGTGTGTCTTCGGTCGACCGGGACCCAAGGATGTCGACCGAGCTCAAAAGTTGTCTGTTTCCAGTCAGTGTCTTCGGTCGACCGAGCAAACAAGGATGTCGACCGAGCACGGGAACCAGAGTTGCGCAGAATTAGAAGTTTTGCACGAAAATTCAGCACTCTTATCTAATTTATTTGGGACTCTTTCTAAACGAATTGTAGCCTATTTTGAACACTCTTAAGGGTTACTATAACCTATATAAAGGCATGTATGGGTCGTTCTAAAGATACACCAGAAGAGAGAAAGAATAGAGAAGAGTTTTAGAGAGTTCTTGAGAGAAAGAAGAAGCTGCTGGTGTGTGTTGCTGTGTGCTGATGTGGTGACGTTTTCTACAGCAATTGTGGACGAGATTTTGCTCTAGAAGATGGTGATTCGTCCATGAGTTAAGTGTCTCTCTGTTTATGCTTTAATTTCAATTTGTAAGGGATTGAGAGAGAGAGAATTGTAGAGGGGAAGGGCTGTAGACAGAATTTATCTTCTATTCTGTTTTTACATCAAGTTGGTGCTTGATGTCTGGGGTTTGGTGATCCTATCTGTTGGTGCAGATAAATTGTAAAGGGAGTCGGTGCTTCCTAGATAGTTGGTGCTATCTGAAACTAAGGGTTGGTGCTCTTTGTCGTTGGTGCGACTAAATAAGATTCAGATCTGTCCCGGATTGGTGTTCGGACAGTCTTGGAACCGTGGACGTAGCCTTTCGGTGAACCACGTTAAATCTGGTGTCATTGTGTGGTTTGACTTGTTTTTGTTGTTGAATTGGACCTGTTTTTAGAAATCACTGATTCACCCCCCCCCCTCTCAGTGATCGCGGTATCCAACACATCCCAGTGACTGCTAGAAGCAATTGTGAACTTAAATTCGACTTATCGAGAAGCAAAGCTTGCTCGAGATAAGAAGAATATAAAGTTTGGAGTTACAGATGTGCCGGTCGCAATACAGTAGACCCTGAAAGGGCGTACTAGTACCGCTAGACACAAATGTTTTGAGACCGTATCCATGAGATGAGATTCTCTGTTTTGAAAGGTCAAGATTGGATTCATCAAAGAGAGCAGATGGTATTCCAATCTGAACACGGGCTCAGCGATTTCCGCGAGCGCCAGTGCTCAGAAAGAAATGAACCATAATTTCTCGAATTTGAATCTAAAAATGACGATTTTTTTTTGAAAGGCCAATATCGGGTTCATCAAAGAGAGCAAAAGGCACTCCAATCTGAACACGGGCTCAGCGATTTCCGCGAGCGCCAGTGCTCAGAAAGGAGAAGACCAAGATTTCTCCAATCTAAAACCAAAATGACGAAAGTTTTTTTTTTATTTTGAAGATTTTTTTTAAAAATCTTTTTTTTTATTTTTTTTTAAGATTTTTTTTTTAATTTTTTTTTTATTTTTTATTTTTTATTTTAAAATTTTTATTTTTTAAAAAATTTATTTTTTTTAAAAAAATTATTTAAAAGACGAGAGAGTACACATAGGCCTCCTAACCCGGTCTTATGAAATCTTGATTGATAGAATTGCCCCCAGGTAAGGGTAGGATTACTTAATGAACCCGTTTGGAGGACCCTTGCCTAGAACAGTGAAGCTGTCTCCACACTCTGGACAAGGCTTTTCTTTGAATCAACCATGATCAAAGAACACAGTTGGTTTAACCTTAGTGGTCTATGTCTTTTTTTTTATTTTTTATATAATATATATATATTTTTTATTTTTAATGAACTCATCGAAGAGAAACGATGGCCCAAAACCTTAGTCGAACAGGCTCAACATTTCTGCAAGCGCGATGAACGATAGGAACGGATCAAGGTTTCTCAATTTTGAATCCAAAATGAGAAATCTAATTTTATATATATATATATATTTATTTTAATGAACTCATCGAAGAGAAACGATGGCCCAAAACCTTAGTCGAACAGGCTCAACATTTCTGCAAGCGCGATGAACGATAGGAACGGATCAAGGTTTCTCAATTTTGAATCCAAAATGAAAAATCTAATTTTATATATATATTTATATTTTTTATTTTAATGAACTCATCGAAGAGAAACTATGGCCGAACAGGCTCAACATTTCTGCAAGCGCGATGAACGATAGGAACGGATCAAGGTTTCTCAAATTTGAATCCAAAATGAAAAATCTGATTTATTGTTTTTTTTTTTGAAAAGAGAAAGAGCGGAAATAAATTCAAAGAATTAGAAATTTCCAAAAAATCTCATCTCATTTTTTTTTAGATGCGGAATCCAACATAGGCCACCAATTATAAAGTAGCGAAGGAATCGAGAAAAGAAATATAAGCATAGAGCAAAATATATGACATGCAAATATTTCATTTCTAGCATCGTGTTCTCAAATAAACGGGTCCCACCGGGTGTGCCAGTTTGATGGACCGCGCTCCTACTCGGTTCTACCGAGGTCGGCGGATGTGGGAGTCCGTTGGGTCCGACCCTTTCGTAACCGGGGGGCAGAGGCGCGCATCAACATTTTTGTTGTGTGGGTGTGCCAGATTTTCTATTTTACTTGGAATTGCAAGTGGTGATCCGGAGATCAACCTTCGCAAGTAAAACAGAAATCAACTTCTTTCAAGTTTTCCATTGCACATATATTTAAGAAAAGAGACATTTTTCTTGGTTTGCCGTGAAAGGCGATTTTTTAGCATTTATAGCCGATTTTGGCGTTTATAGCCGGTTTCTGGCGTTTATAGCCGATTTTGGCGTTTATAGCCGATTTACAATCCTTATCAATAATGAAAGACAAGAGTTGTGATTTTTGTCTCTTTTGAAAAAATACAAACTACAATGAAAAGCAAGAAAAGGAGGATCTAACTTCTCAGGAGATTGTGGGGGACCCGTTTAGATTGACGGTCGCAAGCCATATGTGGGCTTCGCCATCATTCATGCAGATGAGAACAGAGGATGCTATTGATTCGCTTGGCTTGGCTATAACCTCAGGTTTTTAGAGGACAAAGACCAAAAGGAGGTCCTATGTCCAATAAAAAACCGAGTAGACGGGCTGAAAAGCCACATCTAAGCCATTCGAGGCAGGAGGAGAAGGCAAGGACCTTGGGGGGGGTACCCCCAAGGGACTTTTGTCACCTTGTAGCGGTGGTCGGTGTAGGATTTCCGCAGAGTTTTCTCTCTTTTCCTTCTCTGAATTTCTGTGCTTTTTTCTGATCTGGGATCTGTCTCCTTTTTTCAGATCTCTTTCTTCTTGGAGAGCTCTCCTATTTATAGGCTTTTAGGTAGCCATTTAGGAGGGTTTATGGGCTTTTATTGTCATTAAGCCGCATAATGGGAGGAGTTACAAGATTGAATTCTTTATTTTGTAACTCCTTTTTCTTGGCTTCTGATTGGCCGGAGGAGATTGAGGGCATTTAATCGCCTTTAATCGCCATGATGGGAGGAGTTTCATGGGTTAAATGCCATGAATCTCTTGACTTGTAACTCTCGGATGCTTGCTTCTGATTGGTCCATCCAAAGAAATGGATTAATGACTGTAATAAAGCTAGTCAATTAATCGCATTAAGTGGTCGCCGAGCAGTTAAAGAGTCGCGGGTCGTGCCACGTCTTTTGGGATTCTTCTGGTAATGATCATCGATGGATCTTCATGTAGATCGACATCGGATGACCATGTGACTTCAGGTTTTGGTTGCCAACAGCGGGTTAGTGCCATCTGTCTTGTCAATTTCTTGATCGGTCGGGTAGAAAGCACACTTTTTTTGGTTGACCGGGTGGCAATCAATATTGTTTTCGATACTTTTGATGATTGACCCGTGTTTTTGACGGATGTCAGAGGATTTGGTGTCTCAAAAGTATGAGTTTTGGAAACTACCAGAGGCTGGAGGCTTCGAATTGCGAAAAAACGGCGAAAACCGGGGTTTCCGGAGCCTTCCCGGCGATCCCGGGCTCCAGGGTCGCAGGGGCCTGCGACCCTGGGGGGTTTTCCCCCTTTTTATCCCGTTTTGTGTCCGTTTTTGCTGTTTTTCGATTCTTTTTTCTTCTGTATTTTTCCTTGACATTTTTGACCATTTATTGGCCTGATTTCCCTGTAGGAAACCTGATGAGAATCCTTGCATTTTATTTTGCAAAGTTTCCAATTTCTTGAGAAAGCCGAAGACTTTGTCGCGCAGAGCTGCCGATTTTCCGTCAGAAGCTGAAACTGGGCCAAACGATGTCGGAATGACCTGAAATTTGGTGTGAAGCCTCCTGAGCAATAAATAAGACCAACCATAGGCTTTTGTTTGAGTTTTGAAGCCGTTTGTGGTCCTATCACTAGTAGACTCGCTTTTGTCGCGATGAAGATGTCGCGGTTTGATGTGCGGTCAACCGATGTCCGATTAACTTGAAATTTGACAGGGAACCCATTGGAGTCATTTTAAGATGATCCATATGCTCTGTCTTGAAAACCATGGTCGTGGAGAGCTTTGCCGCCGAGAGGCCTGATTTGGCTTCCGAGCGTCAAACTATGGTCAAATGTTGTCAAAATGACCTGAAATTTGACGTGCAGCCCCTTGTAAGCATTTTGAAGCCGTCCATGTGCTCTATCTGATGAGTGATGGCCTCGGCGGTTCTTACTGCCGAGAGGCTTGATTTAGCTGTTCGAGGGTTGATGTAGGGTCAAACGTTGTCGGTTTGACTCGAAACTTGACGTGGAGCCTTTCGGATGTATTTTGAGACCATCCATCGGCTCTGATCGAAGATTTGGTGTCTCCGATGCATTCGCCGCCGAGAGCTCCTTTTCGGCTGTTGGAGAAGCGAAGTTAGGCCAAATGATTTTGAAATGGCCCGAAACTTCTTATGTACTCCTCTTTTGGCTGTCTTGAAGGATCTTGCAGTTTTTGTTTGATTCTGACAAGATTTGATTTTTTGGAAGTAGCCTTGCCTATTTATGGCAGGTTGCGACTTCATGTAGCTCTTTGGATCTTGAAGAGTTAAAGTGACATTTTTGGTGTCAACAGTTGTGGTGCCTGTTGCTGTAGTGGCCTTGCCTGATTTTGAACTACTAACGCATTCTGAGGTGGTGCCTGACGCTGTACTCCCTGCTGCTGTCTATTCTGTCTATCTGGCCTTGGGCAGTCCCTCATCTGGTGGTCCAATGAATCACATCTAAAACATGCCCCTGTGATAGAACGACATTGGGCATTCCCATGATGTTTTCCACAATGGATACAAGCTCCTTGATTCTGTGCATTCTGCTCTTGTCTTGGCCTCTTGTTATGATTGTTTCTTTGTTGATAGTTATGCTGCTGGCCTTGACCCTTTCCTTGGTTCTTGACGATCTTGTTGTGGAAATTTTCAAATTTGTATGCTCTCTTGACAACTTCTTCAAAGGTGACGGGTGGTACAACCCCGGTAGCATCCCTCTCAATAATCGGGTGAAGTCCCTCAAGGAACTTGGTTATCTTCTTCTCCTCCGTGTCCACTAACTCCGGTGCATACCTTGACAATCTCTCGAATTTGGTGAGGTATTCGAGGACTGTCATGTTCCCTTGCACAAGTTGCTGAAATTCTGCTGCCTTTTGCCTCTTGGCATGTGTAGGTACATATTTCTCCCCAAATTGTCTCTTGAAGTTAGCCCAAGCTTCTGCATCAGCCATGCCTTGATGGTCTTCCACCATATATCTGCTAAGCCCATGAACATAGAGGCTGCCAGCTGTACTCGTTCTACACCCGTACATGTGAAGATCTCAAATATGATCTCGGTGTGCTCAAGCCAGTCATCTGCTGCCATTGGATCCTCTGTCCCCAAGAATTCTTTCGGTCCTCACTTCCTGAACCGCTCAAATAACACATTAGGGTCATTCCCTCTATTGTTAACCGGACCAGGTGGTTGAACTGGAATTGGTTCCGGTCTCCTTTCTAACACACCCAACAACTGTGCCTGCATTTGAGCCATCTCCCTAGCATGATCCTCGTCTTTCTTAAGCATTTGTTCTTGCAATCTGGTCTGTGTCTCATATGCTTGCGCTTGGAGTCTAGCATGGTTCACATTTGCCTGACGTTGTTGGTCTAACATAGCCTGCATCATCTGCTGGAATTGATTCTACATGTTGTTGTCCTGTGGTTCCTCTGCAATAGGCCCTGTATTCTCACTGGTACTAGCAACGTGAGTACTGTTTGCTGCTCTTTTGCGAGGTGGCATAACGCTGCAATACAAATTGTTAGCACATATAAATCAAGTACAAGGTGGTCACACATTGCTCACAGGATTCTATCTAACGAATCCTCGCCACGTACTTAAGATTTCTAGTCTCTTTTAATTGCCTGAAACATGTCCCGCTCTGATACCAGTCCTGTCGCGACCCCGGAGCGGGATTAGGGGAAAATTTGAATCCGGGATCGGGACGGTAATGATGCCGCGCCACGTGCATCTCTTTGGCTAAACCGCACACACTGGCTGTGTCCATTTCTCTCTATCAGGATGAATTGAGGGACCTCTTCTTTTCGCAAAAGGAGTCATCCCACACTATCCGGAGGTGCTTTGAAGGGGCCTTGGAAGGGGGATATTTAGCTATGTGCGGGTAGAGCTGCTCCTGCTCAGTTGGGACCCCCACAGGATATCCACATTTATCCCCTAGAGCAGCTGTTCATTCCTCCCCCATCGGTTGAGTGTTTTCATTCCCCCTGGCCTTATTGGAAAGTCGGGGCTTCCCCTCCTTTTTCCGAGCTTGGGAATTGAAACTACCCTTGCCATAGCTAACCCCAGCCAAAAGGCCATAGATAGGCTTTTGGCCCTAAAGCTCCAAAGCTACGGTTAAGGCCCCAGCCAATTCTGAGTAAAAATAAAGTTGAAGTAAAGTTTTCCCCTACTTGTATGAGTGGGGCTCGCGCCAACCTTCCCTATAAAGAATGATTAGCTATAATAAGAAGTAATTGGCTAACAAGCCTATTTGATTAAAGGCCCCCAATGCTTAGTTATAAATGCTGGGACCTCCGGGTTGACACTAAGGGAGGAAGTGACCAATGGGCTAAGGGAACAAGTTAAAAACAAAACACTCACCAATGCCAGGGGAGAAAAGCGCTGGCTGAGCCGCAGCTCCAGCTCGAGCTCACTATTACCTTTCAGGCCCTATCTTATCCTGAACCACTAGTATTTAGCAGCTCTATTCGATAGATGTGGATTGACAGATTATGGGTCCTTAATTGGACAGGCGGCTAGCACTACTACAACTGGCACTATGACTCGCTACCTGGAAGTGCCTCGTCATACCGCATCAGGAAGCTCCCTTGGTCTGACCTCGGGGTCACATTAGACTGGCGCTGCTATTACGGCTGACACTGCTACTTGCACTACTAATAGCTCGAACTCGGATTGGGGGCACGCAACGCAGGTATTTATCGCAGCTTTCTATCTAGTAGCACTGGTTCCGAACTCACAATCAATCTTAATCCATTCTATCTTACAAACAACTAAGCAGTAACCCTGCTACTTATACTTATTTACTAAACAAATAAAAGGGAAGGAACTTAACGACCCATTTGGCCCCGTTCTTTAAGAAACAAAAGAACCGGATGAACCGAACTACAAAAGGCTTCGTGCCTATAGTTTGTCCAAAGGGAGAACTGCTAGCTGGGACCCCGACCCTTACTTTTTAGCCGGGCACCTGACTGCACGGAATGAAATACCAGAAGTGAAGTAGTCAAGCCCCAAAAGCACACTTATTAGTTGGGGCAGGGGCTGCATTTGAAAAAGGTATGGCTTAATAGTGGTAAAGCGGGCTTCTTTCTCCTGTTTGGTATATCTCTGGGCTTTCCCTCCTTCTCTAGATCGGGATCCGCATCTCGATCCTGCCAATGATTCGTACCTTGGCCTCGGCCTTGGCTATCGGTCATGTTCTCGATCCTCGTTCCCACTCCCATCTCCAGCTCACGCTCCTTTGGCACCATACCCCGCCTTCTGAACGACTAATCACACCTTTTCTAAAGGCTCAATTTGGCTAGTGGTGGGCAACACCCAAAAGGCATGGCTTAGTAGTTGTAGGCGGTTCTTTCCTCCCTTTCGCGAAGCCTATCCTTGGGCTTTTCTCTCTTGCTCATGCTCCGTATCTCGATCCATATCGGGCTCTCAATCTCGATCTTGACCAGTATTCGCACCCCGTGGAATTCGTGTGAAAAGCAGTTCATTCTCATGAATCTTCCAATCATTTCTTACCTTTTAGGCTGCGTCTGGAACTAAATAGGATAGGTAATCGATGAAAGATTTTGCCCTCTTTCTTTGCTTCCGTCGCTCAGTGCATCCGCACCACCGCACTACCGCCCCTGACAAACTTTCTGTCTAACTGTCTATCTATCTCTCTTGCTCGGTGCTCGGTGTGCTCGTTACTCGATAAGCTCGGCAAGCAAGTAAGTAATTGGTCCTCTTCGTCTAGTTTCTAAGGAAAGCTATCTTCTCAAAGTAAAATCTTCAAAAGGATGGAGTTCCAGCAAAACCCTTTCTAAGGATGAGGACGGTAGTGAGCAAGACGGGAGTTAACGAGTCAGGAAGCAGCGACTAGAAGAGAAGCTCACTACCATCAGAGATTGAATAGCCCCTCATCCTGAAAAAACTAAGGAAACGAGCCACAAGCCCTCATTTAGCGCTTATAACCCACGTTGAGCAGCGGACAATGGGACCACCCATCAAAGTAGTTCTCCTCACTTTGATCTATAGCTAAACACGAGACTCAACCCTCATCCTTTGCCTGGACGATAGCCCCAGTCGCCGGTTGGGCTACGGATCACGGTGAATGCGGGACATACGGTTCAGCGGTCGCAACAGTCGCCTTCCAAGCCCACTCCCGACGCTGATCCCGCTTTACCCTCGCCTACCGTGAAAGAAAGTCCCCTCACGATAGGCCCTCCCAGCTCCCGAATGTCTTTCTATCAATCGAGAGAGGTAAACCAACCTTATTTTTAGTCTTAGGATCGAATCAAGGTTATAACAGCTAAAGACAGAACAGAACTAATTAGATCTAGCCAGCGCTTTGCCTGAAGGTAATACCAGAAGGAAAAGAAAGGATTAGATTGGAGCTTCCTTCTTTTAGGACTAAGATTGCCTTCCTTCATTCACTTGTAGTTGAGTAAGGACTCACCGCTTCGTTCTTTCCCCTATCTATAATACCTTCTTCTGTCTTGTCTGATTGTCTTCCTCCTGTTAACACAATCCTCCTACTGGTAGCTTTCTATCAATATGGAATGCCTTAGAACGAATTAGATGGAGCTAGGCGAATGAAGGCTGGTCGTAGATCTACATCTAGAAAGAAGTAGCTTCCCTTCCTTACTGTGCTCTTAGTTCTTGACAGAGGGTGAGAGACTTCCTATCCCGGTTGTCGAGCAAAGAAGTTCAATCCTATCCCTGTGGGAGTACTTGAAAGGATCTTACTATCCCTATGTGGCTGTCAACGAGAAGTAGCTCGTATCTCAGAGTAGAGGGTAACGAGACGGAAGATGTGATCGTTCCAGTTCCAGGGTTGGCAACTAGAACAAGCTATCCCACGAGGAATCTTTCTGAAGATCTTTCAGAGAAGTTAGATAGTGAGATGAACATCAAGGGAATACTATGAGAGTAGAGCGACTTCTGTTACCTCTTATAAGAATCAATGAAAGCTAGCCTAGCTATTAACCATTAATTTTATAGTAAGTAAAGCTCGTCTCTACCTCCTGATTATAGCCAGAAGCTGTCTCCTTGCTTGTAGTTGCGAGTTCTTGCTTGTAGATATTCATAGTCGAGATTCAATTAGTGTTCAGTGAACTCTTGTTCATTATCTCAAATCAAGCAATAGTGGATGAAGATCTTTCTTCGAAGTGCGCTATGGAACGAGAAAGTCACGCCCAGTAGAGCTCTATGCGTTCAGAGCTGCGGCTTGCATAGGGCCGGTCTCCGATGAGCGTAAGATCCTATCGTATCTTTACAAGCAGATAGACATGACTCCACTTTAGAGGAAAGAACATAGGGACAGACACGCTCTTAGGGTGAAAATGTTAGTTTTATGGACTCAATCCAGTAGATGATATAATAAATTGATTAATTTCTTTATTTATCAGTATATTCATGCTTTCCATTCATGAGATAAATGGTGATTTATTATATACTTGCACATAACCAATACGAATGACATGATGGTTGATGAGATGAACTGGAGTCCATAAGTATATTAGATGTAACACATGTGTATGGATGAGATTCACATACGGGAGACATGTGTGACAAATCGTATACTTAAATATCTTCACAACCAGTGATGAGACTGGACATCTCAAACTGACAAGGTTGCAGCACTTTGATCACTATGAGATAGTGTGATTTGTCTCGATCATCAGAATGGAAGATTCTGGATCATAATGCTGGTACATTGGATGTATTGAAGGACCATGAGAAGCACCTTATAAACACTGTCTTTACTTTAAGGTCTGCTCTCATAATTCCCTAGCAATAGGCTCTCAATCCCGAGACATTAATGAACTCAAGTTTCTATCCATTCATTTACTTTGAGTCACCAATGAGTGAGGCCAACTGTAGGTCAACACCTCGGTGATTTGGGTACGTGGTAGTAGAGCTGTGAGAACATTCAATGGTCAAGATGGAATCTATCTCTAATATGCCCTTGTGCTAATTAATGGATTTATCATTGGTAAGTGCGCACCCATTCCTAAGACTGGAGTTCAATTGCATTTATATAGTGGAGTTATTTATAATTAACTGTGGGCTCGGATTACACATGAAATGTGGGGTCGTGTGTCCCAGTTGGAGCCAGCTTTCTAAGGAATCCCTAGTGGTCCCCACGCTAGCCCAATTATTAGAAAGTATCTAATTCTAGTTGAACTCTAAAAGGAAAATTACCATTTCTATTTGAAGTGAGACTTCTAATAGTGGTAATAGTAGACTTACTAATTTTAGTAGAAGTGAGACTTCTATTTTAATTAGAAAGGAATTAGAAAGTTACTAATCATATTTGAAGTGAGACTTCTAATTATGATATGGTAAGTTACTAATTTTAGTGAAAGTAAGACTTCTATTTTAATTAGTAATAGAAGAGACTTACTAATTGTTAGGAAAGTAAGACTTCTATTTCAATTAGAAAGAGGAGGCAACTTGTAAAAGCTATAAATAGAGGAGAGGAGGGCTGGACGTCCAAGTATGCTCCATACATAGGGATTCACGCCCAGCCCTCTCTAGTGCAAGTGTTGCACGAGCTTTTTCTCTCTTCCCTCTTCTAGTTCTCTTTCTAGTTCCTCCCTAGAGTTCGTAGTAGTTTTGTCTTGGAGATCCCACCATCTTCTCGAGAAAAAGGAGAATCTGATACGGTCATAGCGTGGAAGATCAAGAGGTCTTGGAGATTCCTATTTAATTAGTGAAAGCGTTTCATCATTAAAGAAAGGCACAACTTTTCCATTAGAGCACAACCAAGTTCCAAAGGTATAATCCACTTCCTTGCACGTTGTAGATTATTATGGATGCTTATTAGTTGTTGTTTCTATCTTCTAGATAGATTGTATTTACTGATCATGATGGCTGAGATTGAGGACATGGATCTTGGACTGGGTTTTATAGCCTTCTGGATAGTTGATCCCTGCGCCAAGTGGGTCAAAGTTTTTGAAACATATCCTAGAGGCCCACCCTATTTCCAACAGAAAACGACTCTATTGAAATAGCCTGATCGTAGATAGCGGAAACTGCTTTGATTCGACTGAAATGGAAGTTGGGAGTTCAGGAAGCTCGTTCTCCCGGGTATCCCCGGCCAAAGAGAGAATTTCTTTATTAGAGTAGTTCCCCGGGATACTCCCTAAGAGAAGGAGCAGCATCATATCTGAGTACCGAAATGCTTGTGTAAAAGACTCACTTGCTTTCCCTCTAGTTGAGTAGCTTCCCGTCCTTCGTTGTCTCTTAGTTGCCTACGGTCTTTAGCTTTCCCGTTCCTAGATGGGTATGAAGGTGAGCTCCGAAGTCTTTCATTTCTTCCTAAAGTGAGGACTGGTCCCCTGGCTTTCCTATCCTTTCTTTGAGGAATTCCCCCCAAGGGCTTTAGTTTGTTCAATTCAATAAGCGGTATCCCTTTAGTGCGCTCTTTAGCTCGATAAGTGAGTTGGCTTCCGAGCCTAGTAGCTAGTAGGAAGGGCGTCTATGGAACTCAGAGAGTCACTCAGAAGACCAGTAGGAGGTGGCTTGCCCTTCGCTCCATTCCAAAGTAATGGGCGAGTGGCTTGCCTTTTCCCTGCACTAGTGGAACTAACTGCTTTCTTCTTTGTGGATTGCCTCTGGGAGCTATTTTGAAGCCAAAAATACGCAGTTTCCTCAAGTCTGATCCTTTTGAACGAACTCTTATGAGTGGAAAGACTCTTTAGGAAAAAAATACGGTCTTTCATGGCTCGAGGTGCCTGTATCCTACTCTTAGTTTCCTAAGGGTTAGTTGGCTTTCCCTTCCCTCGAGACTGGTCTAAGGGCTTCCCGTTAGGAGAAGCACGACTGCTTATCATGTTTCTCTTAGAATGTAACCTTAAAAATGTTGTTTTTCTAGTTCTAGTAAGGCGAAGCAAGGAATGCTGCTAGGAAGGCTAAAGCGGACATCAAAGTAGTCGTTTCACCCCGTATCTCTCAACAAAGCTTCTCTTTGGAGAATCCCATCGCTCCACTTGCCTTTGTACACCTACAGACTAAGAAGGCGCACCTCCTTAAGGCAGTCTTCAAAAAGGAAAGATTGATTCCCAGCTTTTAGCCCCCTAACCCCCAAAGAGGGGACACCTAACAACCACAGCCCAACTGACACCACTACACCATTTCAGGGCTTTTACAGCGCGTCATTTACGGCGTGCATTGAATGCAAGCCGTAAATGATATAATAGTACGGTGCGCATGGAATGCGATCCGCAAAAGGGCTTTTTCTTCTCTTTATTAAGCCGTGCATTTTGCATGCCGTGAGATCTTATCAATTACGGTGAGCATTTAGGACGCCGTAAATTCTTGAGCATTTGCGGCCCACATTCGCAAGTCGTAAAAATATTAGGGTATCACAGCCCACATGTTGCACGCTGTAAAAGGCCAAGCCATTCAAATTAAGTTTACGGCCAGCTTTGAGAAGCTGTAAGAGTAATCAGCTTTCACAGCCCACATTTCGTATGCCGTAAAAAAAGAAACTCGCCAAATTAATATTCCAAAAATGTTTCGCACCCTTTTTTTGACACCCAAAATTTAACCTCAAATTAGGGTTAGACGATGCCCACTGAGAACCCAAATCTTGACACCAAAAAAATTTCGCACACCTTCTTCTTCTCACGATACCCACCGAGAACCCATTGCTCACACTACCAAAAAAATGACTTTCAGCGTTGAACTTTTTGTCGCGACCAGTGTTTTTGTGGCGATTTCTTACTTGTTGCCACCACCAATAGAGTTAGTAGCAACAAATCTCATTTCGCCTCGCCCGTGTCTGCCCGTGACAAAAAGTGTAGGAAAATTTTTTTTACCGACGAAAATTAGCGTCGGAAAATTTATCACCGACATTTAATATAAAACATCGGTAAAGGTTGGTAGATTTTTTTACTTTTTTTTAAAAGAAAAAAATTAATTTTTACCGATGAAAATTTCTATTTTTTGCGACGAAAAATAATCGTCGGTAAATTTCTCAATTTTTTTCCCTCTCCCGCCACCGAAACCCCTCTTTTCACTCTCTCTCTTGCGCGCTCTTCTCTCTCTCTCTGGCAAATGTTATGTTTTACCAGTAAAATATTTGTGTCGCCGGCAAAGGATATATTTTTTGCCGGCGAAATACCTATATCGCTGGCAAATGTCAATTTGCCAAATTTATATAATTTATTTAACTTGAAAAATTATATTTTCATTATTTTTGTTTTGGAAGAATAAAAGTTAACTCGGGCCTTCAAAATCAATCCAGCCCTAAAAATAACATTCCACACTGTGCCCGCCACATTTTCCATTCCCCGCACCCGCTCAAGTGCATATCATTTCCAGTTCCCTCGCCTCTTCTCAATCCCTCATCTCTCTGACCCTCTCTCGCCCAGTAATCCCTCAATCCCTCATCTCTTTGTCAGCCATCCCTCCATTTCCTTCTCCCTTACGACCTCAGCCCTCCCCTCCATCTCCCAAGAGACCTGCGCTCCTCCATCTCTCCAGGCGACCTGCGCTCCTCCATCTCCCTCACATGTAGACCTCGTCCATCTCTCTCACAATGGAGCCAAGGCGCAGCACCATCACCTCCTCTCCCTCTCGATCTTGGCCCTCTCTCTCTCCATCTTGCAACCCCCTGCGCAGACCCATCTCAGAGGCAGCCACCCTCTCCAGTCTCTCTGATCTTCATCTCTCTCACGCCTGCGGACCGTCGCCCCTTCTTCCTCCACGCGCAGACCACTACAACAAAAATCATTTTTCGCGATAAATATTCTGCGACGTTTTGAAATTTTGTCACTAAATATTGTTTTTCGCGATGAAAAATTCATTTCGTCGGCTAAAACGAAAAGAAAAATTATTTAGCTACGATAATTTTCAATTGTAGGAAAATATTGCTGCGAAAAGTTTGACACCAAAAAATGGAGTTGGCGCCATGAAGAGGTAAAGTTTTTGTGACGAAACTATTTATTTAACGATGATTTGTTTTCGTCGGTAAATCAATTTCACCATATTTTATTAAAGAAATTTCACGACAAAAATATGTTGTCGCAGAATCCATTAAAAATGATCCACGACGAAATTATTTCATCGCGGAATGCATAAAATTTGGGACGCGCGTCTGGCTTGGCGGTTCAATTTTAGAACTATTGGGCGACGAAATGAAACAACACAACACCCTCGTCGATCCATCTCTCTCACACTATTGGGCACCGTAGATTGTCAACACCTTATACGGCGACGGTAATGGTCGCCTTATATGGTCAACATTTTATATGGCGACTAACACGGTCGCCGTATATTTCTTAATATTCTTTTCGCCTTTTCCCCTCCCGCCCTCTGCTCTCTTTTTCCCTCCCGCCCTTCTTTTTCACTCACTAAAAAATGCAGCAATACAACCCTTCATCTCTTCCTCTCTTCTCCTCCTCTTCACTCTCATCATCTCCATCTCCATCTCCATCGCAGATCTCCTCCTCATCTCTTCAACTTCATCTGATCATCCAAATCCACACTCGGTGAGCAAAACCCTCACTCTTCTCTCTTTCTCCCCCAAAAAAACTCTAACTAAATCTCTTCTTCTCTTCGGTTTTTCCCAAAATCAGGTCGAATCCCTAATAGATCCCAGCCGTCCCTTCACTTACACGGCCCGCCGATCGGTCTTCGCGCTCAAATCCGACCCTCTAAAGGCCAGATTCGATCAGATCCACAAGCAAGCCAACGATCACAAAAACCTCGTCAATGCCTATGCCCAAAAGCTCAAGCTCGAGAAATCGAAGCAGCTCCGGATCTTCGCCGACCTGGCCTGGACTTTCTCTAGTCTCCTCTCCCTGCCGGCTTGACTTTGAGCTATTGTATGCATACAATCTTACACAACCCACATCTTTTCTATCGATCATCTATCATTTGTTTTTTAACACGCAGAGAAATAGAGAGATTTCTCCTTAAGTTCTAACCATAGCTAGACATGAAGGAGAAGCTTTCGTAGAGATTGGAGTCGGCCATTTCCCGCCTCGAAACCCTCTCCGCCGGATCAGATCCCTCGATCTCACGAGACTATCCTGCGGATGCGGCCGGGGATCCGGCCATTGCCTCTTTCAATGATCTGATTGAGAATCACGTCTGCAGAGTCTCTGCGGCAGCGGGGAATATTGGTGGAGAGGTTCTGCAAGTCACTATGATCCTCGAAGTGGCCTTTTCCATGCAGAAGGATCTCCTTGTCACCGTCGAGCAATATCAGGTTGATTTTCCTTTGCTTCGATCTCTCTGTGCATGTGTGTTTTTTTTTTGGTCTTCTTGTGGTGGAAAAGTGTGGATTTGACGTGGAATCAACATATTTTAACTTGATTTGTTTGTTTTGTTGTCGAATCAATAGATGAGCACAGCTGCTGTTTGATTCGGTTGTAAAAGGTGTTTTTCTGTCAAGAATGTCTGGATTTGAGAAAATTAGGGGTTTTGAGACAAAAACCATGACTGAGATGAGCACAGCTGCTGCTTTAAGAAGTAGTGATGGCGATGAAGATGGTGGGTACTTAGAAACGCAGATGATTTTGAGAAGTGGGTCATCAGAAATTGGGCGAGACTTGGAGTTGGGTGAATTACAATCGGCTATGAATCAATCGGTTAGTGCAAATTAGAGCTTCATGGTATTTGGGTTTTCGATTTTGTTCTATGGGTTTTGGTTTTCTGTAGCTATTCATGTGAATTTGCATTTGTTGGGTTTTTGGGTTTTTGTTGATGGAATTTGCATTTGTATTTTGTTTTTTTTTATGTGTTTTTTCTAGTTATGGTTTCTGATTCCAGAGAGATGGATTTCCCACAAATGTAGGTGCAATCCGAATGAAGGCCACAATCTTTTTTTGTGATCTAATTTTTTTATTGATCCACCCATATGAAGACTACTTTTTTTACCCTTGTTGATGATCCCAGGTTTTGAGTATTCAACCCAAATGAAGGCTAAACCTTTTGTTTTTGTTTTGTTTTTTCTATCCAGTGGTTAAGCTCGGAGCCCTAGCTTTGAGAACCTTCTGCAAACCCATCGCTTCTCGTCTCAAGAAAGAAGCTGGTCGCCATGGTAGATTCTGACAGTTGATCATCAACCTAGCCCAGGTCGTCTTCTTCTTCTTCTTCTTCTTATTCTCAATCCATTCACTTTTCATTTCACTTTCTTCTCATGCTTGAGTATTTCACTGGGGATCAGCATCGGGGTTGTATTCAATGTGATTTTTGCTGATTGGATGGTCACAATTCTGCTTATCACCCTGTTCTTGGGTAAATAATTCATTTGCATTGCTCTATTGGGAATCTGAGAGAATATTTAATGTTCATTGACCATTTTTTTTACAGGCATGTCCACTAAGGCCTTCGCCAAGGGTGTTGAAGCATGGAAGAAAGAGACCATAATAAAGAAGGTTTTATACCTGCCCTGTACGTATTTTGTGCCAATATGTTGAGTACCTTAACTGTTATGACCTGATACCATGATTTTAATTTCAGGAGTCTGCACAATGTGCACTGGTAAATGGTAAGTTGCTCCCATGTTTTTCAATCTCATGAACAGTGTTTGTAGTGTGAAATCCAAAGTCGGTTTGGTAAAGAATGAGGACTGCCAAATTGGATTTAGAATTGGGTTGGAGTATCCAGTTGACCTCTTAAGTTTTAGAAATTTATGCTGACTCTTTTTTTGAGATTTTGAGTCACTTCTTGAGTTACCTTGAGTTTATATGAGACTTTAAAGAACAAGAGATTTTGAGTAACTTCTTCGGCCAGCTTGAGTTTATATGAGATTCTAAAGAACAAGTGCCACTTGATTCAGTTTTTGATCTGTTTAACTTGTCTCAAGGACTTTTCCGAGTACTTTTAAGTAGTGTTTTGAGTTCTTGTTGTGCATTGAAGTATTCTTAGACAGTTATTGTTGGAGTTCTGTATTTTATTACGATTCATATTTCCCCTCTTATCTGTCTCTGGCAATGAAGAAGTAGATTCCAAGCCTCTCCTTAGTGCTCCAAACAATATTGCTGTAAAGGAAACCAAGGCCTCTGGAGATACAGAGGTGAGTATTGTGCTACTTTTTGTTTTTTTTTTATCTCTATCAACTAATACTAATTTTACTTAACCGTTACAAGTCCCATTTCTTGATAATGTCTACTGGAAGGAACTTGGCCTGCTCATGTTTGTCTGGGTAGCGTTCCTTGCTTCACAGATTGCTCAGGTTGGTTCTCCAATTTCCACTATATCTTTTTCCTCTCCATCATATCTTCATGTTGGAAATTTCACCATGTATTGCATACAAATAAACCTATAGGCTAACCGATAAAAGAAAGCTGCGTCTTCATGTTGGAGCAGAAACACACAGCAACCTGCTCAGCAGCATTCTGGGTCATAAACTTACTGCTGGTATCATGCCTTGTCCTGAGCATTTGTTTTTTAGAATCTCATAATTCAATTTCAACTTAAGGAGGACCTGAATCCTACACAACATGTGACTCGATTGAGAAATTCTCAACTTTAAATATTATGTTGCAACTACCTCTAGAAAAATAAGCATTACAGTTGTCTAGTACCTGACTTTTATTATTGGGATTTGGGAAAATAATGTGTTACTCTTAACCAGTTTCTATTTTCTGGTCAATCTAACTTGGACAGTTATAAAACACCACTTTGATCAGAAATGAGTTGATAAACATTTTTTTCAGAAGCCTGGCTCTAAAGCATTGGAGTGTACTGAATGTTTCTCACATCGGCAACTTGCATCATCCTCCAGGTTTTCACTTCCTTCAGTTTCGTTATGATTTGCTTACAGAATTGTCATCCTTTACTTGCACACATCATTTCCCTTTTAAGATTTTTATAAACATGTTAATTGTAAATTTCTTCCAAGTTGCTCATCTAATACTAGTGGAATTATGTTTTCAAGTCAAGGATATGTAGTTTTTGTGGAAGTAGGTCATTGTCAGGTCCACATGACCCTCAGCTCTGATACCATATTAATAAGCACAAACACCAAAAGATCGAGCTGTTAGTGAATAACAGAACAATGTATATCAAAGGGTCCTGACAGTCCCCCTTGCGTGTGGGGCTCCGCACGTGGACAGAAACACGCCAAACGATCATACGTGTGCAGAAACATGTCCCTAAGGGTTTAACACACGACCCCGGCTTTGATAACATATTAATAACCAAAAACATTAACAGTCCTCTCAGGCCTTGAATTTGTACATGTGGAGCACATGGTTTAATGATTACAAACTTCTATGCGATAGGTGGGCCTCATCAAGATAGAAATAACTCTCCAAACATAACCTAAACAGGAAGATCCTAGCCATCCAATATTTGTTTTATTTTTCTTTTTTTCTTTTAAACTTGGTTGAGCATGGTCCTTGGATACATTCTTGCTTAAATTTTCTCCCTCTTTAGAAAGCTGTTGACACCCAAGCATTATAATTTTCACATTGGTAGAGTTCTTCTAAGTGTTCATTAGTTAAGTACTGGATGAAATGTCCATGGGCTCAGTTGCAGATTCTGACAATAATTTGGATACTATCATACACTCAGGAAGGGTTTTTTCATGAGAAATTAAGATACTACAACACCCTCCAGTAGCAGATTGTAATAATTGTTCTTTGCACCGTTACTTATCTTTTGAATCACTTCCTGATTCAGTAGCCTAGACTGATGGATTCAGCCAAGTTGTCATTATACGGCATGCTAAATTTCTGATCTGATGCATTTGCAAATTTGTGTGCATATTCAAAGTTTAACTATTGAAAATTTTGTGCAGGTGTATAGTGCTACGGCCACCTTTGCAATGACGTTCTCTTCATCCATGTCTGTTATAGAATATTACCTTCTGAGGCGTTTTCCAGTCCTCTATGGTATGGAATCCAGACGCATGCACATGCACACACGAACATACTAATCTCCAAATGTTAAGCTTTTATATCTACTGCCATTTTGGCAGCTCTCTACTTTGTTGCAGTGGCAGCAGTTGCTTCACTTTTTCGGGATTCCTGTGTACGCTCTCACTTTTTTGTTGTGTTAATGATCATTATGCTTTAAAAATTAAAGTGAAACTCTTTGACGCCGAACAAGATGCTGAAAGTCCAAGGGACCCTAACCCTAGAGGGCGGGGGGGTGAATAGGGTGATCTACACTTAATGAGTAATTATGACAAATTTTAATTTCTTTAAATCAATTAGTCACATGTGATGATTAACATACAAAATGCGGAAGCTTAAACAAAACAATCACCACAAATCAATCACCACTACACAAAGATTTATAGTGGTTCGGCCTCAATGCCTACATCCACTACCAGCTTGTGACTCAACACCCCACCGGATTTCCACTAAGAATGCTTTTCAATAGGCTAAGCAATAACCTCTACAACTATGCTTACACATTGCTTTTCTTAGGCTAAGCAATAACCTTTACACATAGAAGATTTTCTCTTAAGAAGGTGTGTCTTCACAAACACTCTAAGAGATTACAATTTAAGTTCAAATAAATTGCCTCTAAATAGGCGGATATGAAATTGTAAAACAAACTCACACAACACACTAAGAAATGCAACGATGAATGCTCATGAGGTGCGTGTTTGTAGAACTTTAATCAAGATAAAATTAAGTCCAATAAATTTTATGCTTAAAGCATTTCAAAGTTTAAAGCACATAAAAGATATGATTGAAGTCAAATGCAAATCACTTGAACAATTACAAACTTGTGAATGATATGAAAATCTAAAGATCACAAGTTGTATGACAATGATTAGGACTAATCAAGTGATGCATGTGCAATGTTGTTTTCAAAAACTAATTTAACTAAGGTTTAAATGTATGAAAACAACAAAGAAGATTCAAACAAGAAATAGAATCATGCTAAAGAGGAAATCAAAGATTTTCATAAAACATGATTTGTAAAGTTTTAAAACAAAACTTTGTTTGAATCTAAGTGAAGAATCCTATGATATAAAATCAAAGATTAAAGGAAGTAGAGGATTCAACACATCATAGTTAATATGCTTAAAAACATTTACCAATAATTTAGATAAAGCATAAAACATATGATTAACAAAAGGCAAAGCTTACTTGGTGATTTAACTTCATTAATCCAAGATTTAGCTTTTCCTAATGACCCATTAGCCTTCCTTAGCTCTTCCCCTTTCTTTGGCCTCAAAGCTCTTCAAGAATGGGTTCAAAATCATCAATCTTGGCCAAAGGAACGAGCTTGCTTTTGTAGAAAAAAGCTGCTAACGGCTACCTATCGGTCGACCGACAGGTAGGTGTCGGTCGACCGACACCTCAACGGTCACTAAGCAACGGTCATGTTTTCAACAGTTTT
Source organism: Litsea cubeba (assembly GCA_012931725.1). Lineage (NCBI taxonomy): Eukaryota > Viridiplantae > Streptophyta > Magnoliopsida > Laurales > Lauraceae > Litsea > Litsea cubeba. The sequence continues at coordinate 15,564,842 of CM022948.1, forward strand.
CTGACCGTTATACATCTGTCGGTTGACCCTCATTTTTCAGTTGACCGACAAGGAACCGACAGATGAATCGACAGCACAAAAATGTTGAAAATATTGCTATCTGGTTTTGGAACCGACGAGTCCTCGATCTGAGATTTTATGCACTGTCGGTTGACCGAAAAGAACCGATGAACTGACCGACAGAGAAAATCTTAAATGAAGCTCTCTGGAAATGGGACCGGTAGAGGTTATCAGTTGGCCTCGGTTCCACTGTCGGTTGACCGACACCTTGACATCGGTTGACCGACAGCCTTAGACAAAAATCCCAACTTTACATATTTTAAAGAGAATCTTTGTGGGGATTTTTGGGCCATTAAACCAAGCTTGGAAACATGATTTTAAATCATCTAAGTGCTTTTAAAATCTTGAAACATAAAAAGCCAAATATAATATGAAACTTTAAAACATAGGCTAGCTTGATTTATAAATTCTTTTAAAAAACAAATGCATCCAATGTTTAAAACCAAAACATGCACAAACTATAAGATTTACAATATTTGAAACAATACATGTATAAATTAAGAGTTCATGATTTTCTAAAATCAATGCATGTGTGAAGATTCAAATAAATGAATAAGATGAATGATGCATTCATCAAATTGCAATACACAAAGTCCTAACAATCTCCCCCTTTGCAATTTGATGGCAAACCTTTCTCAATACTAATACTTCACACAATGTCTTCACAAGACTTGAAATCTTCTTTGGATGCTTCCTTCACTTTAGCTTGGGCTCTAGCTCTTTTTCTTCATTCTCCTTGATGCTTGGAGCTTGATCAATCTTCAAGCTTTCTCATCATCTTCCTTTCTTTAAACCGAGCATCTTCTTTAGCTTCCAAGCTCTTTCTTCTATCATCTTCTCCTCCTATGACCATGCATTTCCTCCCTTTGGGTAGCTTGATCACTCTTTCTCCCCCTTAATTCTTTCTCCCCCTTTGCCATTAAACTTGAGAACTTTCTCCCCCTTAATATTATTCTCCCCCTTTGCCATTAAATTGCAAAGGTATCAATTGAAGAGGGGTACCTACACACATGAAACAAGGAAAATACCTTTAGTAGCACTTGTTAACAAAAGTAATTGAAAATGAAATATATATAACAGGGCATCATGCATGGGTAGATAGGCTATAAGGGTACAGAGCCAATATAAGGGTGAATTTGATCAACTCTAATGCTTCCTTAGAAGGTTTACTCCCCCTCAATCCATACTCTTCTTTTGTCAAACTCTTGACAACGATTTAACTATTAGGTGCAAGAAGAAGATGGTTTAACCAATTGAGGGTTAACTTCAAGAGAAGAATTAGATGCCAATTGATAATGATAAATGACTATAAAGTTCAAATTGATCAAATTACCAATATAAAGATACCAATTGACGGATAAGCTATAGGATAATTAAAGAGCAAGGTCAAAAGGAGATAAACTATCAAAAATGTCACTTTGCCTTTTCAAGATCCAAAGAGCTACATGAAGTCGCAACCTGCCATAAATAGGCAATGCTGCTTCCAAAAATAAAATCTTGTCAGAATCAAACAAAAACTGCAAGATTCTTCCAGACAGCCAAAAGAGGAGTACGCAAGAAGTTTCAAGCCATTTCAAGATCATTTGGCCTAACTTCGCTTCTCCGACAGCCAAATCAAGCCTCTCGGCGGTAAAGCTCTCCGGGACCATGATTTCCAAGACAGAACCTATGGATCATCTTAAAATGACTCCAATAGGTTCCCTGTCAAATTTCAAGTCAATCGGACGTCGATTGACCGCACATCAAACCGCGACATCTTCATCGCGATAAAAAGCAAGTCTACAGGTGATAGGACCCCAAACGGCTTCAAAACTCAAACAAAAGCCTATGGTTGGTCTTATTTATTGCTCAGCAGGCTTCACACCAAATTTCAGGTCATTCCGACATCGTTTGACCCAGTTTCAGCTTCTGACGGGAAATCGGCAACTCTGCGCGACAAAGTCTTCGGCTTTCTCAGGAAATTGGAAACTTTGCAAAATAAAATGCAAGGATTCTCATCAGGTTTCCTACAAAGAAATCAGGCCAATAAATGATCAAAATGTCAAAGAAAAGTACAGAAGAAAAAAGAATCAAAAAAGAGCAAAAACGGACGCAAAACGGGACCAAAAAGGGGGAAAACCCCCCCAGGGTCGCAGACCCCTGCGACCCTGGGCCAGGGTCGCCGGCGACCATGGACCCCGGGGTCGCCGGGAAAGCCCCGGAAAACCCCGGTTTTCGCCATTTTTTTCGCGATTCGAGGGGTCCAGCCTCTGGTACTTTCCAAAATTCATGCTTTTGAGACACCAAGTCCTCTGATATCCGTCCAAAACACGGGTAAATCATCAAGAGTATCAAAGACAGTATTGATCGCCACCCGGTCAACCAAAAAAAGTGTGCTTTCCACCCGACCGATCGAGAAATCGACAGGACAGATGGCACCGACCCGCTGTTGGCAACAAGCACCTGAAATTACATGGTCACCTGATGTCGATCTACATGAAGATCCATCGATGATCATCGACAGAAGAATTCCAAAAGACGTGGCACGGCCCGCGACTCTTCAGCTACTCGGCGACCACTTAATGCGATTAATTGACTAGCTTTATTACAGTCATTAATCCATTTCTTTGGACGGCCCAATCAGAAGCAAGCATTTGGGAGTTACAAGTCAAGAGATTCATGGCATTTAACCCATGAAACTCCTCCCATCATGGCGATTAAAGGCGATTAAATGCCCTCAATCTCCTCCGGCCAATCAGAAGCCAAGAAAAAGGAGTTACAAAATAAACAAATCAATTTTGTAACTCCTCCCATTATGTGGCTTAATGACATTAAAAGCCCATAAGCTCTCCTAAATGGCTACCAAGAGCCTATAAATAGGAGAGCACTCCAAGAAGAAAGGATATCAGAAAGATCGGAAAAACACACAACAAACATCAGACAGCAGTCAGAAATCCAGAGAAAAGAAAAAGAGAGAAAACTCTGCGGAAGTTCTACACCGGCCACCGCAACAAGGTGACAAAAGTCCCTTGGGGGGTACCCCCCCCCAAGGTCCTTGCCTTCTCCTCCTGCCTCCAATGGCTTAGATATGGCTTTTCAGCCCGTCTACTCGGTTTTTTATTGGACATAGGACCTTCCTTTGGTCTTTGTCTTCTAAAAACCCGAGGTTATAGCCAAGCCAAGTGAATCAAATAGCATCCTCTGTTCTCATCTGCATGGATGATGGCGAAGCCCACATATGGCTTGCGACCGTCAATCTAAACGAGTCCCCCACAATCTCCTGAGAAGTTAGATCCTCCTTTTCTTGCTTTTCATTGTAGTTTGTATTTTTTCAAAAGAGACAAAAATCACAACTCTTGTCTTTCATTATTGATAAGAATTGTAAATCGGCTATAAATGCCAAAAATCGGCTATAAACGCCAAAAATCTGCTATAAACGCCAAAATCGGCTATAAATGCCAAAAAATCGCCTTTCACGGCAAATCAAGAAAATGTCTCTTTTCTTAAATATATGTGCAATGGAAAACTTGAAAGAAGTTGATTTCCTTTTTACTTGCGAAGGTTGATCTCCGGATCACCACTTGCAATTCCAAGTAAAATAGAAAATCTGGCACACCCACAAAAAAAAGAAATGTTGATGCACGCCCCTGCCCCCCGGTTACGAAAGGGTCGGAACCAAACGGACTCCCACGTCCGCCGACCTCGGTAGGAACTCGAGCAGGAGCGCGGTCCATCAAGCTGGCATCACCCGGTGGGACTCGTTTATTTGAGAACACGATGCTAGAAATGAAATATTTGCATATCATATATTTTGCTCTATGCTTATATTTCTTTTCTTGATTCCTTGGCTACTTTATAATTGGTGGCCTATGTTGAATTCTGCAAAAAAAATTAGATGAGATTTTTTGTTTGGAAATTTCTAATTCTTTGAATTTATTTCCATTCTTTCTCTTTTCAAAAAAAAAAAAAAATTTAAAAAAAAAAAAACAAAAAAAATCAGATTTCTCAATTTGGATTCAAAATTGAGAAACCTTGATCCGTTCCTATCGTTCATCGCGCTTGCAGAAATGTTGAGCCTGTTCGACTAAGGTTTTGGGCCATGGTTTCTCTTCGATGAGTTCATTAAAAAATCAAAAAAATATATATATATATAAAAAAAAAAAAAAATTTTAGATTTCTCAATTTGGATTCAAAATTGAGAAACCTTGATCTGTTCCTATCGTTCATCGCGCTTGCAGAAATGTTGAGCCTGTTCGACTAAGGTTTTGGGCCATGGTTTCTCTTCGATGAGTTCATCAAAAAAAAAAAAAATAAAAATATATATATATATATAAAAAAAAAATTTTTAGATTTCTCAATTTGGATTCAAAATTGAGAAACCTTGATCCGTTCCTATCGTTCATCGCGCTTGCAGAAATGTTGAGCCTGTTCGACTAAGGTTTTGGGCCATGGTTTCTCTTCGATGAGTTCATCAAAAATAAAAAAAATATATATATAAAAAAAAAAACAAAAAATTTTAGATTTCTCAATTTGGATTCAAAATTGAGAAACCTTGATCTGTTCCTATCGTTCATCGCGCTTGCAGAAATGTTGAGCCTGTTCGACTAAGGTTTTGGGCCATGGTTTCTCTTCGATGAATTCATAAAAATAAAAATAAAATAAAAAAAAAATATAAAAAAAAAAAGACATAGACCACTAAGGTTAAACCAACTGTGTTCTTTGATCATGGTTGATTCAAAGAAAAGCCTTGTCCAGAGTGTGGAGACAGCTTGACTGTTCTAGGCAAGGGTCCTCCAAACGGGTTCATTAAGTAATCCTACCCTTACCTGGGGGCAATTCTATCAATCAAGATTTCATAAGACCGGGTTAGGAGGCCTATGTGTACTCTCTCGTCTTTTAAATAAAAAAAAAATAAATAAAAAAAAATATAAAAATTTTAAAATAAAAAATAAAAATAAAAAAATTTTCAAAAAAAAAAATCTTAAAAAAAAATTAATTAATAAAATAAAAAAAAAATAAAAAAAAAAAGATTTTTTTAAAAAAAAAATCTTCAAAAAAAAAAAAAAAAAAAAAAAAACTTCCGTCATTTTGGGTTTAGATTGGAGAAATCTTGGTCTTCTTCTTTCTGAGCACTGGCGCTCGCGGAAATCGCTGAGCCCGTGTTCAGATTGGAGTGCCTTTTGCTCTCTTTGATGAACCCGATATTGGCCTTTCAAAAGAAAACTCGTCATTTTTAGATTCAGATCCGAGAAATCATGGTTCATTTCTTTCTGAGCACTGGCGCTCGCGGAAATCGCTGAGCCCGTGTTCAGATTGGAATACCATCTGCTCTCTTTGATGAATCCAATCTTGACCTTTCAAAACAGAGAATCTCATCTCATAGATGCGGTCTCAAAACATTTGTGTCTAGCGGTACTAGTACGCCCTTTCAGGGTCTACTGTATTGCGACCGGCACATTTGTAACTCCAACTTTATATTCTTCTTACCTCGAGCAAGCTCTGCTTCTCGATAAGTCGAATTTAAGTTCACAATTGCTTCTAGCAGTAACTGGGATGCCCATTCCGGGCTTACCACACCTGCGATCAGAACAATTGTACCCTCTATGGCATTTTGCCTTCCTCATATTGTTTGGGTCATCTACCTCGAGCAATTTGAAAAGACGAAACCATAGAACTTCCCATTTATGATCATTATATTCTTGTGATTACTAATGGATGTGGTCTTGTTTCAGAAATTTTCGAAAAAACTAACAATGGCAGCTTCACTAACCATTACTTTCGACGAAAGCAAACACCAACTCATGCTTCAACAGAAGCAAACCACGCGCACCTACAAGCGCCCCATCAGCTGCCGAAGCGTCAACTCCCTCGGCAACTCTGTGAACTCCGGGTCGACCTCGACTCCCCGGACTATCGTCTTCGGGACGCTGGGACCATTCCCACTTCCTGAGGAACAAGCTGCTCCCTCCAAGAAGCAGAAACTCGCCTCTCAACGTGTCACTACCGTGACACCAAAGGCGAGCACAAAAAGGCCTGAAGCCCAGTGGCAGCCCCACGAAGCCTCAACCTGCAAACAACCAGGTCTACCCCAAGACTTGGTCCCCAAGACCTTCACCAAAACAAAGAAGGTCCCGGACATCCACTAAGCCAGCATTCCTGGCCCCACTCAAGGAGAACCAGTTCTATCCTCTTGCTTACATGAAAGAGGAGAGACCCATCTCCAACCCGACTTCAAAGTCAACCCAGCATGAGCCGGCTTGTTCCTACAAGCCCAAAATCAAGTCATGCATCACAAGGCCTCCACAAGCATCTGCTAAGGCCTACAAATCTGCAGTTCGACCCTTCATATCTACAGGGGCCGAACTTCACAAATTCAAAGCTTCGCTGCAACAGGCGAAGGATAGGGTTCGCATCCTGTCCTTGCCCAGCTACAAAGAAGACAGACTCGGCTGCTGCGCCCGAGGGAGCACATCCTTCATCGTCAAAGCCCAGTCAGAGCTAACCGAAGCTCAAATTGCTCGTCGTATACGCCGCCGCGCGTCGTATAGACAAAAGAGACTACAGAAGCAAAGGACCCAGCCTCCCACACTTCAAGTCTCTCCCAAATGGGTCGAAAAAGAAAGACCCAACCAAGTTGCTGCCGTCCATATGGTTGGAAAAACCAGAAGGCGCCAAAAATCAGCAACAAAAATCCATGTCCGACGTCCAATGACCCGCAGCGTCTCAAGGACAAGAAGACATTCAGAAGAATCCCCTGCTCCTTCAAGCAAAGGACAGCAGAGTGATCCTTCCTCAAGCTCCTCTTCGAAAAGAATGAGCCCCAGCTCAGTCACCAGGACAGTTTCTTCGTTCGAATCACGAAGGATGAATGTCCTGGCTACAAATTCTGAGCCACCACCCCACAATCCACCTCCAGAAGATGCGATCACCCGCATCCAGCAGTTGGAACAGGGCCAGCAGAGGATTGAAACTCTGATGGAAAACCTTCTCCTCGCCTTCCAAAATCAGGCGAACAATGAACCTCCTCCGAATCATCAAGATGACGAGGTAAATAGAGAAGAAAATGAGTCACGCGTCCTTACTAAAAAGGACGTAGACAGTATCCTCGCCAAAGCAAAAGAAGAGGATATACTCAAAGAGCATGGGATCAAGCCACCATATCCTTTATGGATGGACTCGGTCCCGTTCCCTACCAAATTCAAGCATCCTACTCTCCAAACATATACGGGGAAAGGATCAGCCAGACAGCACGTCATCCACTTCAAGATCCTGACGGGAGCTATTGCAGATCAAGATGCACTCAAGATCCGCCTCTTTGCAAGTACCCTAAAAGGTACGGCCTTCGATTGGTACTCCACTCTGCCGGAGGACTCAATCCAAAATTGGGCCATGCTAGAGACACGCTTCCTGACTCACTTCAAAGGTGAAGATCATCCCGCTACTATGGCTCAGCTGTGCAGCCTAAAACAGGGGGAGAATGAATCAACATACGACTTCATTCACAAGTGGAAAGCAATGGCATACAAATGCTCTGATGTATTGCCACAAGCGTCGCTAGTCGACATCTGCCGAAACAACATGAGAGCCAGAATCCGCTCCATGATCATCGGCAACAAATCAAAAAACCTGGGAGAACTCCTAGAAGCTTCCATGGAAGCTGAAACGGTGATTAAAGACCTCAACAGTCAGAAATCATCAAAGAAAGAGCCAACCGCCATTGCAACCTCTAAACCAAAGAAGAAAGAGGTCCTCAATGTGCAGACCAAGCCAGCTCCTCAGCCACCAAAGAAAGCTGAAAACAAAGCTGCTGGTAAGAGACCTGAACTCTCTAGACGCCTTCAAAGAACGAGTAGAGAAGAAATACCCGTTTGATGAAGATGTTGATGAAATCTTCGGGGCTCTTGTGGCAAACGGCAAGCTCACCTTGCCTGAACCAAAAAGACCGGGTGATGTTGGCAAAACCAACGATCCTCGGTACTGTCCATACCACCAGATGATCTCGCATCCTCTCAATCAATGCTTCGTTGTGAGAGAGAAAATAAATGAGATGTGGAAAAACGGAGTCATCACCTTTGACAAAAACTATGGGTCTGCCTCCGTCAACATGGTGACATGTGGACAAACATCAAGATCACCGAAGAAGAAGATCACTACTTCCTTCAAGGTGATAAACTCAATCGAAGCGTCCGAAGAACTGGTTCCTTACCCGACACCAGACGGACAACCGATATGGGTACATCCCGATCTCCTGGAAGATGAAAATTGGGAGGTCGTGAAAATAAAGCCTACAGCTCAACAGCGAAGGCAGGCTAGGAAACATCTCCTCAAGCTCAAACGGCAAGAGAAGACCCAGCAAAAACTAGAGGTCAAAGAAAAGGCAGAGGCTTCCTCTACCGCTTCACTGGAGGTAACAAAAACATCCCTTCCAGAGACTTCAAAGGGGGTAAGGAAATTCACTCTCAGTGATTTCATGCCACCTCAATTCAGAGAAGCCATGCAGGAGACATCATACTCTTGCAATTCGGTAGTTGGATTCTCCATTGATGGATACGAGTCCAGCGACACCGATGATGGATTCGAATCCAACTACACAGATGAGTGGGAGGAGTCCCTTGAAACAGGAGAATATCTCTCCGATGAAGAATGGGTTCCTGAATCTCATCTTATGCCAGTAATCTGGTATAACCCCCTACAGCCACAAGGATCCTGGTCTGATGATGAAGAAGACCAAGAGGCTGTACAAGAAAATGCTGCTGACCCAGCACCTCTCATCACTCCAGTGGAAATCAACAATGTTGAGCCACAAAGAGATGATGAAGAAGAAGATCCGGCTCCCATGCCTGATCTTGAAGAATATGCAAGGATCTTGCAGCGACTCGCTCTAGAACAAGAGCAAGAACGCGTCAACGAGCCTCCTCGCAATCCAGAGCCTGAAGTCCCTGAAGACCACCAGGTACATCCTCCCTTAACTCCTGAAAATGGAGAAAATTGCTGGGTAGACGATCCTCTCACATCCGAGGATGAGTCTGACTCCGATCAGGCAACGTCTCCCGTCAGAGCTTCCTGTAATGTGATAATTCGGGACTATAGCTCTTCCGAAGCATCGTCTGATGAGAGCACTTACACTCCGGCGACGCCTAGCAATATATCTTCTGGAGCCACCTTGTCTCACGTGACTTTCACTGAGATGACACCCTCTCAGGTTTCTTCTCCTGAGACTGTGACTTCGAAGTTCACACCCTTCCTGACTGAAGAATTCCCAGCCATTGATGCTTGGGACGATGAATTAGTCAACGAAGAAGAAAGATTGCTGGATGCTGTTCAGGACTTGTTCCCGGAAAATGCTCCATGCAACACAATCACTGAGGATGGTAACTCTGCTGCTGATACATCCTCAGCAAATGAAAAAAAAGACAGCTGATCTCGGGAGTTGGTATCCTCTTTGTTAGTCCCGACAAATACATGATTCCACACGCTTTCTCGCTACTGGAACCATGCACAAACAATGCAGCTGAATATCAAGCTCTGATCTTAGGATTGGAACTCGCCATCGAATCCGGTATCACCATGCTGGAAGTCTTTGGAGACTCTCAACTGATCGTCAACCAGATGAATCAGAAATTTGAAGTCAGGAAGCCAGATTTGCTGCCTTACTACAACAAGGCACAATCACTTCTGCAAAAGTTTGACATCTGTCACATCACCCACATTCGTAGAGGTGAAAATATACGTGCAGATGCCCTAGCCGGACTCGCCGCATCCATGGCAATCCAGGAAGGGGAAAACATGCAAGTCACAGTGTGCGAAAGGAAAATCCTTCCTCCTCTTAACACACACCAAGCAGTTGCTGAATGCCACCAAGTGGTCGGAAGTCGGATTTCAATCCTTCAAACTTCAATTGGCGACTGGAGGGATCCGTTCATTGATTACATTATGTTCGGAATCCTACCTGAAGATCCAAAAGAACGGGTAAGCATCCAAAGGCGAACCCCAAGCTTCCATTTGGATATTCCTTCAAAAAACCTTTACAGGAAATCCTTCAACGGAGTACTTCTACGCTGCTTGTCACAACAAGAGGCTAAAGAAACACTCAAAGAAGTTCATGCTGGTCTTTGCGGAGCTCATCAGGCTGGACCTAAGCTCTATGATCAGATAAAAAGGTTAGGATATTACTGGCCTACCATGGTAGCTGATGCAATGCAATTTGCTAAGCACTGCCAACAATGCCAAGTTCATGGAGATTACATTCACATGCCTCCAGAATGGCTACATCCTACAGCGATCTCATGGCCTTTCGAAGCCTGGGGTATGGACATCATAGGTCCTATTTCTCCCCCTTCAAGCAAAGGTCATCGCTTCATCTTCGCCGCTACGGATTATTTCTCCAAGTGGTCAGAAGCATTTGCGTTTAACGAAATGAAGACCTCATCAGTCCTTCAGTTCCTGCGCACCAACATCATTTGTCGTTTCGGCATACCCAAAAGATTCGTCCATGATAACGGACCACAGTTCCGGGATCATCGATTCTACAGGTTCTGCGACAAATACAAAATCCAAAGCTGTCCTTCGACTCCATACAATCCGGCAGCAAACGGGTTAGCAGAAGCTTTCAACAAGACACTCTGCAAAATCCTCAAAAAAATGGTCTCTAGTCACAAAAGAGACTGGAGCGACAAAATGTCTGAAGCTTTGTGGGCCTATCGAACCACCGTTCGAGGACCAACCCATAGCACACCATTCTCCTTGGTCTATGGATGCGAAGCTGTCGTGCCCTTGGAAGTACAAATTCCTTCCTTGAGGGTGTCCTTGCAAAATGACATGACTCAAGAAAGCAATGTCAAATTGCGACTCCATGAGCTGGACAATCTCGATGAGAGACGGCTCGAAGCTCAACAAAGCATTGAACTTTACCAAGCACGTATGGCAGGATCTTTCGATAAAAAGGTCAGACAACGCGCCTACAAAAAGAATGACTTGGTTCTTGCGGTAAAAAAACCAATGGTCTTCGCTCACAAGTCCAAAGGCAAATTCGAGCCAAAATGGGAGGGACCCTACGTCATCGACAAAGTTTTCTCCAATGGCGCATACGCACTCCTAAACATGGAAGGTGACAGATGTATGCTGCCCATCAATGGCAAGTTCTTAAAGCGGTACTACCCTTGAAGACTTACCCAACTGGGTAAGAGCAATGCCTGTACGGCCAAAACCGGTTTCCAGGTACACGCTCGCCAAACCCACCCTTTTTTAGAATTTTCATATCAAATGTTGAAATTTCTAGAAATCTAAAACAATGCTTACTTTCATCGTTTCATTGTTCAACAAAAATCCAAGTTTAGGAACCTTTCCCTAACTTGACCAAAGTTTTCAACCCTTGAACCCAAAATTCATAGTTTGAAACAAAATCCGGATTCAGGGATTTCCACCCTAGTCCACCCTGCCTTTTACCGCCAAAATGGTTTTAGGTCAAAATTTATGACCCTCGTGTCTTTAAACAAAAAAAAAAAAAAATGGTTTTTCAAAAACCACGAGGAAGCGACGCTTAGTCGATACTCGCACAAATCGGAAGCAAGCGAACCACGTTCGACACTTCCAAAATCGCAGGGAAACGACATTTCGTCGATACTTGCAAAATCCAAAACTGTGGAGACGCAACATTTCAGTTGATATCCACAACCCAAATTTCAAAGGTTCGAAAAAACCTAAAAAACTGTGGAGATGCAACATTTCAGTTGATATCCACAACCCAAATTTCAAAGGTTCGAAAAAACCTAAAAAAACTGTGGAGACGCAACATTTCAGTTGATATCCATGACCCAAAGGTTCGAGAAAACCACAAATTTCAAAAATCGTGGGGAAACGACATCAAGTCAGTACCCGCAAAACCAAAATTTTTGGAAAGCAAGGATGCGACATTCCATCGATACTTGCACCCAAATCCGCGAGGATGCGACATTCCATCGATACTCGCAACCGAATGAGCAAGGATGCGACATTCCATCGATACTTGCAAGAACATTCAGCAGGGAGGCGACTTTTAGTCGATACTTGCATTTTTGAAAACCAAACCGGCTATAAATGCCATCAAAACAGGCTATAAATGCCACAAACCGGCTATCAATGCCACCAAAACAAACCGGCTATCAATGCCACCAAAACAAAACCGGCTATCAATGCCACAAACAAAAAAAAAAAAACTTGGATTTCAAAAACGGCTATCAATGCCACCAAAACAAAACAGGCTATCAATGCCACCAAAAACCGGCTATAGATGCCACAAAACAAACCGGCTATCAATGCCACCAAAATTGGCTATAGATGCCACAAACAAAAAAAAAAAAAACTCGGCTATCAATGCCACAAGAAAAGCTGGCTCTCATGCCAAAATTGGCTTCCATGCCACAAACAAAAAACCTGGCTTTCATGCCAAAACAATCATTTGACAAAAGATTTCACAAAATGACAACCTTTTGATCAAATCCCATTTAGCAATTACTTTTATCACAAAAAGATTCAAGTGAGCGTAGGGATAACAAAAAAAAAAGTGTTCACAAGCACTACAAAAAAAAAGAGTACCAAAAAATACATGTGGTACCAAAAAAAAAAAGAGAGTGTTCACAAGCACTGCAAAAGAATAAGTACCAAAAAAAAATATACAAGTGGTACCAAAAAAAAAGGAGAAAGAAGGATGGTTTCTGTATACAGGAGCTCAATCAAAGATGGTCTCCAGCCAAGAGTTCAACTCCCCAAGCAGACTTTTAGCCTCAGCTGTCAAGGATTCCAAGGCACGCTTCTTCAGGAACTTGCCATGAGATGCTGGAGTGGGCTGTACCCCTTCTCTCACACCAGGAAGCTTACCTCGAGCAGCTTGCCATTGTTTATCCTCATCAGACTTCCTTTTGAGAACCCGTTCGGCATCTGCAACCTGGTGAATCAGGACACTCTCCCTGTCGCGAGCTTCTATTATGGCAGTCCACTTGGCAGCGACTTTTGCCTGCAGAAGCTCAAGACGTTTCCTGGCCTCGTCGACCTCCCTATCAAGGATGTTAAGGTCATGTGTCAGCTCGATGATGGTTAGCTCTTCTCTATTCCTCTTTCGGACTGCCACCTTCTTGCTTTCTGTAGCCTCATCTAGGTCAGACTTAGCCTTATCAGCAGGGTCCAGGAACATCTCCTTGAAGAACTGGTCATCAGCCAAACTCACGGTCTCAAACCACTTGTCACCCAGTGCAATGATCCTATCAACGATCGCCCTGGCACCTGTGACATCCAGACCAGCCTCTTCAGCATCACTGAGAATCTCCTGCACATGCTGGATCATGCCAAATCCGACTTCTAAGTGCCCAGAAAGGAGAGTCTCAATCCAAGAGCGCACAACTCGCACCACCACCTTCTTCGCAAAAAAGAAGAGATGGCCCAGCTGAGGATTCGCCCAACTCCGTTGGTCGGCTACTCATGTCATCATCTGTTGAAAGAGTAACAAAAGAACTCTTTCCAGCTGAAGCTGCTCCTGCTCGGGAAGGAATCTCAGCGCGAGGAATCTCCTCAACATTGTCAGAACTGGTCCCAGGAGTCTCTACCTCTGGATTAACCTCTGGCATCCCTTGCTCTGGAAGCGACGGACCCTCCTCTGTCACTTCAAAACCTGCCAAAAGAAACACAAAAAGGTATGAATATAATCCTGTTTGAGAATCATTATCAGGGTTATAACTACAAAATACCTTCTTCAACGACTGGCGGAACACCTTCTTCCTCCATGAACTCATCGGAAGCATCATCAACATTTGCGTCCATCGATGGTTCAAAGTCATCAAAACCCTGTGGCAAGTCAGCTGACAAAAAAAAAGTGTTAGCAAACCAAGTCACAAACTCAAAAAAAAAAAAAAGGAGCAAAAGAAGTCGTACCAATTGGAGATTTTGGATTCACTCCAGAGTCCCTCGGTTCTTCTTCAGGTGCCTCAATAGGATCCATCACCACCTCATCGGTTGGGACCTCAGGCATCACCAAGTCTTCCTCTGCTAAAAAAAAAAAAAAAAAAAAAAAAAAAGAAAAGCAAAAAAACGAGAAGCAAATCAGAACATGGAAAAAATCCCATGAAAAGAAATGGAAAGAGAAAAAGGAGGAATAATACCTTCACCGACGGTCTCTTCTTCTCGACTTCTTTTCTCTGGAGGCTCGTCAGCATCCACTGGCACATCCTCATTGATAGTAAGAGGAACTTCCAAGTTAGGAGAGCCCTCATGCTGCCCCTTGCTACTATGATGACTCCTCCTCCTCTTACTTCTGCGGGCTCGCTTCTTAGAGGAACCTGCCCCGCTGTCAGAGTCAGGTTTCCCACTTGACTCCTCACTGGATGGTCTGCTCTTGCCAGTAGACTCCACGGAAGCTTGCCTCTGTGCCGCTTGCATCCAAGCACCAAGTTCGGCTTCCTCCTGTTCTAGCTGCTCCAAAGCCTCGTCAGGTATTTCTCGAACAGCTTCAGAACCGATGACGCCCTGGTCACTGAGAAAGCCTATCTTGTGCTTCTCTCCAGAAAGGAAGGACCAAACTTCCTCTCGCCGGATGCCATCCGACTTTCCAAGGCCCTTTCCAGATACCAGCTTCACATCAAGCTCCTTCCTGGAAAGTCCCCGATATGCCGAGAAGCTCTCCGCGAACCACTTCGCAAAGCCGGCAGTCCGGGAAGTCAGCAAAACAGGATAGAAATCATGGCTGTAGTGTCTTCAGCACTATAAAAAGCCCATGCATTTCTCCCGTCCTGTAAGCCTCCAAAGCGCTTCACCATGCTTGAAGGCGCTCCAACAACGCCTTGAGAAAAGCCAAGCTGCAAAGCAAAGCGAGAGGGTTACATACGGCTGGATATCGACGAAAAGATGTCTGCGGTACACCATCGTGCCGACACGTATGCTGAAAAGCCACTCTCTCTCTGCATTTGTCAAGGAATAATGCCTTCCCGACCCCGCCCTGGTAGAGTCTCGGGAGGCACCAAAATCAAAAGCCTTCTTCCGCAACTCCGGAGAAAGCTTTACTGAAGATTGCCCCATCTCGACGTCCCTGAACCGTCGGATCCTCATGCGGGCAAACAAAAGTGATTCGGACACGGCTTTGCCCTTAGCCAGTCGAATCATCAGAGGATCATCATCCTGTGCAGCACCCAGCCGATGGAAGCCAGGACAGTGGTATACATACCACGAATAAAGATATGGGCTGAAAATACCCTATTCATGGGAAGCCCAAGCCGAACTAGAAAAGCAGCAGCCTGCAGTTCGGTACACAGGTAGGAGTAAAGAGCTGGCACCAAAGCAAGCTGCTCTCCAAACGCCATCTGACAAGCCGGAAAAATACAATGCGGCCTGATGTGCGTTCCATCTCCTCCAGCAAATACAGCCTCACCAAGCCAATAAGTGAGGTAAACAGCGAGATCTCTCCGCAGTGCAATGTCAGGACATATGGCGTTTGTGCTTGCACAGAAATCTCTCAACTCTTCTTGCATGGCCAAGATCTTCTTTGAACTTGGATCCTGAGCTCCAGCTTCCTGGGTCATGCTATCAGAAGGCTCCCTACTATCAAAGAAGTTGGGGAATGAAGAGCAAAAACTCTTCCAACTGCTGGATCTAACTTTCGAACCCCCCTTCTCCTTCAAAAAATCATAGAAGGCGACGAGTTGAAAGTATAAAAGCCTGAACTCCTCAGACTGCCCCTCGAGGACGCTGTCAATCGGCATAAACTCCTCATAGAGTTTGCCGAGGATGGGCAATCCGGTAATAGCGCTCAGCTCCTTCAAAGAAAAACCAATCTCACCATTCGTCACAACGAAGGTATTGGTTTGAGGGAGGAACGACTCCAGCATAGCCATGAAGGCCTCGTCGGAAAAGATCACGGTCTCCCAAAAGCGCGGACCGCATCAAAAATCCCGGCTTCCTTCAAAACGGCGCCACCAATCAGCAGGACGCGATCAGTCCACGACTTCCACTCGGAGTCAGCATTGAAACGACCTCGAAGTCGAAAAGGCTTGATCCAATTGCTGCCGTCACCGCTGAAAATACCAAGGCCCACCGGTCTCAAATCGACCGACGGATAATCAGAGCCCTGGTAGCCGCTGGATGGCATCAACAGGTCCATGTCAACAGGCGACCTCTCCGTATATCCAGGAGAACCGCCAACAAAAACCCCGGTCTTGATTACATTTGTCCTTCTCACCCAGCTTGGAGGATCTTCCCTCTTGGGGCACGTGGGGGCAAGGCTCAGAATCGAGACGGTGCGATCAAACATCGACCGGGTAGTAACAGTCTTCTTCTCACCATTTGCTTGTGAAGGAAAACTGAAAAGATCTCCTCTGGTATGTAATGTCGTCAGGGACTGCATCACCAAAGAAGAAGGTAGGCTTGGGCAAAATGCTCTGATCTTCCATCACCCATGGACGACTGCTTACCATGATCTTATAGAATTCCTCTCCCTTGAGAGTGATCAGTCGCTGCCTCATCTCATCTCTGTTGAGGGAGTCGCACTCTTCCAGATTTCTCTCAACATACTGGACATTCTCGAAAGCCTGCTGAACGGCCGGATTAGAGGATCTAGAAGATCGACGAGGTACGCTTGTAGCAGGCTCTTTACCCTTGTTCGCTCTGGAGGAACCACCTGAAAAGGATGAAAAGAAAAAGATCAAACATCAAAATGACAGAATCTCGCTAAAAAAAAATCTGGCGAAATTTGACATGATGACGGGGCAATTCCGAAGAAAAGGAACTATCCCGAAAGAAATAGAAAGCTTGAAGATGGGCTCAACATCGCTGCGAGCTCCTCAAACTTCCAAACTTTCGAAACCTAAAAGTCTCCGCAAAATCAGGAAGGCTCAACATCACTGCGAGCTCCAAGTTCCCAAATTTGCAAAACACTTTCAGGTATGCAATCACATCATGCTACAAATTTAATTACAAATTAAGGCATGCATGACATTTAGATTTGCGAAAAAAAAAATGCATTATCATGATGAAAAAAAAAAAAGAAACTTTCTCTAAAAAAAAGAGGGGAAAGAAAACAAAAAAAAAAAAAAAAAGAAAGAAAGAAAACTCTCTCAAAAAAAAGGGGGAAAGAAAAAAAAAAGAGAAAAAAAGAAAAAAAAAACGGGCTGGCCCACAGGCCGTGGCCCACAGGCCACGTGGCCGTACGGCCAGATCCGTACGGATCTGTCCGTACGGCCCACACAATAAAAAAAAAAACATGAAAAAAAAAAAAAAAAGAAAAGAAAGCAAAAAAAAAAAAAAAAAAAAAAAAAAACACGTGTAAAAAAAAAAAAAAAAAAGGAGGCAAACACGTGAACAAAAAAAAAAAAGAAAAGAAAAAGAAAGAAACAAAAAAAGAGAAAGAACTTTTTTTCCTACAATGAAGTTTTCTTGAAAAAAAAAAAGGAGAACTTACTTGAAGCCATTGATGGAGAAGAAGAAGAAAACTCTTGAAGATCTTGAAGAAGAAAAGCTCTTGGTCTTGAAGCCCTCTTGAGATTATTGCAAAAGAAAGTAGTAAGAGCAAGAGATCCAACCTTCTCCTTGCTTTATAGAGGAGAGCAAACCAAAGAAGGAAAGAAGAAAGAGGTAAGTGTTACTAATTAGTAACCTTACCAAAAGAAAGAAATTAGAAAGATTCTTTCCAAAAGAAAGATATCTTGAGAGATTTTCTCCCAAAAATCAATCTATGACGGATTCTTTCCCAAAAGAAAGATATCTTGAGATATCCTATCCCAAAATAAAGGGATCTTGAGAGATTTTCTCCCAAAAATCAATCTATGACGGATTCTTTCCCAAAAGAAAGATATCTTGAGATATCCTATCCCAAAATAAAGGGATATTGAGAGATTTTCTCCTAAAATCAATCTATGACGGATTCTTTCCCAAAAGAAAGATATCTTGAGATATCCTATCCCAAATAAAGGGATATTGAGAGATTTCTCCTAAAATCAATCTATGATGGATTCTTTCCCAAAAGAAAGATATCTTGAGATATCCTATCCCAAAATAAAGGGATATTGAGAGATTTTCTCCTAAAAATCAATCTATGACGGATTCTTTCCCAAAAGAAAGATATCTTGAGATATTCTATCCCAAAAATAAAGGGATCATGAGAGATTCTCTCCAAGTAAAGATATTCTTAGATATTCTCTATCCAAATGAGATATTTTTGGATATTCTTTACAAAAATGACACCATATGAGATCTAAGCCATTTCAAAAGCTTAAGGTCCCATGGGTTAGCCCATATGAGCCAGGTTTGACCACCTAGGCACAAAAAAAAAAAAAAAAAAAAAAAAAAAAAGAGAAAAATTTTGGGCTTTTAGTCAAAGAGAAATCCCTCTTACCAAGAGCATACAAAAATGGTTCCATGCCTCTTTTGAGTTGATTGGACCATACAAAAGAAATTCCAAGTCCCATGAGCTTCCAAAAATCAAACCATCAAACCTCATCTACCAAATTGAGCCAAATTCTTGAAATTGACATTCCATCAAACCAAATCCTGGTCCCCTAACTTGCCACATACAGCCTGTTAGGTCACAAGACCAAAACCAAAAACCAAAACCTGATCCCCTAACTTGCCACATATAGCCTGTTAGGTCACAAGATCAAAACCAAAATTGATCCCCCAACATTCCACATACAGCTTGTTGGGTCACACGATCAAAACCAAACCTGACCCCCTAACCTGCCATATATAGCCTGTTAGGTCACAAGGACAAAACCCAAATCCACATCCCTGATGTCATCTTCAAAACTTTGCCTCGAGATGGTACGTGATTCCTTTCACTACCATAAAATTCCCCTGGAAGCTCAAAAGGCTACAAATACCAAAAAGAAAGATTGCTCAAAGACTCTTGGTCAAGTCACAGGCTCTCCTTCAAAAATCTCTTCGAGGCACATCGACTACAAAAGTTAAGCAACTCGCCGCTGTACCTCGAGGGGGCATTTGTTGACACCAAAAATGTCACTTTGCCTTTTCAAGATCCAAAGAGCTACATGAAGTCGCAACCTGCCATAAATAGGCAATGCTGCTTCCAAAAATAAAATCTTGTCAGAATCAAACAAAAACTGCAAGATTCTTCCAGACAGCCAAAAGAGGAGTACGCAAGAAGTTTCAAGCCATTTCAAGATCATTTGGCCTAACTTCGCTTCTCCGACAGCCAAATCAAGCCTCTCGGCGGTAAAGCTCTCCGGGACCATGATTTCCAAGACAGAACCTATGGATCATCTTAAAATGACTCCAATAGGTTCCCTGTCAAATTTCAAGTCAATCGGACGTCGGTTGACCGCACATCAAACCACGACATCTTCATCGCGATAAAAAGCAAGTCTACAGGTGATAGGACCCCAAACGGCTTCAAAACTCAAACAAAAGCCTATGGTTGGTCTTATTTATTGCTCAGCAGGCTTCACACCAAATTTCAGGTCATTCCGACATCGTTTGACCCAGTTTCAGCTTCTGACGGGAAATCGGCAACTCTGCGCGACAAAGTCTTCGGCTTTCTCAGGAAATTGGAAACTTTGCAAAATAAAATGCAAGGATTCTCATCAGGTTTCCTACAAAGAAATCAGGCCAATAAATGATCAAAATGTCAAAGAAAAGTACAGAAGAAAAAAGAATCAAAAAAGAGCAAAAACGGACGCAAAACGGGACCAAAAAGGGGGAAAACCCCCCCAGGGTCGCAGACCCCTGCGACCCTGGGCCAGGGTCGCCGGCGACCATGGACCCCGGGGTCGCCGGGAAAGCCCCGGAAACCCCGGTTTTCGCCATTTTTTTCGCGATTCGAGGGGTCCAGCCTCTGGTACTTTCCAAAATTCATGCTTTTGAGACACCAAGTCCTCTGATATCCGTCCAAAACACGGGTAAATCATCAAGAGTATCAAAGACAGTATTGATCGCCACCCGGTCAACCAAAAAAAGTGTGCTTTCCACCCGACCGATCGAGAAATCGACAGGACAGATGGCACCGACCCGCTGTTGGCAACAAGCACCTGAAATTACATGGTCACCTGATGTCGATCTACATGAAGATCCATCGATGATCATCGACAGAAGAATTCCAAAAGACGTGGCACGGCCCGCGACTCTTCAGCTACTCGGCGACCACTTAATGCGATTAATTGACTAGCTTTATTACAGTCATTAATCCATTTCTTTGGACGGCCCAATCAGAAGCAAGCATTTGGGAGTTACAAGTCAAGAGATTCATGGCATTTAACCCATGAAACTCCTCCCATCATGGCGATTAAAGGCGATTAAATGCCCTCAATCTCCTCCGGCCAATCAGAAGCCAAGAAAAAGGAGTTACAAAATAAACAAATCAATTTTGTAACTCCTCCCATTATGTGGCTTAATGACATTAAAAGCCCATAAGCTCTCCTAAATGGCTACCAAGAGCCTATAAATAGGAGAGCACTCCAAAGGAATGAAATCATCAGAAAGATCAGAAAAACACACAACAAACATCAGACAGCAGTCAGAAATCCAGAGAAAAGAAAAGAGAGAAAACTCTGCGGAAGTTCTACACCGGCCACCGCAACAAGGTGACAAAAGTCCCTTGGGGGGTACCCCCCCCCCCAAGGTCCTTGCCTTCTCCTCCTGCCTCCAATGGCTTAGATATGGCTTTTCAGCCCGTCTACTCGGTTTTTTATTGGACATAGGACCTTCCTTTGGTCTTTGTCTTCTAAAAACCCGAGGTTATAGCCAATCCAAGCGAATCAAATAGCATCCTCTGTTCTCATCTGCATGGATGATGGCGAAGCCCACATATGGCTTGCGACCGTCAATCTAAACGAGTCCCCCACAATCTCCTGAGAAGTTAGATCCTCCTTTTCTTGCTTTTCATTGTAGTTTGTATTTTTTTAAAAGAGACAAAAATCACAACTCTTGTCCTTCATTATTGATAAGAATTGTAAATCGGCTATAAATGCCAAAAATCGGCTATAAACGCCAAAAATCGGCTATAAACGCCAAAATCGGCTATAAACGCCAAAAAATCGCCTTTCACGGCAAATCAAGAAAATGTCTCTTTTCTTAAATATATGTGCAATGGAAAACTTGAAAGAAGTTGATTTCCTTTTTACTTGCGAAGGTTGATCTCCGGATCACCACTTGCAATTCCAAGTAAAAATAGAAAATCTGGCACACCCACAAAAAAAAAAAAGAAATGTTGATGCACGCCCCTGCCCCCCCGGTTACGAAAGGGTCGGACCCGACGGACTCCCACGTCCGCCGACCTCGGTAGGAACCCGAGCAGGAGCGCGGTCCATCACATTCCTTCAAAACAGTCAAACAAATTGTCATTTGGGCTACTTCCAAATGCTAATCTTTAGGGGCTTATATAGTGAGACAGTGTTCTAATTGCTTTTCAAAACTCTCTTTAATTCTCAGATTACTATGAGATAGACTACATAGACTGTTCTTCCAACTTCAGCAACGTCATAATCACCAACGTCACATGAATAATACAATTCCAACAGCAGTTGATGAAGAAGTTAAGGAAAAAGAAAAAAGGACTCACTGCTCCATATCCATACTTCTCACGATATTGCCTTTGAATAGTAGGGCTAAAGAACAGCGCAGCATTGTATATGAGATAAGACGAGTGCTTAGTCAAATTCAGCGCCACGAAGTCCAAATTCATTCCCACCACACTTCAAAAACAGAAGTCCAGAAATTAAAATATATGGAATGAACACACATATTGACGCAGGAGCATATAACTTAGATCCAATGGATTATGTGATTGATCAGGTCCTTAATATTTGGATCGATTTGATAGATCACAAAGCCTTTTGATCCATCTTAATCCAAGACGGCCAACATTGGTCCAAAGCAAATTGTGAAAAATCTTAAATTAATTGTGGGGTCAAAAAGTACGTTCATGACTCGATTGGATCAGCCCATCATGTTTGTTCAGGTTCATATCCTACTTACAGTCCAAAAAACTAATGGACTGCAGAGTATGCAGGTTGACGCACTTGCTCAAAACAGGCCCAAACCAATTGGCACAGGACCCAAACTGGTCATCCATGCTTGTTAAATCATGTAAATAAGGCAGCCGGTGCGATCGAGCTCAGCGGTGTGTGGCGGATGAACTCCCAATAAGTCTTGATCTGGTTGAGTTAGATAAGGTTCAAACTCTTGGTGGTAGAGTTTGGATCATGTTCAGACTCTCGGTTTTGCAGAATTCCCACCCTGGTCAGGAGATATGGGATTCCACAAGGGATAGAGTCCATAGTAGTCGTGACTCGTGACTCCTAGGGATGGCTATATAAGGGAGATGGGAACCCTTGCTCGATCATCCAGTGGATTTGAGAGCATTCGCAGCGAGTTTGCATAATCTATCTCACACCGAAACGCATAAGGTTCTCGGTGAGTTCGATTCCGACGCCATCTGGACCAGCACTTCTTTCATGCAAAACGTAGGATTGACAGCCCCCTAAGTTCAGTATGTTCAAGTTGTGCAGCTTGCTTCTTACTGATGTTTCCAAGATATTCCGATAAGATAAGAACCCAAGTTCGCATGCACAAGGATTACTAATATTTCTGTGTTTTCTTCTTATCTCGGTTTGAGTTATCTCTGATTGAATGGGAGATGAACGGTTGACTTTGCTATCTAGGTAGTAAGGAAAATCTACTACTTCTCCACTCTCCAGACTTTGTGTTTGATAGAAAATCGAGTGACTGCATCATATATTGAGACAGAGAGAGGGGAGAGAAGGAGGAGGATCAAAATTTGACCCCACCCCACCCCACTTCAAAAAACAGCAACCCAGAACCATAAAACAACAGAGATTATCAAAAGTCACAAGATTCAGCCACAGCACAAGTCAAAAACCAAACCCAGAAATCAAAATCTGTGAAGAAGGATAGAAGACAGGAATTCAAGATGGAAGAACTTGGAGGAAAAGTGAGGAGAATGATTGGAAGGGGTCACCTTTTCCTTGTGTAATTGAGGTGGAGTTGAGGGTAGAAACCGAAACTCGAACAGAAGAAAGCCAACCAACCCACAACCCGGTAAGTGATTTCCATGGTGGTCGAATTCCATGACGCCATTTACTAGCAATATTTCTGCGCTTTGTGTCAGAATTCAGAGAGAAATCTTTCTTTCTTCTTCATGGATAGAAGAGTAAACAGATTATATAAAACTTAGAAAGCTAATGCAGAGCAGTTGGGAATAAAACAAGTGAGCTCGTAGTCGTAGGTATAACACTCCCAATGAACAGGAATCTGGATCCTACCTGAAGAAATCATGATTTATTTTTATTTTTACTACTATTATTATTACTATTGTGGAAATCATGAGTTAAAAGACTAGAATTCCTCATCAGGCCCACCTGTTTGAAGTCTCTGCTCAATATAGGGTGTTTTTATATTTTATCTCAATAGGAGTTGGTCCCTCCGTAAAATTGATGGATTGATTAAAAATGAGCCCCGATGTGGAATTCCAATCTTTTAATTCGTAATCAACTAATATGTTGCCAAGATGATCTCGGTAGTATTAGCAGTCTGGCCATCATGATATCAACTCTAATTTTAAACCAAGACACTCAAAATTTTGATTTCTAAACACCCCCATGAGGGGTCCACCCTGTGCAGTAATCATTGAGGAATCTAGAGGATTTCAGGATAATTTTCTATGCTTTCAGGGTCCCCTTATGTGATTGGCGATCTACTTGATTCTATTCCCAGCAGTAACTGACAAACAGGAAAGAAAGAAAACTATCAGAGCTGAAATGGGTGAACCACTAATCAATTTTTATATGGGCTTTATAGCAAATTCTAGGTGCATTATTTAGAAGCACCTAACTCTTTTTTTTATTTAATTATTTATTTAAAGCATGTGTCCTTTAGATGCCCAGCCAAATGATAGAAAATTGCGTGGGCTAGTAGAAAAAAATAGCCCGGTCATCCAATGATTGAAAGATCCACTCATGATGGATCTAAATATAAAATTGGAGTTAATCTCATATTGCTACCTCTTTGATCGATGGTCCATAAATTTAACAACTTTATTTTAATAAAAAAAAAGTAATTTACCATCAATCAAACTCTCCAGTCTTTTGGGGTTACAAACCCCCAGGCTCGATGACTATCAAGAGAGATCCCGTGTGTGTGAACAGTTCGAATGGATCATAAGATTAGACTATTGGAAGTTCTCACCGTAATATAGTGAGAGGAGTTCGCACAGGAAGATTTGCCTATATATATATCTGGTGATGGCCCACCTCTTCTTCGTTGTTCTGTATTGGAACCTTTGTATCACTTTCAAGAAAGAAGCTGATAGACTCTTTCCTATAGCATAGTCAAGGGCGGCCCTGAGTTTTCGGGGGCCCTAGGCGAGTTCCTAAAGTGTGGCCCTACTCGTATACCCACCGATAAATGATAAAAAAATTAAAGATAATTTTTTTATTTGATCAAAAATTAAGTCTTAAACTCTGTACCTACTCTTACTGAATCAGAATTGTGTTTCACATTAATTAATTAACACCAAAATTCAATTAGAAAAACTAAGCACTACTGAGAAACTACTAGTCTTCTTGCATTTCTAGCTGCGGAATCACTAATTAAGTCTTCATAATCAAGTTTTTTTACCAAAGACTTTTCAATAGATAACATAACTAATCCATTTAATCTTTCTTGGGACATGGTTGATCGAAGGTAAGATTTGATCAACTTTAGCTTTGAAAAGCTTCGTTCTGCAGAGACAACGGTAACTAGTATAGTCAGCAGAATTCTGTATACAATCCATGCATTTGGAAAACAATTATCCTGTGACTTCAAATGATTTAGCACGTCGATTGCTTTATTTGCGTTATCTGGTAAAAGATCTCTCATGATTCTTAACTCCGAAAATAAATATGTCCCATCAATATCAGAAACATTGTCATGTTTAAAAAATTCTTCAAGATTGTTATAAGAAGCCTTTAAAGTATCTAGATTTGCAGACTTTAACTTCTCCAAATCAAACAATAACCCAAAAATTTTATCATACACTTCGAATTGCTCAAACCTACTCTTGAACGAAGAAAGAGTTTAGTCTACTATAAATAAGAAGTAGTTAACTCGAAAAGATTCTTCAGCTAATTGTGTCACCTGCTTCTTCCGGCCGGCTGGACTTCTTCCTCTTTCTTTCTTTCTTTCTTTCTTTCTTTTTTTTTTATGGTTCAGTAAGAAGGATTTTCTTCCTTTTCTGCTGCTGCTTCTTTTATTCTTTCCAAGGGTGGCTGAGATAAAGGGGAGTAATTAGGGTTTTATTTATGGGAATAGCATATTTTGGGGAATTGATTGTAACACATTTATCATCTAAACATTGGTTTTTTTTTTCAAAATTAACCAAGTGCTATAGTGACCCACTGTCAGTGGGGTCAAAATTTTAAATTGAGTGGGATAATTTTTTTTAATATTATTTCACATCTTAGTGGGGTCAATTGACCCCACTACTAACAAAGTAGCGCCGCCCCTGCTTGGGGGCCCCCATTTTGGGCCAAATTTTGGGGCCCCAGCCGGCCGCCTGTGTGGGCTGTCCCCAAGGCCGGCCCTGAGCATAGTGATGGCCCACCCTCTAAGGCCAATCTCTTCACGCTCACCAACTCTTCAAGAGCGGTCCTACTTTGATGATAATGCAAACATAATCCAATGGTGGATTTAATCACAGAAGTATGCATGATTTAAAGTCGTTTAATTTTTTCTATCTAATGATATACCCTCAAATTTTAGTTTAATAGGAGTGGGTCCTAGTGTCCCATTGAGCACCTCATGAAAACGTGATTAACTCCACGTCAA
The DNA here is from genome assembly GCA_012931725.1 of Litsea cubeba. NCBI lineage: Eukaryota > Viridiplantae > Streptophyta > Magnoliopsida > Laurales > Lauraceae > Litsea > Litsea cubeba. Next base: position 15,590,675 of record CM022948.1, read on the forward strand.
CAATGATGTCACGTCAATGCCAAGTCTTGTTTACAATCATGTGATCAACCTTATGTAGTGGGGCAACTATGATTTTCGTTTGAGGAGTGCAAAACCTAATAGGTAGTTCGATTTGAGGGTGGACCCACAATTTTATTGAGTTTTTAGAAGTGCACCATGGTTTAACGGGTGTGACCACACCAGCGTAATTGTGCCTGGGTCCGTCCCTGATCTTATGGTTGGGCCTATTAGTATTAAAGTCGAATACGAGGATATGCCCCTAGAGGGGATTCATCTTAAACGGTCTAGGTTATCTCTATGGGTCCCAAGATGGAGTTCCTCGCATGGCAAGAGGGGATTCAGACTCATGGTGGTACCCTTTCTTACCTCTACAACATGTTCATGTGTGTGCAGGAAATGCAAAAGGCAAAAAGAAGCTAGAGCTTTGTATATACCCCCTAAGATTTGTAGGATTTGTAAATAGGCCCCTGAGGTTTTAGTATTTGCAAATGGGTCCCTACATCTTCATTTTAATACCTTCCGTGTCCCTAAAACCAATAGTCTTCCGATCACCTTAGGTTTTTAGAGCGAAATGACACTGTTTTCCATCTGCTTTATCCATATATGCATAATTTCAAAAGCTTGGACTCAATTTTTTTTATATAGCATTTAACATTAACAATTTGCGCTTAGTAGGAGATAATTTTTTTGCTAAAGGTTAATTTGTATTGAGAAAAGAAAAAAAGGGGAACCGGGCAAGAAGCCCCCAAATGATACAAAAGTCCATCCCAAAGGACAGAAGCAACCCAGAAGCCAACCCAACCCAGAAGAACACACTTGGCACAGCAAGACGGATAAACAGAAACAGAAGAGGGAAACTGCCAGAAGAGAGGCAGAGCAAAGAAAAAAAGACCAACTCCCCTCCAGGCGATTTGCACTGCATACAAAGGAGAAACAGCCAGCAGAACGAAGCCGTTCAGCGCACAGCTCCGCCTAGCAGAACAAAGCAGTGCAGCGCTCAACTCTGCAGAGAATAGGCAGCAAAGACAGGCATAGCAACTACTCGCCAAGCATAACTGACAGGACAGCACCCCAAAAAGAACAGCTACAAGCTTCCGGCATGCTGAGCCCACTGAAGAGGAACTGGCAGCATAAGTCATTTTTTTTCTTATCAATACAGGGCTCATCTCATTAAATCCAAATTGATTGTGATGAAAATCAACACTTGTACTTATAACCAGTTATGATTTATCCAATCCATACATGGCCCACCATTGGATTATTGAAAGTTTCAAAATACATGATTATGCTTCATGCGTAGCGGGTGTAAAAGAAATATTAGGGAATGACAAATGTAAAAAAAATATATTAGTTTTTAGAATTGTGGGGGCGGGTGTGTGTGTTTGGCTATATGTAAAAGAAATATTGGGGGAATGGGCAAATGTTAAAAAATATATATATATATATTATTTTTTAGAATTTGTGAGGGGGGAGGGGGGAATTTTAAACTTTTCTCAAATATGGGTGGGGGCTCCCTTGTACCTAAATCCACCCCTGGTCATGTGCATGAGAGAGTTATTGAGAGAAACCATTAGGACTTGAGATAAAATAATGGTATTTGTGTAAATATTAATAATATACTCATTTTTATTTTATGGATGTAAGGGAAAAGTTGTTATTTATATAAAAATCCAACACAAATCTTATGCTGGCTGCCCATTCTTGCTAGGAATATTGATTTTGGGGACATGAAAAGTATTAAAAAGGAAAAAGAGGGGTCTATTTATAAATACTAAAAACCTCAGGGGCCTATATATAAATCCTACAAAACTTAGGGGGGTATATATAAAAAAAAACTCAAGAAAGAACATGATGGTCCTAAATAGGCTTTTCCAGCGGCTGAACTCCACTTGGACATGTTCAGTATCGAGTTGACTCGAATGACTCAACTCAATACGGATTGGGATTTTAAACCATGTTGTGAAGGCTGCAAAGTGAGAGCCCACCTAGTATAAAATCTGAATCACTTAAATAAGCACCCCTCCATTTAATGGACATGGTTAAACTTACCTCAAATACGTTTTAGGTCCATCATAAGGTTTAATTAATGTCATCGACTAAGAATAAAATATTACAAAAAGAATCACGTGTCTCAACCAAAGTGGGGTCAGCTTATTTAAAATTTAAATCTTTAATAAAAATGCTTTAATGGCTTCCTCTGTATGTTTAGAGTCCACAATAAGATCCATCAACTCTATTATATTTCAGAACGGCTCCTTACACGAGAAGTAAGGAGTGAAATTTCTCTCATGGGTACCCAGGGTTCAAACTCGGGGTACGCCACCTCTTCCCGCGTGTGCGGGCTTTCCTTCCCACTTGTGTAGGCTTTCTTCTTGCCTGTGCGAGCTACTTTTCCACTTGAGTGAACTGCTTTTCCGTAAATGTGCGGGCTACTTTTTCACTTGGGTCCCAACCCCCTTGGCTAGGTTAACAGAAAAAAAATAAAAAAATAAAAAACTCTTAAAATTCTTTTATACTCGAATAAAATGTTACGAAACATTCATGTGCCTTATCAACAGTAAGGCCCTTCTACTTAAAATCTGAGCCCCTTGTAAGAGGCCATTCTATCAAATATTCGTGACCCTCCTATTTAAAATGTAAACCAGGATGTGACAAAATTTGAATCTAACGTTTTTCGGACCTACTGTATGAATTTATCGAGTATAGTGTCGTAGACTCGTAGTGGTCATTATCATCAAATCCATGTCCTATTTATGTCGAGATCAGGTAAATGATTTCCATTTTGTCATTTTAAACTATTTTTAACTAAATCCTTTAATAAATTACACTTTAAATCAATTTGAACGGTTGATCCAAGAAACGGCATTTACTCTAAAAATCTTATATTTGTAGTAGACGGATTGATATTTGTAAAGCACATATGGGCACATATGTGATACATAGAGTGCTTATCATGTCCCATGAAAAAGAGCCAGTTTTACAAGGGGCTCGGGTTTTAAATAGAAGGGGCCTTACTGTGGATAAGGTAGATGAATTTATTTGTAATATTTTGTTTTTAGTGTATTATCGTTGATTGGTGTCATTGTGGGCCCTAATCATATTAGTTATCATATAAAAGGCATTTTTATGAGAGGTTCAGATTTTAAATAGATAGGCCCCACTTTGGATGACATGGAAAGAAGTAAACGAAACCTTAGGTGGCCTCCTGCTACTTGCCAATGTTGGAAAATCTATAGATCTGAAAATTTATAAGTCTCTAATTTCTTTCTTTTTTCTTGTCAATGAAATGATTTCAGAGATACCATCTGTAGGTGCAGAAAAATATGACCCACAATAATCGAGGTGCCTTACAGGACTTATCCAAATGAAGAAGATAATCTGCTGCCTCGAAGCCTGAAAGGGAAGAGCAAACGGTTAGAGGACCCTGGCCTGAGCGGCGCAAGGCTCTCCGATGCCTAATTCAGTAAGTGAACTGGAACAAATGAAGGAGATGAAGAGGAGAGGCAGAGTAGCGACTCTCAAGTATGGGTTGCGTACCTTGCATGTGAAATGTGGTTCTATTTATAGAGAATTGGACGATATCTTGGATGATATTTTGGCGTGGGTCCCATGATTTGATAGGGAAGTCTCTATCAGCCCACAAAGCAATAAATGCGGTCCATTCCAGCCCACTTTGCATTTAATGCCAGTCGGATCAGCCCACATCGCATTTAATATGCGTCATGTTGGGCCAGATCATGTTGGACGCCTTTGGCGGTAGAGGTACCAACGGATCCACCCTCGGGCCTTGCCCTGATTTAGCTTCAGCCGCCGGATGCCGCCCTATCAGTGATCTGGCGAAGATTGTGGACGGCTGGATGTCGCATCTGTCTCACTGGCTCGCGCCCCTATTCCTCCACGTGTCTGATGGCGTGGCGGGCGAAGGGCGCGAGTGGGGATTCTCTCTTGCTTCGGCTTTCGTCCCGGCTCCTTTGGCCGAGGTCAAGCTTTTAGCTGAGGTGGGCACCTGGGTAGCCGAGCTCGGCGTTAGCGGCCAGGACCTGCCTGACTTCGGCTGAGGCCTCTGTCCTGGAAGCTGAGGTGAGACTGGTGCCACGTGGATGGCACGTGAGAATGCTTAGTCCCATCTGATGGCCGTGATTAGCGTAATCCTAGAGCTTTGAAAATCTCCCCACACAATTGCCCCTTAGCTTGTGACCTCTTAAACGCCCTAGCCTTTATGGGTCAGAAGCTAGAGAATCCGTCTGGAGATGCAGCGATCATTATCTGATGTCGCTTCAACTTCCCTGAGGCAATAAATGCTTCGTCCTGTCCGTCCTGGGAAGCGAACTGACGGCTATACGTGTAGCTTCTTCACTGATTGCGCCGTCTCATTGATGGAACAAGCGCGGATTGCGAAATCTATCTCTTCGAATTCGAAAGTGGCGCCCAAAGAGGGTTTCCTTTCTATAAATAGGGTTGTCTTCTTTCTTTTTTCTGATTTTCTTTGCCCTTGCCTTCGATTTCTGCTCTGCTCTTCGTCTGTCTTCTCGAGATCTCTCTAGCGAGGACAACCGTAGGACGCGCCCAGATCTATTCTTGACTCACCCTCCCGTTTCTGTAAGTAACTTCGTGCCCCTGTCTACTTTTTAGGGTTTTCCACCTTTAGGGTTTCTTTCCGCCTTCTTCTTCTTTTAGACATGGGCACCCCTAGGTTTCGGTTAGATACGGACGAGGGCATGGCTAGGTTTAGGGCTACTTACAGTATCCCGGAGGGAGTTCGCCTCAGGCCGGCGGATCCCAGCGACTATGCCATGCGCGGCTGGTCCTGCGGCTGGATGCCGTTCCCTCTGATCTTCGTGATTGAGGGCGGAGTCAGATTTCCTCTGCACCCCCTGCTTAGGGCCTGCCTTAGCGTCTGGTCGATTACCCCGTGCCAGCTGATGCCCAATGGCTTTAAAGTCATCATGGGCACGGCGAAATTGAACGAGATCTTGGGGACCAACCTGGGTGTCCATGACATCGAGGACGTCTACGATATCTGCAAGGCTGGGGGAGACAATTATTATCTCCGGGTGAAGCAGCGTCGAAGAGGCTTCGTCCTGGCCTTGGAGGATTCCGGTAAGAATGCCGAGGAAGACCACTTCTATGTATTGGGGGACTGGGAATTCGGCGCTGGTGAGGACAGGAGGCTGATGGTCCCTCGGCACCTTGGGGCCGTCTCAAGTAAATACTGTTTATTTCCTCTGTTTATTTTGCTCCACCTCTATGTTGCCGAGCTGATATTCTTGTTGTTTGTGGTGCAGAACTGCACGCGAGGCAACGCGGGGCTGTGAGTGAAGGCCGGAGGAAGAACGTTGACGACCACAAGAGGGTCGAGAGATACAGGGGGCACGAGACCAGATCGGCCTGGAAGCTGCTGGGGTATACGCCGAGGTACCGCGGCCACTATAGGAGAATCGGAGCGGCTCCGGAGGACGAGCCGCAGCCTGATCATCCTCCTGTCACCTTGGCCGTGCCCGCCGGGGTCCCTTTGATCAATCCCGCCGTGAGCCGAGCTGCGTCTGGCGCTGAGGCATCCACTTCTTCCGGCTCGGGGTCGCCAAACTTAAGGGAGATAATAGACGCTTATTCGTCCGACCAGGAAGAGAGAATGGAGGGAGGCTCGAGAGTGCCCGGTACTAAGGATCTGGCGGCCAAGTTTAGGCGCGGATCCTCTTCTTCTGCGACACCATCTTCTGCCAGCACTCGCGTGGCTTCGGGCTCGGGAGGTGCTGCTGTCACTTCTGCTCCTGCCACCACTCCGAGCGAGGGAGCGTGGAGGCGTTCACCGGATTGCTCGAAGGAGGGGTCCCCACCCAGGAAGAGGTTGACGGCAGGAGAGAAAGACTCGGGGGCTGAACAACCTCTGAAGGGTAAGACACCTGCGCGAGCTCCCGGGGGCAAGGCTCTGCCTGAGAAAAGTGTGCCGGCTAGCAAGGTGACTGGCAGGGCGGCTCGTGAGCTCACCGTCTCGGTAGGGCAAGGGTCCGGATCGGCTTCCGGATCTCGAACTGCCCAGCGGCATGGAGGCCCTAGATGGAGACGTAGCCCGGGAAGCCTCTAAACATCGAGGATCGGGTGCTGGGGAACTCCGACGTCATTGGAGCCCTCGCAAAAGCTTACGCCTTGCCGCGTGACATGGAAGTGCACGCGAAGTATGATAGTGAAATTCTGCTAGTCTCGGCGATCCAGGCTGATCTTTTGGTATGTATCTTCGATGCCTTTAAGTGCTTCAGTTCGACTGCTTTCATCTGACTTACTTTTCTTTTTGCAGAACGTGCAGAGGCTCATGGTCGTGATGGAAAGGAGTGATAAGAACGTCGCGAAGGTCACCCAGTTGGAGTCTGAGAGGGAAAAGCTAAAGAAGGAGCTGGAGGAGCTGAAGAAGAGTAGCACCGAGGTGACCGCACAGCTGAAAGTAGCTCTGGTCAGCGTCAATGATCTTACGTCGAAGACCCATCAACTAAAGGGTGACATCTGGACGAAGACTAAGAGGATTGCCGAGCTGGAGTCGGAGCTGGCCAGAACGAGGTCTGAATCGGCGGCTGAGTCGACGAGGCAGCGCGGCGAAGTGCTGGCCGGGCGTGCCGAAATCGAGAAGTTGAAGAAAGAGAATGCGGAGCTGAAGAAGGAGAATGCTGGTCTCAATGCTTCTCTGCTGTCTGAGGCACAGTCTTCCTTTCAGAAGGGGGTGGACCAGGCCACTGAGGAGTATGAGAAGCAGGTGGAGGAGATCACCTCCATTCTGTTCGAGGAATTGTGCTTGGCTGCACTGAGGCGTGCGGGGGTTCCCGAAGACCATCCGGTCTATCGAAATCTGCTGAAATACTCCGACCAAGTCCCTGAGCCGAGCTCCGCACCTTTGGGTGAGAGTGCCACAGTCGATCCCCCTGCAGCTGGTCCTGTCTTGGATGGCGCTCCAACTGTTCCGCCTGCCAGTGATGCCCTAGTCGCGCCTCAGGGCGACGCTCCTTTTGCCCCTCCTGCTGGTGACGCACCAGACAAGGCTGCGGTCGTAGCCGAGACCGACGATTCATCAGAGATGGTGATGATACTGGTGGAGTCGCCGAAGCCGCTGTAGCTACATCTTTCTTGCTTTTACTCTCTGTAACTTTTACTTTCTCTCTTTTGCATGTAACCTTCAGCTCTGTTATGTCCTTTATTAATAATGAAAAACAGAGCTCCTTTACTTTTTTACTTGTGCGCCATTTTCTCTTTTTCCTTTTCTTTTTTGAGTTCGGCTCTTTTAAGCTTGAGTCCGGCCGAGTGCCTTTAATGTGACGTGGCGTGTGAGCCTTGAGTTGGAGAGAGTACCGAACGGTCTTCATAGTTATCTGTGCTGATTCTCCGTATTCTGAAGACCATAAATGGCAGTAAGTGTGGTGGTATGGCCAATGAGGAAAATGAGCGGATGGCTCCACGTGGCGCCATCGGAACCGCTGGTTAGCATTTAGGAAGACGTGCACCCCACGTTGGGCGTGGGAGACCTCGCCTCATAAACTCCTTTGAAGACCGGGCCCTTCTGCTTCCTATAAATAGGAGTGGCAAGCTCGCCATGGGAGAGAAATAAGAACCAGGGCATCTTAATGTTTATATAAACATAGGAGCCTGTCTCTTTTCGTTAACCAACCTGGCAGCCATGCTTGGTAGAACCTTAGGAACCTTTGACTCGGGTGGAACCCTTGCGCCAGAAGACGGCTTCCTCCAGGAGGGACAGTCTATCGTAGTCTGCGTGCTCTCTGAAGACGATCCTCGTGGACTACGCGCTCTCTGAACGCTGGTCCACGGCCAACCCTCTCCGATGCGGTTGCATGGGAATCTTTGCAGCCGTGGGTTGGTGGTGCCCCGCGCGTTTGGGGGTCTTGTTTTCATCCCAAAGGGCCCTGCGTGGAATCATGCCGTAGATCTTCTTGTGGGATATCAAGACCTCCGAGCGGCGGGCAGGATCGAGAGGTCCTCGGACCGAGGGGGCTCTTTTTAGCAAACTTTGGTCTAACCCACCAAAGGGTATTGTAGAGCTCAGTGAGGTTCAGAGTCTTCAAGCCACCAATCCAGAGGGTGTTGAAGAGCTCAGGACGCTGAAGACCGGACTGAAGAGTCAGTGAAGATCAGAGCCTCCCAGAGTCTTCATTTCTTTTTTGTTTCTAGAGGACTGCGAGCCTCCTTATTGTACTTTGTTTTCTTTTCTGTAATCCTTGTAATGACGTAATTACAATAAATAAAAAGAACAAGTTTTCTGATCACATAATTTGTGTACAGTACTTCAATAGTTTTGCATTCTTTTTTGCTTTTCTTGTACTGTTTTGCGGTACTTGCATTTTTGTGCTGCTTTTCTGCACTCCAGTGCTTGCACTGCTCTTTCTCTTTCGAAGACTATTATTGGCCGAAATGGGCCACCATTGGCCGAGATGAACAGTCATTTGCCGAGACGAACCTAGAGTCTTGAGGATTTCGGCTGTGCGAGCCTGAGTTCGGGAACGATCTTGAGGGGTGTATGAATCCAGAATTTAAGAAGCGATCGGATCTATGGATCTGAAGCCTCTTCCAGGGTCAGGAACCCAAAATTTAGGAAACGACCGGATGTATGAATCCGAAGCCTTTTCCAGGGTCAGGGACCCAAAATTTAGGAAACGACCGGATGTATGAATCCGAAGCCTTTTCCAGGGTCAGGGACCCAAAATTTAGGAAACGACCGGATGTATAAATCCGAAGCCTTTTCCAGGGTCAGGGACCCAAAATTTAGGAAGCGATTGGATGTATGAATCCGAAGCCTCTTCCAGGGTCAGGGACCCAAAATTTAGGGAGCGACTGGATGTATGAATCCAAAGCCTCTTCCAGGGTCAGGGACCCAAAACTGTCGAACTCAGACAAGGTGAGGTGACACAGATTGATGACAGGGCAAATGCTACTTTCATTGATTCCGGGATTCATGTTACATCTTTAAAAATAGAATTTCTTCAAGTGGGATGCATTCCATGGTCTCGGCAACGGCTTGCCTTCTAAGTCTTCGAGCTTGTAAGAGGATCGTCCTGCCAGTGAGACCACCCTGAACGGGCCATGCCAGTTCGGGGCCAGTTTTCATTCATTCGGATCTTTGTCAGCTGGCAGGGTCTTCTTCAGAACCAGTTCTCCTACGGAGAAACTTCTTTCTCTGACTTTTTCATTATATCCTCTGGCTAGCCGCTGCTGATAGTCAGTCAGTCGCAGGGCTGCTGCTTCTCGACGCTCGTCCGCTAGGTCCAGCTCCATCGCCATGTTTGTCTCGTTTCGGCCCTGGTCGACCAACTCTGTCTTCAAGGTGGGGAGGCCAATTTCTAAGGGAATGACTGCCTCCATCCCATAGGCCAGAGAGAAAGGTGTCGCTGAGGTGGATCGCCTTGGAGTCGTTCTGTATGCCCACAACACGCTGGGAAGCTCTTCTACCCATCTCCCTTTTGCCTTGTCTAACCGCTTCTTCAGGCCGTCCAGGATTATCTTGTTAGAAATTTTGGCCTGGCCATTGCTCTGCGGATATGCCGGAGTGGAGTAATGGTTCCTGATGTCATGCTCTTGGCAGAAGCCCTTGAAGGATTTGGAGTCGAACTAAGTCCCGTTGTCCGAAATCAGGGTCCTGGGGATGCCGAACCTCGTTATGATGTTCTTCCACACGAAGTTCTTGGAGTCCCTATCAGTGATGGAGGACAGCGGTTCAGCTTCTATCCACTTCGTGAAGTAGTCCGTAGCATCTATCAGCCATCTCTTGTTCCCTGGAGCTCGGTGGAGAGGCTCCACAATGTCCAGCCCCCATTGAGCAAAGGGCCATGGACTAGAGAGGGGACTCAGGTCTTGCGCTGGCTGATGAAGAGAGTGGGAGAACTTCTGGCATTTCTCGCATTTCCTGGCGTATACCTGCGCATCCTTCTGCATGTAGGGCCACCAGTAACCTTGGCTTATAGCCCTATAGGCCAATGATCGACCTCCGATGTGACTGCCACAGATTCCTTCATGGATCTCATACAGAAAGTTGTCCACCTTGCTCGGATGGACGCATTGGAGGTAGGGACCCGTGAAGGATTTTCTGTAGAGTTTGCCTTCGGGAGATAGCCAGAATCGAGCTGCCTTGAGTCTGATTCGGTGGGCTTCAGTCTTGTCTTCGGGGAGCTGGTCGTCCTTCAGGTAAGAGATGATTGGATCCATTCAGCCCGGGCCGAGATCAGCACAAAGGACTTGCCGAGGTGAGTGGAGCTCTAGGCTTGATCTTGATATCGATCCAACCTCGACAGTTCTTTTCTTTCCTGCTTCGACAGCGGAGGCCAGGTTTGCAAGCGCATCAGCGTGCGTGTTGGTATCTCTGGAGATTTGCCTGACCTCGGCTGTCTGGAAATGGGACAGTAGTTTTTTCGCGAGGGCTAAGTAGGCCGCCATCCTGTCGTCCCTGGCCTGGTAGTCTCCAGCGAGCTGGCTAGTTACCAGTTGCGAATCGCTGAAGATCACCAGTTGTTGGGCTCCGAGGATTCAGGCGCTGTTCAGCCCTGCTATCAGGGCTTCATACTCCACTTCATTGTTTGTTGCTTTGAAGTCCAAAGTGAAGGCTTGCTCTATGACCAGTCCCTCTGGCGATTGGAGGACTATGCCGGTGCCAGCCCTCTTGGAGGTGGACGAACCGTCAACAAAGACCTTACATGCCGAGGCGGGAGCATGTTCAACCTCGGTTACTTCAGGCTCATGCCCTATTCCCCCCAGTTCTGTGCCGGGCTGGGTCGGAGCCGAGCTCGGTGAGACGAACTCTACAATGAAGTCTGCCAGAATCAGGGCTTTGATCGCAGTCCGGGGACGGTACTGAATGTCATACTGCCCCAGCTCGACTGCCCATTTTGAGATTCGCCCTGAAAAGTCAGTTTTTTTGAATATAGAACGGAGTGTATGCTCCGTGATCACCACAATGGTGTGGGATTGGAAATAATGGGAGAGCTTGCGGGAGGCGCTGACAAGTGCCAATGCAAGCTTCTCCAGCAAAAGGTATCTGGTCTCGGCGTCAAGCAGGATCTTGCTTGTATAGTAAATTGGTTTTAGGACTCCTTCGTCCTCTCTGATGAGGACGGAGCTCACCGCATGATCCGAGACCGCAAGATATAGATACAAAATCTCCCCCCTGAGTTGGGGTAGAGAGTAAGGGTGGTGAAGACAAATAAGTTTTGAGTGCTGCTAACGCTTGGTCGCACTCAGGGGTCCATTTGAATTTTAAGTTTTTTCGCAGAAGCTGAAAGAAAGGCCGGCACTTATTTGATGATCTGCTGATTAAGCGATTGAGTGCTGCAGCCATGCCTGTAAGCTTCTGGACCTCCTTTGTAGTGGATGGGCTCTGGATGCCCAAGATTGCAGTAATCTGGTCTGGCTTGGCCTCTATTCCCCTCCGCGTTACCAGGCTTTCGAGGAACTTGCCAGAAGTTAGGCCGAAGGCGCACTTGGAAGCATTCAGTTTGAGCTTGAATGCGCGAAGGATGCTGAAGACTTGGGCCAGATCCGCCAGATGGTCGCTGGAGTGCTTGGACTTGACGACCATGTCGTCAATGTAGACTTCCACTGTCTTGCCGAGCTGAGCCTGGAACATCTTTGTCACGAGGTGCTGATATGTTGCGAGGCATTTTGCACTGTTAGCGAGGCATTTTGCACCGCTCTCAGTTGCTGCTGGAGCTGGCGGATTATTCGCTCCTGCTTCTGGAGGAGAAAGTTTTGAGCTGCGATGTCTCCTCCATCATCAGGGGGTTGCATACGGCGTGGCTCCTCCACTGCCGCAGCTTTGCCTTTGAGAGGGCGCTCACGTCGACGCTCGTCCCGTTGGGGAGGCGCGACTTCATCGTCAGAGCACGAGGTCTCAACTCCCTCTTGGAAGGGAATCTCGACGAAGGGTCGCGAGCCTATGCGCTCCTCGCCTGCAGACGCGCCATGCACCGTTCCGGACTGTCCCTAAGGAGGGACGTCCGTCGACGGGCCCGGACGCTCGAGTCTTGCTCTCAGGGACTCTCCGCCTTTCTTAGCTTTCGGAGGCATGATTTCTGGGAAGATTGAGAAGGTTAGGAAGGTTGGGATAGTACTTTCCCATAGACGGCGCCAATTGTAGGTGCAGAAAAATATGACCCACAATAATCGAGGTGCCTTACAGGACTTATCCAAATGAAGAAGATAATCTGCTGCCTCGAAGCCTGAAAGGGAAGAGCAAACGGTCAGAGGACCTTGGCCTGAGCGGCGCAAGGCTCTCCGATGCTTAAGTTAGTAAGTGAACTGGAACAAAGGAAGGAGAGGAAGAGGAGAGGCAGAGTAACGACTCTCAAGTATGGGTTGCGTACCTTGCATGTGAAATGGGGTTCTATTTATAGAGAATTGGACGATATCTTGGATGATATTTTGGCGTGGGTCCCATGATTTGATAGGGAAGTCTCTATCAACCCACAAAGCAATAAATGCGGTCCATTCCAGCCCACTTTGCATTTAATGCCAGTCGGATCAGCCCACATCGCATTTAATATGCGTCATGTTGGGCCAGATCATGTTGGACGCCTTTGGCGGTAGAGGTACCATCGGATCCATCCTTGGGCCTTGCCCTGATTTGGCTTCAGCCACTGGATGCCGCCATGTCAGTGATGTGGCAAAGATTGTGGATGGCTGGATGTCGCATCTGTCTCACTGGCTCGCGCCCCTATTCCTCCACGTGTCTGATGGCGTGGCGGCCGAAGGGCGCGAGTGGGGATTCTCTCTTGCTTCGGCTTTCGTCCCGGCTCCTTTGGCCGAGGTCAAGCTTTTAGCCGAGGTGGGCACCTGGGTAGCCGAGCTCGGCACTAGCGGCCAGGACCTGCCTGACTTCGGCTGAGGCCTCTGTGCTGGTAGCCGAGGTGAGACTGGTGCCACGTGGATGGCACGCGGATGGCACGTGAGAGTGCTTAGTCCCATCTGATGGCCGTGATTAGCGTAATCCTGGAACTTTGAAAATCTCCCCACACACCATCATATCTATTATCTACCATCCTAATCACTCTCTCCTTTCTTTTTTTCGTGGACATTATCTCCTTTTACCCGAGACTGTTGCAAACCCAAACTAGCTAATGGGCATTGAAATCCTAGGATGTCCTACCTATTTAGAGGAAGGGAAACAATGTTCTTGAAAATCGTCATCAAGAATCACTGTTGGGCATTAAAATCCAAGGATTTCCCGCCTGTGCGGCATCCGCAGCGTTTTCTCTTCCGCGGCAACGTAAATCTCGCCTCCAACGTGGGATGCTCATATCCTCGCATCGCGTGGAAAACGTGTTAAAAATGGATGATTCTGCCATTCCTGTTCACAGTAAATCCGACGCCTTTTTCCTTCTCGTTTCTGCGGGCACACAGTCTACACAAACAGAACCTAGAGGAAGGGAAATAGGGTTTATGAATACCATCTTTGAGAACCGCTCTTTGAGAAGCGGTGAAGAAGAGAGGGGATAAAGAGAAAAATGTACAGTCGAACTGAAACTGTAATAGGACGCCACATAGGAAAGGGCCAGTTTCATTACAAAAAAAAGTACCACTAGGAATATGACTTTTAGCGGCCGCCATTAGCCGTCACTAAAGGTCAACTGGCGGTCGCTAATAGTCTTTAGCAATCGCCTAGCGACCGCACGACACCGGCCGCGGAAACGTCGTCGCAAATACGCATTAGCGACCGCCAAGTGGCGGTCGTAACATCTTTTGTGACGGCTTAGCGACGGTGGGGTAAATACTTAAAAACTTTGAGCGGCCGCTAATAGCCGTCGCTAAAGGTATATGTAGCGGTCACTAATACTATTTTTTTTTAATTTTTAAAAACAGCAAAAGCTTTTAGAGGCCGCCACTATCCGTCACTAATGGTCTACATGGCGGTCTCTAATACTCATTTTTTATTTCCGATTTTTTTTTTATTTCTTGCGACCGCCAATTAGATTTTTTGCGACCGCCAATACTTTTATTATTTTTGAGTTATTATTTTTATTTTATTTTTTCTATTGGCGGTCGCTAATAGTGAATCAAATTTTTTTACATTTTCTTCAGTTTTAATTTCCAAATTTTTTTCCTGCTTTTTATACCCGTACCTGTACTTGGAAATATATATTATATACACTAGAACAATCAATTAAAAATACTAATAAGAAAACAGACTCTTATATTAATAAAATTTAAAACATTACAAAAGCTTGAAAAAAGTATAATCATTACAATTCCAGCAAAAAAAAAACAAAAATAAATATATTTGCTGGGCGGGTTGCCGTGATCGATACGTTGCTCTCGAACCTGCAGAAAAAAAAAGAAAATAAATATTAGTAGTTAATTGTAAAAATAAGCAATATATAGTAAATATAAACAGAATTAAGTATTAAAACGAAAATTTTGAAAGTTAAACATACTTTTCAACTATAAAGGCATTCCGGGAGTCGGAATCTCGAACCGTCAGTTCCGGCAGGTCAAGAATGACAATGGGCTCGTGTCTATCCAGTTTCACGGGCACCGGAGCCCGTTTGCTCGATTTGGGAACTCGGAAGCTGATTTCCTAAGTTGTAAGTTAACGTTTTAAGTTAAACCTACATTTCAACTATACGAGCAATCCGGGAGTCGGAATATCGAGCCGTCAGTTCCTACGAGTCACTCTACCCTCGAGCCAAGTGCTCGTACCAGTTTTCGATTTTTTGAGGGGCCGTTTCCCAATCCGGACCCCCCGGCGGGCCGTTTCCCGTTCCGGACCCCCGGCGGGCCGTTTTGGAGCCCAAGTGTTGGAGAATCCTATGTTTTCGCTCGTAACTCTCTAACCGGGAGTCCTATCTATGAGCCGTCAGTTCCTACGAGTCACTCTACCCTCGAGCCAAATGCTCGTGCCGGTTTTCGATTTTTGGAGGGGCCGTTTCCCGTTTTGGACCCCCGGCGGGCCGTTTTGGAACCTAAGTGTTGGAGAATCCTATGTTTTCGCTCGTAACTTTCTAACCGGGAGTCCTATCTGTGGGCCGTCAGTTCCTAAGAGTCACTCTACCCTCGAGCCAAGTGCTCGTACCGGGTTTTGATTTTTGGAGGGGCCGTTTCCTGTTCCGGACCCCCGGCGGGCCGTTTTGGAGACTAAGTGTTGGAGAATCCTATGTTTTCGCTTGTAACTCTCTAACCGGGAGTCTTATCTGTGAGCCGTCAGTTCGTACGAGTCACTCTACCCTCGAGCGAAGTGCTCGTGCCGGTTTTCAATTTTTGGAGGGGCCGTTTCCCGTTCTGGACCCCCGGCGGGCCGTTTTGGAGCCTAAGTGTTGGAGAATCCAATGTTTTCGCTCGTAACTCTCTAATCGGGAGTCCTATCTGCGAGCCGTCCACTCCTATGAGTCACTCTACCCTCGAGCCAAGTGCTCGTGCCGGTTTCTGATTTTTGGAGGGGCCGTTTTCCGTTTCGGACCCCAGCGGGCTTTTTTGGAGCCTAAGTGTTGGAGAATCCAATGTTTTCGCTCGTAATTCTCTAACCGGGAGTCCTATCTGCGAGCCATCAGTTCCTACGAGTCACTCTACCCTCGAGCCAAGTGTTCGTGCCGATTTTCGATTTTTGGAGGGGCCGTTTCCCGTTTTGGACCCCCGGCGGGCCGTTTTGGAGCCTAAGTGTTGGAGAATCCTATGTTTTCGCTCGTAACTTTCTAACCGGGAGTCCTATCTGTGGGCCGTCAGTTCCTAAGAGTCACTCTACCCTCGAGCCAAGTGCTCGTACCGGGTTTTGATTTTTGGAGGGGCCGTTTCCTGTTCCGGACCCCCGGCGGGCCGTTTTGGAGACTAAGTGTTGGAGAATCCTATGTTTTCGCTTGTAACTCTCTAACCGGGAGTCTTATTTGTGAGCCGTCAGTTCGTACGAGTCACTCTACCCTCGAGCGAAGTGCTCGTGCCGGTTTTCAATTTTTGGAGGGGCCGTTTCCCGTTCTGGACCCCCGGCGGGCCGTTTTGGAGCCTAAGTGTTGGAGAATCCAATGTTTTCGCTCGTAACTCTCTAATCGGGAGTCCTATCTGCGAGCCGTCCACTCCTATGAGTCACTCTACCCTCGAGCCAAGTGCTCGTGCCGGTTTCTGATTTTTGGAGGGGCCGTTTTCCGTTTCGGACCCCAGCGGGCTTTTTTGGAGCCTAAGTGTTGGAGAATCCAATGTTTTCGCTCGTAATTCTCTAACCGGGAGTCCTATCTGCGAGCCATCAGTTCCTACGAGTCACTCTACCCTCGAGCCAAGTGTTCGTGCCGATTTTTGATTTTTGGAGGGGCCGTTTCCCGTTCCGGACCCCCGGCGGGCCGTTTTGGAGCCTAAGTGTTGGAGAATCCTATGTTTTTGCTCGTAACTCTCTAACAAAATAAAATATTCTGATCGTATGAATTGCACATGCCATGATCCAATCTGCCAATTCAATTATCACTCATTGCATCATCACGTCCCCAATTTCACATCGGAGTAACATTGGCCATTGGATTGCATACATGTGAAAAATGTGGTTAAATTGTGTTTAACTGAACTGATCTAATGGTAAATATAGTCCTCTCGATGTAGTAAAATAAAGTTATATATAATAGATAAGATGCAGGTCAAAGTAAAGTTTCATACAGTTACAGGGGAGGAAATTGCATACATATATAATCTAACTGCAATCGAGCCAAGAACTCCTGCAATCAACAGTAGGATGGAACTGGATCAATTAGCTACACCACTCCTGCAATGTGGCTGTCTCTACTCCAATATTTTTCATATCAAAAATATTTGCTGGTCCAAGAAAACAACAACTGTTAGTCTTTTCCAAAGATCCGCGTTACAAGCATGATTAGCATTATAAAGAGGAAATTAACACAACACCATAAACCAAGGGTTTAAGATTCTATTAACTTCACAAACAAATAAAATTTAAAGTCCATTCACAAATCACTATTTCTTTCATCTTACCTTTTGTTGGTGCCATATCTAGAACCCATGATGGTGATTTCAAGGAAAATTTTAAACCGTCAAGCTGGCTACAGATGATGGGCCATTCACAAATCAATGTTGAGGAACACAATGAGGGTAATAGATCAGTGGGCATATGAGAGAGTTCAAACTCAGTGAACTGACTAGAGAAGTAGGCCCAACTTAAGCAATGGGTCTCCTTTCCAGTGAGCCCTATGATCAAATGAGTCCCTTGTCCATGTACCATTTACCCCTCATTAATGCTCCATGTGCATTCCCCACCAATGTTTCACTGTCCATTTTTAACCTTTTCTTATCATCTCTTTTTAGTGGTGACCTCCTTTTTTTTTTAAATCTTTTCCCTGCAACCCAACGTGACCCTTTTTACACATTGGAAGGATAAATGGATGACCAACACTAGACTACAAAATGCAACTACCAGATATACTACAAAATACAAATAGCAGAGGATCTATGTACAAGCAGCAGCAGCAGCAGATTATAAAATCAGAAAGATGATGAACAAAAAAGAACAAAAAAGAACAAAAGTGACAATGGTAGCAATTTCTTTGGACAGTTCTCCGTCTATCGTTTGTAAACAATAAGATGATGTCTTAAACAGGGTCTAAACTATCATTAGGATTAGAACATGAAAAAGTTGTGTTCCACCATAGTAACAGTTCTAGTTCAATTTAAAATTGTCATCTTTAAGTTTTACAGTTGGGGGATTTTTGGGACACGCGGCTCATACAAGGAGAGATTTATCTATCTAATTAAAGCCTCCATAACTTGAGTCTCAGGAGTCCTATATGTTGTAAAAAAGCCAAGAGATGTTGTATATCCAACTTAAAATTGTTAGATAAAATGCAATCAAATAAAAAAGGTATAGGTTCAAGTGTCCTAAATTAGATATATGAATAACAAGAGATTAAATATTGAAAAAATAATACTAGCTTCCATCGCTTGATCTACACATCTAAATTAACTAGCTTCCAGTTACTTTCTCAGTCACATAAATTGACAGTTTGGCACAAGTTCAATGAGAACCAACTATAGCTGTAAGTTACTAGTCCAGGCAAACCAAAGTCTGAAGTTTGAACCTCACCTAGTTAGATATTTAGAGGAGAAACACCAGCACTGGAGCAGTGGAATTGGTCTTTATCCATAAAAAGCTTCCTTGCTAGTGTGGTTTAACTCTTGCCATAACCAAACATACCCTCAACCCATTTGTCAATAATTCGTCTTTTACTTTTATTTCAGTTATCCCTTTTAATGTCACTGATATGGCAGCTAGGATCATCAAACTAGGTGATGTGGTGTTTTGAACAAGTTAAGGTCCATAATATGAAGCATGCCAGAAAATATGAGGTAGAAAGTATATTAACCTAGAAAGTAAAGTTGATTTAAAGCAGCTAGGTCGATTGGTCATGATGATTTTGTAGCCTTACCACACTATGGTTTTTTTGTCAAAATCTCAAACTATTCAACACACTCCAAATCCATTCAAAACCAGAGATTAATTAAGTAATAACCATTTTTGTGGGGCGCATACAAATCAAACCAAGAAGAAGAAACTAAGGATAGCATAAATATAAAAAATACAGAGAGAGACATAGCTTACCAAGATAATCTCCAATGTCTAGATGAGGTATATCCATCTTCCTAAATAATTTCATAACACCTGGGTTTTTACAAGAGTCACAAAGTCAGGACAAACATTTCCAGTCAGCCCAATCGCAACAGGTGATGTTTACAGTCTAATACAAAAGCATCTTATGAAATTTACATGAATGTTTTGGATCTTCACAAAGTGGAATGAACGTGCACGGATTTGATTCAAATTAGTTTTAATGCATGGTGTGGTCAAACTTATGTAACCAATCCCTTGTACATATATTAGAATAAACCGCATATGATAGCAAGTGACATGTGTGGTACTGGGAAAAAAATCTAATCATTCATCTGGCAAAAGTAAAATGGGTGACATCAAAGACTAGAGAAAGGATACATGATTTAAATTTTAAATAAAATTAGTTACTTGCTTATATTTCTTGTAGATTCGCTTGGTTACTATGTTCTTGGACCAATCAAAAAATGTGGGAACTTATCTTCTTTTAATGGATGATTGTAACTCACCGAAGCCCGTTTGCTTAGTGATTGTATACAGAGGCTAATTAAAATCTTGAATGAATTTAAATTTATATACCTGGTCAGGATCAGTCGAGCCTGCTGGATCATGACTGCCCTCTCCAAACGAGTCATGTCTCGCCCTGTGGCCGCTGCCAGCGTTAGGTGCCTGTAATTATTTAATATATAGTTTAAAACATTTATAAAAAAATAAAAATATTGACACATCAATGACATAATTGACAATTTAAATGTACAAATTTTGATCTTACTAACCTGAGTAGTGCGTGGTGGGTCTGAAGAGAGCGGGCCGCGAGTCTGTGATGACGAGCCTCCAGCTCTGCCAACTCCGCTCTCATCTCGGCCCTCATCTCCTCCCTAATCGATGCCTTCATGGACTGCAGCATCTCCTCGACCTCCTCATCTGTACGGTAGCACAAGCCCTGGGAGGAGCTAGCACCGGATGACTCGGCTCGCGCGATGTGCAAGCGTGGAATGCCCGTCCCATATGTGAGCGTGTATCCGTGCCCGTCCCGGCCAACGATGGAGTGGAATATCTCATCCCTCCGCGATGGCAAACTACGCTGGTCCTCGGGCAACTGCTCCAGGTGTGACTGATATTGGGCCTGCGTAGTTGATTCATTTAATATATTATTATGCATAAGAAGACATATTAATAGACGGATATTTTAAGTGAGACTTCCAATGCTTAAACTTACGAGAATAGCTGCAACCTCCAGGTGGCGAGGGTCTCGAGAAAGAATCCATACGGACATCCTGTCGACCGGATCGCCCTTGGAACGCAGCTATTTGGTTGAGAGTTATATTATTTGTATAATATCATACAAAATGAAAATAATAAAAATTACATATACGATCTAAACTTTTTACCTCGTGGCGGACCTGGGTGATGTGTCGAGTCCCCAACCTGTGTGCGGGACCCTACATTGTGCGGTTCCACGCATTTGTATCCGTCTCTCTCTATTTTAATAATTTATTAATTAATTTTCGTTAGTTACGATAGTCACTAATAAACTGTTAAAATGAAAAAAAAAAGTATATACAAGTTTCTCACCTTTGCCTCCTCGCTCGTCCAGTACCGGACGAGCTGAGTCCACTGATCCAGGAGAATGCCCGTCGGAACTCGCTCAAGTATGTCAGGGGCGTCCTGGTGTGGCTTCCAATGCTGCATTTTCATTTTATTTTATGATCCTTCCACATCTTCCGGCACTTTGACATGCAAACTAGCCGAAAGAGCTCAGGACATGCCCTCAAATTGTCCCGAAAAGGACACATAAATTTTCATTTAGTTATAGTTTAAATTGACACATCCTGTGGAGAAATGTTAAATTATTACCTTAACTTGCGTCCAGATACGATCCAATGACTCCACCGGGAATGCCTCCCAATCAAGTGTAGTCAAAGGGAACGCATGTGGATCCCGGACCATATGTCCCAACTGGCTGATGAGCTGGCGAGCAAGCGGACCCACCGGGTGATATGTCTCATCAAATGCCACGTCAATGGGATTACCGGAATTCCACGTCCGGATCCCTCTAGCTGGGCCTCTCCCCCTACGGGTAGATGGGCCCGTGCTCATAGAACCTGTTCAAATAAGAGATAATTTAATTAAATTGAAATTAAATAATTTGCTGGAATTAAAATATTTTAATTAAATAAACTTATACCAGTCTGTGTATCGGCTGCTACTGGATGAGATGGTGAAGTGGAGCAGTCGATGGACTCGAATGAGAGGTCGATGGCATACTCGGTGAGGCCACCGAACCTGGCTGGGCAGCACCAAATGTAGGTCTACTGTCCCCAGATGGCGTGCTGGCCTGGGACTGGCGCAGTAGCTCGTCCATCGTCAGCGGACGATCTCTCCTCTTACGCCCTGACATATCTGTTCAAATGTTTGTAAGATAAATTAATTTAAATAGATAATTGAAAATAACACTTAAAAATTATTTACACTGAAATTTAACATTGATGAATTACTTATCAATCTTTCACTGGTCATGTAAGTCAAATGTATCTCCTTCAATGGTATCTCGGACCCAATCAACGTCTTCATCACGTTGAATAACTGCATTCTGGTCAAGAACTTGTTGGGTGAATGCATCAATATCTGGCTCATCACATTCAATCTGATACACCCCCTCCTAGACATTTTAACTGCAACCTGCCAGTTAGGATCTTTCGAATCTCTGACATAGTAAACTTGCTCAGCCATTGAGGACAATATGTAGGGTTCGGCACTTATTCAATCCTCACGATGTAAAAAATTGTTAAAATTTACCAATATAAACTGATAATTATCTGTTTTCACCCCACGGATGGGATCCACTCAATCACACTTAAACAATATAAATTTCAAACCGTGATCGTATACAACTTCAACAATATCTGTCAACCGGCCATAGTAGTAACCAGCATCGACAGATGGACAACCAAGCCCACTATTTTGCGTCGCTCGCTTCTCATCTACATCCTTGATGCGAAATCGAAAACCGTTGACATCATAAGTTGTGTAACGTCGGGCCGTTATAAAGGGACCATCAGCTAACTGGTTCATTTCACCGGTCAAATTAGGTTTGTTGGTTCTTCGTAAGTTACACACCTACGCAATGCATGTAATCACTGAATATCACTACATGATAGTAATATGACAGTAACAAGTGAAACTACTCCTAATGATTGAATACGTATGTGATTCTTGAACCACTCGTGAAATAACTGATAATGGGACTAATGGATTTGATTCTCTGTAGCACGAGGCATGTCCCGTTTTAGCTCATCGATGTGTATCCTGCGATGCATAACACGTGTTTAATGACAAGTATGATAAGTCAAACAATAGAATTGACAAGTTACACTTATGAATGAATGATAACTTACTGAGTCATAGCCACAACAGATGGGATGTTGAACAAGACCCACCGGTGAGCTTGAATCCACTCAATATTGCTGAGATCAAATGGGGTGCCCTCCCCAACTGGACCATCATTAATCTGCGAGGGCCTAGTTAACTTTGTTTCAATATTATCATTAAGATATGTTGCGTGAAAATTGGTGCACTCATCCATCAAATACCCCTTAGCTATTGATGCCTCTGGACGAGCTCTATTGTGAACATAGCTCTTCAATGTGTTCATGTACCTCTCGATCGGATACATCCATCTGAATTGGACGGGGCCACCAACTAGGGCTTCACTGGTTAAGTGTATGGTCAAGTGAACCATGACATCGAAAAATGCAGGTGGAAAATTTTTTTCTAGATGACACAATGTCACAGCAATCCTCTCTTGCAGACCATTCAGGTCATCAATTCGGTGAACTCTAGAACACAGTTGTCTGAAGAAGTTACTAACTTCAATCAGCGGCACTACAACATTCTTAGGCAAACAATTCCGTATGGAGATAGGCAGTAGTTGTTGAATGAGAATATGATTGTCATGACTCTTCAAACCCTGTAATGTTCTTTCTTTCATGTTCACACGCTTAGCGATATTTGAACAGTACCCGTCAGGAACCTTGACACCCTTCAGAACAGAGAGCAAGACATCTTTCTCATCTTTACTCATCGTGTACTGCGCAGGAGGCATGTATGCCTTGTTGGACTCTCTCAACTGCAAGTGCAACGGTTTTCTCAAGCCCATTTCTTCCAAGTCATCGCGTGCATTGACACCATCCTTCGACTTCCCCTGGACACCGAGAATGGTCTATAGTATATTATCGCAGACATTCTTCTCGATGTGCATGACATCTAAGTTATGCCTCAGTAAGTTATCTTTCCAGTATGGTAGTTCATAGAAAATGCTTTTTTTCTTCCAATTATGACTTCGCCTTCTATTTGCACTGGGAATAGAGGGGAGCAGAGGTGCCAGTAAATCTTGAAAATCATACACAGTACGTATTTTCTCTTGCTCGATCTGTGACAACAATTCAACTCCCGTCATTGTTCGAGGTGTTGGACCATATTCTCGAGTGCCATCAAATGACACTTTGTCCCGCCTGAACCTATGCAATGGAGGTAGAAAACATCTATGACTTGTGTATGCCCATTTTCTGCCATGCTTCAACCAAGTTGACTTCTTCTGCTGATTGCAGCAAGGACATGCAAACTCTCCCTTTGTGCTCCAACCCGACAAGTTAGCGTACGTAGGGAAGTCGTTGATGGTCCACAATAATGCAGCGCGGAGTTTAAACATTTCATTGCTTTCGGCATCAAATGTCATCAGACCATCGGCCCATAATTCATTCAATTCATCGATCAAAGGTTGCATATATACATCAATCTTGTCCCCTGGTCCTCTTGGTCCATCAATAAGTGTGGATAGGATCAGAAAAGGTTGCTTCATACACATCCATGGCGGGAGATTATAAGGTACTAAAACCACTGGCCACGTACTATGATTTGCCCCAGTCATGGATCTGAATGGACTAAAACCATCTACAGCCAAACCGAGCCGCACATTGCGACAATCCAACGCAAAGTCTGGATTCCTTCGATTGAAGTCTTTCCACACTGGAGAATCTGCTGGATGGGTTAACTTACCATCGTCCCTGCTATTCTCAGCATGCCATCTCATCAATTTTGAAATCTTCGATGACATAAAAAGCCTCTTCAGCCTTGGCTTAAGTGGGAAATATCTCACTTGCTTTGCTGCCACAAGTTTGCCACGATTGATAACAATTGTATTCCGATTCTGACGATTGTAACCAACTCCGTCCTCCTTCCATCTCGAAGATTGACACACAATGCACGTATTAAGATGAACATTCTCATTCCTAAACAACATACAATTGTTTGGACATACATCCAGCGTCTCATATGTGAAGCCTAAATTTTTAGTTAACTTGCGAGCTTGATAGTTGGAATCAGCAAGTTTTACACCAGATGGGAGCACTCGATGCAACAACTGGAGGAGCATATCGAAGGACTTGTCAGACCACTGATTCAATGCCTTCAAATGTAACAACTCAACAATAAAAGACAGTTTACTGAAGTCATTGCATCCAGGATACAATTCTGTCTGTGCATCATCTAGGATTTCAAAATATCTCTGGGCTTCTTCATCGGCACCAGAGCGAGGATTACTTCCACTCGCCCCCTCAGTCTCACAGCTTGTGTATTCGGGTGCCATCCCGAACGCGATATCATTTTGCATCACGATCATCGGATCAGTCTCTGGCGTATCATCCACTTGAATCTCATATCTTTCCTCTATGCGATAAGAAACATACTCTTCTCTATGTCTTATCCATTTCTTGTACTGCTTCAAGAATCCGTTCAGAATCAGATGCTCTCGGACAAACTCTCTTTTGTAATAATACCGATTCGCACATTTTCTACATGGACAACTGATGAACTCATTATCAAACCCATTGGTAAAATCCATGAACTGGTTAATCCCTTCCATGTATTCCATAGACGTCCTATTCGTTAAATCAATCCAACTCTTGTCCATCTTGGTAACTATTTTTGTGGAACTCTAAAATGAGCAAGCACAATTAGCTAAAGGTACCGTGCATCATGCAAGTCACCTATCCATAAATTGCAAACTCCTTACTACAGGGTGGATGGTCCTATCCCATTCGAGAATGCACGATCCGACTTGTACTCAACAACTCGAATGTTTCGTCCCCTAGCTAGACAAAATTTCGGCAGCATGTCCGCGTGGTTCTCCAAGTACACGACACAGATACAACATTAGTCGTACCTATGTATGTACCCAGAGAACAATGGGACATCAACTGAAACTCTATCTAGCATCGGACTTGCATGAGTTATTGAGCATAAGATGGATAATTGCATTCCCAAACTGTCCAAACTGGACAATTCAAGAATCGCATACGACAAAGTTTGAAGGTACATCACAAGAATGACGAATGAAGTCAAAGACCCAATCTATCGCGTCAAGGATTACCGAACAGATGTTGTACACAATTCTCGAACGGGTCTACGTTTCAATAATGCATGCAAATGAATAAAAGTTTCCAATTTCATTGCTACCATCATAAAAGAATAAGAAGAATGGTGTAGACCACATATATGTGTAAACTAACACAATATTCGTCATTAAAACATTAAAGCACTAGTAACAGTAAGCAATTCAACATTAAAACCTAATCAATCCCAACACCAGAAAGAACAAAACTAACCTAATCAATCCCAACACCAGAAAGAACAAAACTTTCTCAAAAACTCTACAGACACAATAGTTCGGAAATTGAAATTAATACATTAATATAAGAGAATATTGTTTGATAAAAAAATAATAATCCCACCACAAAAAGAAGCAAAGAAACCCTTCATTTGTTATAACCATGAAGGGAAAAAGAATGGAAGGGAAATCATTAGAATAACGAAGTGATTAACGTGCATCCCAAATTAATCACTAATGGAATAAACACCCATTGAACATGAGGAATAAAACAAAATCACATAGATGATCTTGGAAATTTTCTCAAAAGGTTTCACAAAATGGGACACGTATCTAAGACAATGGACCTGGACCTATTTGTTTGATTAATTATTTTCTTGGTGAGTAAACTTGTACCTGATAATCGATCAGATAAATAACCAACCTATACAACTAGAGCAAATGGCCCAAATCCGACCCCAATTAAACCCGAAATTTGTTGATAATAGTCATCAACATCCTCCCAAGTATTGGTGCAAGATGGATCCCTCTAGTCAGAGTTGTAACCATCTTTAGATTGATCACAGTAACTACAAATACAACCTGCAAATTTGTGCTGACACAAATACGTGGGGGCAGGGCCGGCCCTAGGGATAGCTCCCACAGGCGGCTGGCTGGGGCCCCAAAATTTGGCCCAAAATGGGCCCCCCAAGCAGGGGCGGCGCTACTGCGAGGAACTTATCTGGGAGCTTGTCCACAATTTCAACACAAAACATGGGTGTGGGCGCCATCCTTGTTTTGTGTTGTGTGGGGTTCGGTTCAGCCACGGTCTACACAGTAGGCGACTCATCGGGTTGGGCAACAGGTGTAGACTATACCACCTGGATAAGTGGCAAAACCTTCACAGTGGGAGATAGCCTTGGCAAGTTCTTTAATCACATTCTTCTGCTTTTATTAATCTTTTTGATTACTGGTTACTTAGGTTTCGTCACTGTTCTATTTTTATTTTTAATTCCTCAAAATTTGTAGTGAAGTGGGTCTGATTAACAAGTATCAAAAGGTGAAGAGCGGAGGATATAAGGTGGCGATACGTAGATGACATCCTTATAGCTGATTAATCATTTACCTATATGGACCTTATGTGTTTAGAGCCAGTTTGATTGGTACGTAGATTCTTTGTTTATGCGAGTTTCACCTTGTCGAGAGATTTGAATTCTTGTTGGATGTTGTTTCGCATAATTCTCCATTTGAATGTTAAAAAAACCTGTTAGTGGTTGAAATTTGCTACCATAAACTGTCACTTTAATCCCTTTCAAACTCTCTCAACAAAATAATTCCCAATAATCTTTCAAGATTAAGAAAGTATTTGAAAACTTTTTTTCGTGCAAAATGAAATTTCACAGTTCTCCACATTCTACCCACGTAAATTCTCTGAAAACTCTCCAAATAAAAAACAACATATAACATCATCAATGTCTTAATGGTGCAAAATTTTGTTTAGGTGAAAATTAGTATTCAACTATGGAGGAGGACTACATACAGTAGATGAGGTGCGACTACAATGGCTGCACCACGGGCAACTCGATCACCTCAGATAGCACTGGATTGACAACTATCGCTCTCAAGACTGCTGGGAATCATTACTTCATCTGTGGGGCGGCGGGACATTGCAGCCAAGGGATGAAGATGGCAATCACAGTTGCAGGAACAACGAGTGGAACGTCCACCGATATCCATTCTTACACTGTGCCTGCAGATTCTTCTTCCACCACCAATACACTTCCTAACACCTTGCCTGGTGGTGGTGCTGGTACAACTACACATTATTCCAATATTGCTGCCATGCTTTCTCCTTCTGTGGCCATTTTGCTCCTTGGGGTGCCACTATTCAAGATAGTTCTTGTGTGGGGAGATTTCCAAAGCTCCGGGATTACGCTAATCACAACCATCAGATGAGACTAAGCATTCTCACGTGCCTCACGTGCCATCCGTGTGCCATCCACGTGGCACCATACTCACCTCGGCTACCAGGACAGAGGCATTAGCCGAAGTCAGACAGGTCCGGGCCGCTAGCGCCGAGCTCGGCCACCCAGGTGCCCACCTCGGCTGAAAGCTCCACCTCGGCCGAAGGTGCCGGGACGAAAGCCGAAGCAAGAAGAGAATCTCCACTCGCGCCCTTCGCCCCCCACGTCATCGGACGCGTGGAGGAATATGGGCACGAGCCAGTGAGACAGATGCGACATCCAGCCGTCCACAATGTTCGCCAGATCTCTGACAGGGCGGCATCCAGCGGCTGAAGCCAAATCAGGGCAAGGCCCGAGGGTGGATCCGATGGTACCCCTACCGCCAAAGGCGTCCAACACGATCTGGCCCAACATGACGCGCATTTAATGCGACATGGGCTGATCTGACTGGTATTAAATGCAAAGTGGGCTAGACTGGACCGCATTTATTACTTTGTGGGCTGATGATGACATCCCTATCAAAACACGGGAACCATGCCAAAATATCATCCAAAATATCATCCAAATCGTCTATAAATAGAGCCTCATTTCACATGCAAGATACGCACAATCCAAACCAGAGAGTCGTTACTCTGCCTATCTTCTCCCTCTCCTTCCTTTGTTCCAGTTCATTCACTGACTTAGGCATCGGAGAGCCTCGCGCCGCTTAGGCCAGGGTCCTCTGACCGTTTGCTCCTCCCTTTCAGGCTTTCAGGCAGCAGGTTATCTTCGTCATTTGGATAAGTCCTGTAAGGCACCCTGATTATTGTGGGTCATATTTTTCTGCACCTACAATTGGCGCCGTCTGTGGGAAAGTACTATCCTAATCTTCGAAACCTTCCCATTCTTCCCAAAAACCATGCCTCCAAAAGCTAAGAAGGGCGGAGAGTCCCTGAGAGCAATATTCGAGCGTCCGGGCCTGTCGACGGGCGTCCCTCCTCAGGGACGGCCTGGAGCGGACCGTGGCACGTCAGCAGGAGAGGAGCGTGTAGCCTCGCGACCCTTCATCGAATCTCCCTTCTGAGAGGGAGTCGAGACCTCGTGCTCTGACGATGAAGTCCCGCCTCCCCCACGAGGGGAGCATCGACGTGAACACCCTCTCAAAGGCAAAGCTCTAGCAGTGGAGGAGCCACGCCGTGTGCGACCCCTGTTGCTGGAGGAGACATCGCAGCTCAAAATGCTCTCCTCCAGGACCAGGAGCGACTGATCCATCAGCTCCAGCAGCAGCTGAGAGCGGTGCAAAATGCCTCTCAAAGGCAGCCCTCAGAGCCCCAAGGCGAGAAAAGAGCTGTCAAGAGCAAGGTAGTCCAGCCATCCAGAGAGGATCCAAGAGCCTAACTGGATCAGAAGCGCAGCCATGCCTACGACGAGGGCTCGAGCAACACCAGTAGCCATCATGGCCGCAACGGGCGAGCTCATAGCCACCATGGTCGAGGCCATGCAAAGCGGAGGCCAAGAGCGCTGACGCCAGCGAAGGACGACGAGCAGGAGCGGCTCGACAAGCTCATCAAGCTAGCTCTCCAGCGCAACCTGGAGATACGGGACCAGCAAGAGATCTGTGGCCCCACCGATCTGGGGGCCTCTCCTTTCACCCGGGACATTGAGAGAACTCCCTCGCCCAAGAAGTTCTCAGTCCCGCGGTTCGTCCCCTATGACGGACTGTCCGACCCGTCTGCTCACCTCCGTCATTTCTCCCAAAAGATGTCCATCTGGGGGAACGAGGGTCATCTCAACTGCAAGATCTTCTCCTCCAGTTTGAGCGACCTCCCTCTGAAGTGGTTCTGCACACTACCCGAGAAGTCTATTTCGAGTTGGAAAGAGCTCCAACTCTCTTTCCTGAAGAAGTTCCAAGCCTACAGCGTCGTCCCCAAGACCGACGCTGACATCCTCGCTCTAAAAATGAAGCATGGGGAGACCCTCACCCAGTTCGCCCGGCGGTTCTGGGCAATTTACAGCCAAATCAAGGATACTAGAGAAGAAGTAGCGATTTTCGCCTTCCAGAATGCCCTGTTACCAGGGCACGAGCTGCGGAAAGATTTGGTAGGAGATCCCGCTCCCTCCATGCCGGCCTTGGTGTCCTAGATAAAACGCTTTATCGCCCGGGAGGAGGACGAAATCCGAGCTCGGGAGGAGGAAGGCCGGGAGATCGCAGTCCCGGAACCTAAGGAAAGAAGCAGCCAGCCCCAGCAGCGAGGTAAGAAGCGGTACCAGAGGCAAGAGCAGAAGCAAGCCTGGACCTCCAGTTCGGCGAGAGCTTCAACGTCCAGGTCCGGGGCCAGCAGGAGGATCAGACCTCCCTCCGACACCTACTAGTCTATGAACATCGTCTTCAAGGAGCCCATCCACCAGGTTATGAACAAAGTCAAGTCATAACCATTCTTTAGATGGCCTCGACCCTTGCCAGGCGATCCCTCCACCCGTGACCAATCCAAGTTTTGTGCCTACCATAAGGGCAACGGGCACATGACCGAAGAGTGCAGATCTCTGAAGTTTCACTTGGAGAGGCTCGCCAAGGAAGGCCATCTCGCAGAGTTCGTGAAAGTAGGAGACGTCAGCAGTGGCGGCGGTAGCCGAGCTCATCAGAGCGTGGCCAGGGATCCAGACAGCGAAGACTCTGAAAAGATCATCAATGTGATCCACCTGGCGCCCTCAGCTCCCTCACCCTCAGCTCGAGACAGCCCTCAGGCTCGTGCCGAAGCCAGCGGGCCTCGCACGGGAAGGAAGTGATGAGAGCCGAACTTGGGCCAGCACCCAAGAGAGCGCGCCGCGACCGACCCGCAATCTTGTCCTCTGACAAAGATCTGGAGGGAATCCAGCTCCCTTACAACGACCCTTTGCTCTTGACCATGAAGCTGAAGGACTTCACTGTGAAGAGGATCCTCGTCGACTCCGGCAGCTCTTTCGAGGTCCTCTACTATGAGTGCTTCAAGAAAATGAACCTCTCAGAAGCCGATCTCACGGAGGTCCGTGCGCCCTTGCTAGGGTTATCCGCCAAACTAGTCTATCCCAAGGTTAAAATCACCCTGGAAACCCGAGTGGGCGGAGCCTCCGTGTTGGCCGACTTTCTAGTCGTGGACGCCCCTTCTCCCTACAACGTCATCCTGGGCAGAACGTGGCTCCATAAGTTGGAAGCAGTCCCCTCTTCCCTCCACCAGAAGCTAAAGTTCGTAGTCGAAGACAAAGAGGGCAAGATGGAGGTGGTCACAGTGGAAGGAGATCAGCAGCTGGAGATCAGCAGCTGGCCAGGCAGTGCATGCTGTCCGTAGTCCCAGCAGAGAAGGAGCCAGAGCGCGTCAACCTGGCTGAGTTCGAAAAGGGTCTGGATGAGATCGGCCGAGACCCTGACAAGAAGAGTATAGAGGACCTAGCCGAAGTCTGGCTCGACTCAGCAGACCCAGATAGATTTTTCCTGATTAGCACACAGCTGCCAGACGAAGAGAGGGCCGAGCTCTCAAGGTTTCTCATGCGGAACGTGGATGTCTTCGCCTGGACCCCGAGCGAAATGCCTGGGGTCGACCCCGAGGTCATGTGCCACAAGCTTAATGTGGATCCCGACCACACGCCAGTGGTGCAGAGAGCCCGAAGGACGGGGTTACAGCAGACAGACGCGGTAGTCGAAGAGGTCGACAAGTTGCTGGAGGCAGGCGCAATCCGGGAGGTCCAGTACTCGGTCTGGCTGGCCAATACGGTGGTGGTTAAGAAAAAGACTGGCAAATGGAGGGTGTGTGTGGACTTCACCGATCTCAATAATGCCTGCCCTAAAGATAGTTTCCCCCTTCCGAAGATTGATCAGATGATCGACGCCACCGCCGGTCACGACTGAATGAGCTTCCTCGACGCCTACAGTGGCTACCATCAGATCCCGATATATGAGCCAGACGAGGAGAAAACCGCATTCATAACCCCCCACGGCACTTACTGCTACAAGGTCATGCCCTTTGGGCTGAAGAACGCGGGGGCAACATATCAGCGCCTCGTGACAAAGATGTTCCAGGCTCAGCTCGGCAAGACGGTGGAAGTCTACATTGACGACATGGTCGTCAAGTCCAAGCACTCCAGCGACCATATGGAGGATCTGGCCCAAGTCTTCAGCATCCTTCGTGCGTTCAAGCTCAAACTGAATGCTTCTAAGTGCGCCTTCGGCGTAGCCTTTGGCAAGTTCCTCGGAAGCCTGGTAACGTGGAGAGGGATAGAGGCCAAGTCGGACTAGATTGCTGCAATCTTGGGCATCCAGACCCCATCTACTACAAAAGAAGTTCAGAAGCTCACAGGCATGGCTGCAGCACTCAATCGCTTCATCAGTCGATCATCAGATAAGTGCAGGCCTTTCTTTCAGCTTTTGAAAAAAATTTTAAAATTCCAGTGGACCCCTGAGTGCGACCAAGCGTTGGCCTCACTCAAAACTTATTTGTCTTCACCACCCTTACTCTCCACCCCAACTCAGGGGGAGATTTTGTATCTTTATCTTGCGGTCTATGATCATGCGGTGAGCTCCGTTCTCGTCAGAGAGGACGAAGGGGTTCAAAAGCCAATTTACTATACAAGCAGGATCCTGCTTGACGCCGAGACCAGACACCTTTTGTTGGAGAAGCTCGCACTGGCACTCGTCAGCGCCTCCCGCAAGCTCTCCCATTATTTCCAGTCCCACACCATTGTGGTGATAACGGAGCATCCATTCCATTCTATATTAAAAAAGACTGACTTTTCAGGGCGAATCTCCAAGTGGACAGTCGAACTGGGGTAGTATGATATTCAGTACCATCCCCGGACTGCGATCAAAACCCAAATTCTGGCAGACTTCATTATGGAGTTCGTCTCGCCAAGCTCGGCTCCGACCCAGCCCGGCACGGAACTGGGGGGCATAGGGCATGAGCCTGAAGTCACCGAGGTCGAACAAGCTCCCGCCTCGGCATGGAAGGTCTTTGTTGACGGTTCGTCCACCTCCAAGCGAGCTGGCACCGGCATAGTCCTCCAATCGCCAATGGGACTGGTGATAGAGCAAGCCTTCACCTTGGACTTCAAAGCAACAAACAATGAAGCAGAGTATGAAGCACTGATAGCAGGGTTGAGCAGCGCCCAAATCCTCGGAGCCCAGCACCTGGTGATCTTCAGCGACTCGCAACTGGTAACTAGCCTGCTCGCTGGAGACTACCAGGCCAGGGACGACAGGATGGCGGCCTACTTAGCCCTCGCGAAAAAACTGCTCTCTCATTTTCAGACAGCCGAGGTCAGGCAGATCTTTAGAGATACCAACACGCACGCTGATGCGCTTACAAACCTGGCCTCCGCTGTCGAAGCAGGAAAGAAAAGGACTGTCGAAGTTGGATCAATATCAAGATCAAGCCTAGAGCTCCACTCACCTCGGCAAGTCGTTTGTGTTGATCTCGGCCCGAGCTGGATGGACCCAATTGTCTCCTACTTGAGGGACGACCAGCTCCCCGAGGACAAGACTGAAGCCCATCGAATCAGACTCAAGGCAGCTCGATTCTGGCTTTCTCCCGAAGGCAAACTCTACAGAAAATCCTTCACGGGTCCCTACCTCCAATGCATCCATCCAACCAAGGTGGACAACTTCCTGTATGAGATCCATGAAGGAATCTGTGGCAGTCACATCGGAGGCCGATCACTGGCCTACAGGGTAATAAACCAAGGTTACTGGTGGCCCTACATGCAGAAGGATGCACATGTATACGACATGAAATGCGAGAAGTGCCAGAAGTTCTCCCACTCTCTTCATCAGCCAGCGCATGACCTGAGTCCCCTCTCTAGTCCATGGCCCTTCGCTCAATGGGGGCTGGACATTGTGGGGCCTCTCCATCGAGCTCCAGGGAACAAGAGATGGCTGATCGTTGCGACGGATTACTTCACGAAGTGGATAGAAGCTGAGCCGCTGTCCTCCATCACGGATAGGGACTCCAGGAACTTCATATGGAAGAACATCATAACGAGGTTGGGCATCCCCAGGACCCTGATTTCGGACAACGAGACTCAATTCGACTCCAAATCCTTCAAGGACTTCTGCCAAGGACATGGCATCAGAAACCATTACTCCACTCCGGCGTATCCACAGAGCAATGGCCAGGCTGAAATTTCTAACAAGATAATCCTGGATGGCCTGAAGAAGCGGTTAGACAAGGCAAAAGGGAGATGGGTAGAGGAGCTTCCCAGTGTGCTGTGGGCATACATAACAACTCCAAGGCGATCCACCTCGGCGACCCCTTTCTCTCTGGCTTACGGGATGGAGGCGGTCATTCCCTTGGAAATTGGCCTCCCCACCCTGAGGACAGAGTTGGTTGGCCAAGGACGAAATAAGACAAACTTGGCAATGGAGCTGGACCTAGCGGACGAGCGTCGAGAAGCAACAGCCCTACGACTAACTGACTATTAGCAGCGGCTAGCCAGAGGTTACAATGAAAAAGTCAGAGCTCCGAGATTACGCTAATCACAGCCATCAGATGGGACTAAGCATTCTCACGTGCCTCACGTGCCATCCGTGTGCCATCCACGTGGTACCAGACTCACCTCGGCTACCCGAATAGAGGCATCAGCCGAAGTCAGACAGGTCCGGGCCGCTAGCGCCGAGCTCGAACACCTAGGTGCCCACCTCGGTCGAAGGTGCCGGGACGAAAGCCGAAGCAAGAAGAGAATCTCCACTCACGCCCTTCGCCCCCCACGTCATCGGACGCGTGGAGGAATATGGGCACGAGCCAGTGAGACAGATGCGACATCCAGCCGTCCACAATCTTCGCCAGATCTCTGACAGGGCGGCATCCAGCGGCTGAAGCCAAATCAGGGCAAGGCCCGAGGGTGGATCCGATGGTACCCCTACCGCCAAAGGCGTCCAACACGATCTGGCCCAACATGACGCGCATTTAATGCGACATGGGCTGATCCGACTGGCATTAAATGCAAAGTGGGTTGGATTGGACCGCATTTATTACTTTGTGGGCTGATGATGACATCCCTATCAAAACACGGGTTCCATGCCAAAATATCATCCAAAATATCGTCCAAATCATCTATAAATAGAGCCTCATTTCACATGCAAGGTACGCACAATCCAAACCAGAGAGTCGTTACTCTGCCTCTTTTCTCCCTCTCCTTCCTTTGTTCCAGTTCATTCGCTGACTTAGGCATCGGAGAGCCTTGCGCCGCTCAGGCCAGGGTCCTCTGACCGTTTGCTCCTCCCTTTCAGGCTTTCAGGCAGCAGGTTATCTTCTTCATTTGGATAAGTCCTGTAAGGCACCCCGATTATTGTGGGTCATATTTTTCTGCACCTACAGTTCTCTCCTAAACCTAGTCAAGGAAGAGGCAGTGCGCTCTCTCTCTCTCTCTTGATATGTGTGTGTACGACTGTTTATTTGGTGAATGTTAAAGACTGTTTATTTGGTGAGAAATGATGAGTCCAAAGTCCAAACAGGTAAACCCAGAATTGCAGTCCAACAAATCTATTAGGCCCCCAATTACTTAGCATGGTTTTTATTCAATTTGTTATTTTTGCTAGATTAGATTAGTGGCGGGGGAGTAGTGATTCTAACAAGAGGACCATGGATCAATATATGACCGGTAGTGTGAGAAAGTGGTGCCTTGCCATTTAAGTATCAATGGTTTGGCATGAAGAGACTCATCTACTATAAATTACATTCAATCACATGCACTTACAACCACGAACCAACAATATATTTGGTAATAATTGTGAACTGTTTGGTTTAAGGTCACAACTCTTCTGACCATCCAATTGAACTCATGGGACTAAAGCTGTAGTCATGAAATATAAGCTACAGATAAGTAACAGATTCCTCTTATTTTGTCCATGACTTCCTCGCAGGAGTGTTTAAGATAGTCTCTTGAAATTGTGGACAAGCTCCCAGATAAGTATCTCTATAAAATTAGACATATATGTGTACCCTACAAAAAAAATCCATGCCCTAGCAACATAACATATGTTTCATCATGCAGATAAAGCTCAGCAAACCAAATAATCAATTCAAAATATGATTTGTGTGTTATCTATCCCAAAAAAGAGTAAAAGAAGAAAAAGATTCGCGTGTTTATAGGAGAATGAAGTAATGCAAAGGGAATGGAAGATCAGTAAGAAAAGTCTATTGATGAAAAATGATCTGCAAGATGAAAACTCACTATCTCTGACTGTGTGGGTTGATGTCAAAGAGTGAGCAAATAAATGCCTGAAAGATTTTCCAAATTTGAACAAATCTATGAGCAATCATAATCAAACCATTTTTACTAATTGGTCCAAGACAGTTTACCCCAGCAAAAATCAGTTTTTTTTTTTCCATCACACATGATATCCTCCACATATGCAAAGTGCACCCATTAACAAGGTATTCAAGTTCTTCAGAAGCCTTTTGTACCAAGAAATTAGAACTAAATTGTTCATTGAGGTCATGATTAAGATGTCCACCAGCTGTCTACACTGAGGTTTCATCTTTTTCTTCCTTCACTTTTACCCAGGAAAAAATTATTTTCTTCCTTCATGAATTTTTCCCTGTAGTTGACATTCGCCAATGCTTTCTACCATTGCAACTATTTTCTTCCAAATGAGATAACCAACAATTTTGGTATGTATATTTTCTTCACTTTCTGGGATCCTTTAGACCTCTACACTTTTCTTATCCAGGTATTAAAAAGTGCTCTCTTGGTTTTTGTTCATCATGGACTGGGATTATCTTTTCTCATCATCAACATCACTAATACCACAAGAAATCAAACAAATATAAACAAAAGAAAGAACTGTATAAATGTCCCTTCAATGAAAAATGAATACCCAACCATAATCATAGTAAATTAAATTCTAATAATGTAAGAAGTTCCACCTACATCTTGGATTTCTAGGGTAAAGACTTGGGCAAGCAACCAAAATCAAATCAACAGTTTCATCATCAACAACAAACAACAATAGATACTTTGAATATTCACATCAAGAAATGGAAAAAGAGAAGAGGGAGGAAGAAGAAAAGGAAAAAAAAAAGAGGAAAGAGGGAATGTGCAGTGAAGTGTAATGCAGTGGGAGTGTGATGCAGGGGAAGGTGGAAGAGACACTCAACTGTGAACGCGGTGTTTCTTCCTTGCGTGGATGGCCCCCTCTGGAATTCTGCGTCAACGTTCCTCTCGGCCTGATGGCCTTCTTCCCAGAGTTCCACGTGAATGGGGGTGCTACCTCAATAATTGGTTTTGTGACTGGAGATGATGATTCTCGTGGGGAGCTTTTGCGCAGGGTGATGGCCAGGGTGATGGCTTGCGTGGCGTTCTGATGGAGGACAAGTGGGTGTGAGGGCTGGAAAGGGCGATGGAGAGGGGATGAAGATGGTGATGATGTGGGTCTAGGGTGGTCGGTGTGTGCAGAGATGGCGATGGGGGAGGTTTCTGTGCAGGCTGAAGATGGTGATCGCTGGGAGATGGGATCTGGGGACGATGGGAGAGGGAGATGATAGGAGTGATCGAAAGGGAGAGATGGGGTGAAAGTGTTGGTTGGTGTGAAGAGATAGAGAGGGCTGGAAAGGGCGATGGAGTGGGCGCTGTTGCACAGAGATGGCGATGGGGGTACCAAATCCGATAGGGAGACGCTGCGACGGGGAGGGATCCGAGCGCGAGAGAGAGGGAGAGGGAGATGGAGGGAGAGAGAGAACCGGCGGTGGCGTCTCCGGCGCAACAGATCGTCCGGCGGTGGCGTGGCAGAGCGCGGGAGCAGGGAGCAGGGCGCAGGAGCGATTTCTACAACAGAGAGGGTGAGGGAGAGGAAGGGAGAGGGAGAGGGAGAATCAGTGCAAGAGATTGGGAGAGGGAGAGGGAGAGGGAGAGTGCTGAACGCAGGAGCAGGGCGGGAGCAAGGGAAAAAATGGGGGAAAGGGAAAACTAAAGAAAAAAGGGTTTCTAGGGGCATTTTACGAGTGGGCTTTTGCGACCGCCTATAGCGGTCACTAATGATGCTATTTGCGGCCGCCACAGGCGGCCGCCCGCGTTTTGGTGAGCCAAAACTCATATTTCTAGTAGTGAAGTCTCCAGAGCCCGGGTTTTGTGCCCGGGCTCTGGCATGGCTCCCAGGAGGCCGTTGGATCCCATTTGAATTTGGGATCCAACGGCTCCCTTGGGAGCCGTGCCAGAGCCCGGGCACAAAAATCCGGGCTCTGTATCACGGCTCTTCATTACAAGGAAGCCTTCTTTATACCTACTAGTGTAATAGGCCTACGTTCGAAATATTATAATTAATTATATGAATATTATATGAAAAAAATAATTAAGATTTTATGTAGAAATATTCATAAATATTTAAATAAATTATAAATGAATATTAACAAATAACATATAATACAAACACAATTAAAATCGAAATGATCTAATATGTGACATTGAAAGAACGCCAAGTCAGCGAAAATGGAAAAGTTGAAGAGTTATTATGAATAATATAACATATGATGAAGAAGAAAATATATAAACAATAATTAATTTGAATTATTGATGGTACGAAGAGTGAATTAATTTATAAAAATTGCTCATGCTTGAAAGATTATCTATTACCTGGTCCAAAATCTTGATTTACCGCATTTTATTGTTCCTTCAATTCTGCATATTTGCTATTTAGTTAAATTAGTAAATGTAAGTGATAATAAAAAAAAATTGTGATAAAGATAGAAATTACTCATCTGAGAAATCTTACAGACTTGACAGATCTTAGGGGAAGATCAAGTAAATAGTAGAGATTTTAGGACTGTGATTTGATTATATTTGTGCTTAGGCATAAATTGAGTGTCAATTTCAAAACTCAATGTGGGTTTTGAAATTAACTGGCATCCACAATGGGCCCCATAGATTGGTCATACCGAATATTGAAAGGAAAATAAGGAGAAAAAATCAGCAAAATACAGCTTATGAAAGTGACCTCCATAAATTATGAGTTTGGAAAAAAAAAGTTTGGCTTTCATAATGGGAGCCACAAATATTTTGCTCTAGTACCACAGATATGCACCCAACGTAGGCCATCATAAAAAGAATTTTAATTTTCATTAGAAATATAAATAAATTATAAATGAATATTAATGTATAATTCATAATACAAACACAATTAAAAATGAATTTTAAAAACTAAGGATTTAATGGAAGAAATAAGTTAAATCATCTAATCGAATTATCTAATACGTGATATTAAAGGAACGGCTCAATTACATAGAATAACGGGTCAAAGAAAATGAAAAAGTTGAAGAGTAATTATGAATAATATAATATATGATGAGGAAGAATAAATTAATGCATAATGAGGGAAAGATATAGGAAAATAATAAGGAACAATATCACCGGTTTTGGTTTCCTCCTCTACCCCAATCCATCGATTAGCCAAGCATTGTAGAACAAGCAAGAATAAAGAAGGAAAAGGAAGATAAATCACTCAAATTCATCCCCGTGCCAAGTGTTGTACTCATGATCACCTCTAACTTGAAACTTCAGCTCTCCTCCAACATGCCTACATGCTTTTTGTGTATAACTTTTCTCAAATGGGGTTTTACCTTTAAATCTCTCCTAATTAAGCTCAAATGTGCTCAGCTCCTTCTAATTCCTACATAATAAGAAACGGGCTATAATTAGAACATTTAAGATGAAATAAAAATTAGCAAATTCAAATAAAAGGGTAGTTCTTAATATTATGCCATACATACATGCATGGTTAAAAAAATCGGCCGATACCGGTATTGGTATCACAGGCCAAAAAATCCCCAAAACATCGGTTCATCTCGGCAAAGATAACCAAAATATCGGTATTACCGATATCCCGGCTGATATTTTAAAAATATCGGCCAAGATGGTGTATGGGTCAAAAACCCTATTTTCTTATTTTTACTTTTTTCCTATTCTCCGATCTTCTTCTCCTCTCCCCTCATCTCCTTAGAGCAACCATATCTCCATAGCTCATTCCTCTTGCATATTTCCAAATTCCAACACTATTTCTTGAAGGAAACAATTTATTTGGTAAGAAAAAATCAACTTAACTCCATTATTATGTATTTTTTTTTATTTTTAGATAAAGCATAGAAATGAATGAACAAATCATTGGGTTTGTCACTTGTGTTGTGTTCTTCACTTAGAAGTTAGATCTGCACACTTTCATGCTATATCTCATACATTTTTGGGTGTAGAAAAATGGAGTTTTTTTTTTAAATCTTCTACTTTTTTAAAAAATAATTGTTGGAATAATTTTTATACTAAATAGTAAATACTATTTTTGATCATGAGCCAAAATAATAGTTTATATGAAATACTGGAGAAGACATCGAACTGTGACACAAACAGGACTCATAAATTAAGGTGGCCTATATTTTGATTTATTGTTGTTACTAATGGAAATAAATATTGTTTTCCAGCTTTTTCTAATATTCTGAATTTTTTTGGGTATTTTTGCGAATTTCTTTGGATTAAAAAAAAATCCACACTGCGATGGACCGATAACCGCGATCGATACTGATATCATATCAGTTTTTCGGCCAGGCCGATACCGCAACCGAAACCGCTATTTTAAACCATGCATACATATCATTACCCTTGGTGGGCTATCAATCGGAATAGTTAGAGGTTTTCTTTTGATGCCTTTTTGCCGACTTACATTTAAATGTTCTAAAAAATGCAGGAAAAATGAAAAATGAAATTAATTTTTTTCATGATTCCGTGGAAAATGACAGTGGGGAGGGAATGTGTCTCGGATTTAGTTTTCCACTGAATGTACAAAAGGTTGTTAGAAAATCCTTTTTTTTTACTGCTACACAAATGTGCCCTTTACGCAGTTACGTGATATAAAAAAGAAAAAAATAATGTATTTTCCCTTGAATCCTATGAATGCCCAGTGTCCGTGTCAAGGCAAAACTCGAATTTTAAGTTTTTGCCCCTCGATTTTCTTTCTAAAATTGGGATTATGGTAATTGTCAATTTTTCATCGTTTTGTATAAAAACCAAGGTCATATACATTGTCCATGCATCATACAGACTTCACGATCTCATCATCTACATCAATGTTCACCAAGTGACAATGATGGAATCTATTAGGTGAGAAATTTGAATTTTAAGTTTCTCATTTAGTTTCCTCTGTATATATTAGGATTTAGGATGATTGGGATAAAAAGATAAAAAATTTGTAACATGCCTATTGGTGCATTACCCAACTGACCTGTGAAAAGTTAGATTAAAAAAGAGGAAGTGCTTGCGGGCCAAGCGGGCCGTGCTTGCAGCCTGACCGTTGTGGACAGGTCGGCCCATTGTGTGTCGTGCCAAAATGGGCCAGTCGTTCCACATCCCTCGGCTCATGGCACGGGTCGTGTTTCGGCCGGCCTGGCCCATTTGACACCCCTAGGTACAACGGTATAATTATAAGCGTGAAAGGAGCTAAACGGATCAAAGTCAGGCCCAAGTGAACCCCAAGAGTTGGACTTTTAAGTGAATCTTATGTGGACTACGAGGGCATTGGAGATTTGGTGGGAACCTCTTAGGCGAGATCCAGAGTCTGCGTGGCTTTATGAACGAGAGCATAGTGGGCCCACCTGGGAGGAGGAGGTGGAACCAAGGAAAGGATGGGAAAGGGCTAAGCTAAGCTTGGATATAGGATCTGTAGATGCTAAAATTTGGTTGGTCGACTGACGAGCTGAACAGCACTGCTCGGTGAAGGATAGTCGAATGCTTTCTTTGGTTTGAGATGAGAATTCCTATATCTACAATAAAGGAATCATCAGAAGAACTCGATCGAATGTTCCGATCGAGAACTCTCTGATGATAAAGTCAGTGAGATTTTCATTATAAAAAAAATGATTGTCTCTTTTGTTTGTTCTCTGTTTGATACCTCCTTTCTGATCTTCATTTTTCTTTATATATTCTTGTCTTGATCTTTTTCTCTTCTTTCCTTACATTATTCTCCTTTATTCTCCATAATTTCTTTGCTTTATTTCTTCAAACTGAAGCCCCCATGAGGCTCCTGTCGTGTGCTGCTTTAACCCCCTAATTTATTCTTATAATTGCTGCTCTTTAATAATGTGTAACTGCCATATGACCGGTTTCTGAGTATCCATTGGGCCTGGATAGAGCTCCAGGTCAGGTCGGCCTTGATTTCGGCTTGACCCGAGGATATATTCGAATTTCTCCCTCCACAATTGCCCCCCAAGCCAGCGTTTTTCTCTCCATTTACCGAGGAAAAGGCGGGCTTGAGATGCCACGCGTCAAGCTAGGGCAATCTTGCACGTCAAGATCTGTCTCCAGCGAATTTCTTAACGTTATCCCTATTCTTTTTCTGGTTTTCATGTTCTTCTTCAATCTTATTTCGCAAGTTCTTCCCCTGTTTTGCTCTGCCTTGGCTTTCATCTCTCCAGACATTGCTTTTTCTAATCCGTTCAGTATTTTCCTCATTCAATCTGTGGTAAGCTTTTTCTCTTTTCATTCTCTTCTAACTTTAGATGGGGAATTTCAAGGATTTGCTCGACACTCCAGAAGGGATTTCTGATTTTAGAGAAACGTATCAGATTCCTCAGATGTTCAGATTTGCGCTCCTCGGACCGATGAAGCTCTTGATATTGGTTCCCAGGATGGAATGTGTAAGATCCCGACCCCCAATCCCTCTGTTTAGTATTGTTTTGACCGTGGTTTAGCTTTTTAAGCGAGATTTGAGTTGGTTTGACTTTGTCTTTGAGTTTGACTAGATTTTTTATAGCCTTGGAGATTTTAAAGACCGTTGACTTTAGTTTGACCCGGTCTTTGTAAAAATGTATTTTTGTGAGAAATTATTCTTAATGTAAAAATGTACTTTGAAAAAATTACAATTTTTGCTCTTTTTGACTCATTTTTTTGAGTTTAACAACTTTCATGCTTTGACCATTATGATTTGATGATCAGAAAATGCGTTTTTCGAGAAAAAAAAGGGCATAACTGACTTTTCACACTAAATCTGTCCATGAATTCCGAAAATTTCAGAAATTGGGGAAAATATACTTTTTGAGAAGTAGAAATTTCGCTGATCATTTTTGTCTTCTTTGTCGTTTTCATCCGGGACCCGCAAATGGTAGTTTCAGCCTTTGTAAGATTGGGGCCCATGGGACCCATCTCATTCAACTCTTTAAAGGGCAAATGGGTTTCTTCCCCATTCATTTTTCCTGCAACGATTCCAGCATGGGCTGGAATCATTCTTCTTCATTTCCAGCCACTCTCTCTCCTCTTGTATCTCTTCTTCTTGGATGCTAAATGGGGATTTGATCTCCAAGCTTTCGTCCCCACCTTCCAAGCTTTCCAAGGATGTATTTTTCAAGAGATTTGAGCTAGAGAAGATCCCTCTTTCAAGCCCTTCTTCTTTGTTTGAGCTACCAAAGGTTAGTAATGGTTTTCTTTTCATGAGATCTTGGTTTTTCAAACCTTTTGGAGTACTTTCTCACATATGCAAAGAGTTTTCGTGGAGATTTGAGGATGATTGATTTTTAGGGTTTCTCTTGGCTTATTTTGGGGCTTTTGTAGATGGAAGACTTTGAGACCCTAGAGCTTTGTTTGAGGAGTATTATTTCTCTCTTTTAGACTTGAGGCAAGTGGATTTTCAATTAATATGATGACTTCATCTTTTTGTTTCATTTTAT
This sequence comes from Litsea cubeba, assembly GCA_012931725.1. Lineage (NCBI taxonomy): Eukaryota > Viridiplantae > Streptophyta > Magnoliopsida > Laurales > Lauraceae > Litsea > Litsea cubeba. The sequence continues at coordinate 15,633,500 of CM022948.1, forward strand.
GATGTTTCATGCTATGTGCTAGTCTTCTTATGTTTCCTAGTTTTGCTTTGGGATAAATGGACTAATGTTGTGTGTGATTTTACTCATGATATTGTTTTACAATGTATTGGAAGTTTGTTTCTAACTTGGTCATCTTAAAATATAGCTTTCTTCTTGTCAAAGTGTTTATGCTCTAAGATTGGAGGAAAAAGTTTTGATTTAAAAGTGTTTGTAAGATTGAGTGGATGGATTATGAATGGTGGTTTGATGAGTTTGAGAAGCTCAAGGAAGTATGGAAACTTGTGAGAAAGGTTGAAGAAAGAAAAAAATCAGAAAAGGAAGGAGGAAGTGCAAATCTGCACTTCCAGAGGATTGGACAGGGCCCAGACCGCTCGAGCAACCCACTGGGCCGCTCGAGCGGACCAGGTTCTGTCTGGGCTTCGCTCGAGCGGGCCCTGGGTCGCTCGAGCGAGCCCAGACCTGTCCAGGGCCCGTTTCTGTGACTGTCGAGCTGTTCTTCTGGACTTTTCTTGGGGCCTGTTTGGGATGGTTTGTGGGCCATTTATAAACCTGTTTTAGGCCCATTTCACCCCATCTATCCTATTTGTTTTGAGGACCATTAATCTCTCTTTTTATGTCGAAGAGCCCATGGAAGTTTGAGGTTATTTGTGATACTTGGAATTTGTGAAATGGGAATGGGATCAATGAGAGAATGAGCGTATGTGAAGTTACCTGGGAATCTTTCAAGTCTCAATACACACTTTATCATTTAAATGTTGTGGATTTTCATTGGCATCAAACATACTCATTATTAATCAATGTTTAAAGGTTAAATGTGTATTGAGATGGTTCCTTGGTAAGTCATTAAGTCATTCACCACTATCCATTCCATTTCAAGTCAGAGAAAGTATATGTATTTGTATTCTTCGGTGAACTAATTTGAATAGCATCGGTGATTTGTTATAAAAATTATGTGGTTTTCCATGTTCGAAAGGAGTGATCGCATAGTTTTATACAAATTACTTTGATGTGCATTTGAGTGGTTTACCTTGGAAAATTCGTATGTTTTCTCCGAATCGATTTGAAAGGAGATTGGAGTGGTTCGCCACATTCGGGATTTCATCGATAAGATTAGTATTTTGAAAATAAAAACCTCGAGGCAAGACGGGGCCAGAGCTTTGTAGTGCAAGCCCATGAGCCAATGAGACTATGATTTCAAAAATAAAACCTCGAGGGAAGATGGGGCCAGAGCCTTGTGGTGTGAGCCCATGAGCCAAAGGGATTAGTATTTTGATTTTTATCGGTTCGAGTTTTGGAAACTAAAGGCACCACTAGGCTTAGGTCGCCTTGTCGGGCTGATTACCCGGCTTTGGATCTTTAATTTGTCCGCCAGCTGCAGCTTGGATTCTGTCTGTACCGACCATGGCAACGGTTTTTATCTGCCGGTCCCACGTGTAGTGGCTACGGTTCTGATTTTGATCTGCCGGTCCCATTTGTATGGCTACGGTTCTGATTCTATTTCCGGTCCCACGTGAAGTGGCTACGGTTCTGTCTGCTCTTGTTACTTCTGTAATAGGAGAATATAGCTATGTGTGGTTGCCTATGTTTTTTCTATCTTATGATTCTTATTTGTTTATACTCATTATATTCTTGGAATTTGTTAATGTTTATGATATCGATCTTTCATCGTATTGTCTCTATTATTCAGGATTTTAAATGTATTTCCAACTATTAAATTTTTTTATGCAGGCTACTATCTTTTCGAGATATTCATACTTCAGAGATTGTTCATTTATTTGCTTTGACATTTATGTTCGGTCTTTCGATCGTTTTATCATGATTTACTGCTATTATTGTTTAGACTCTTTAAACGGATTTATAATGATTCTATAAGGTTTTATAAGGGCCCATATTACATATTACTTGTTTATTTGCTTGCCAGACCGTCGTGTCTGACCCTGTTTGTTTGGTGCCAGATTCCTCTCTTTTTGTTTTTAGGTGTTTAATCGGAGGAGGCGGTGGAGCCGCCGGTCTGACGTGAGAGGCTGCCCGTTGATATCATATAGATGTCAAGTTTGGCACCGAAGCTCGTAATATCACTTGGGGTAGTATGTTATTTAGTGGTTTATTTGTATGGCTTTGTTAACCTTGGTCATTGGGTTTGTAATTAAAACATTTGTTAATTGTAATTTGAATATGGGAAATAAATAGTCTTGTTTCTACCAGCTCAGTGTTCTTTGGATTATGGTTTGTGCCAGTCTGCTTATGTGATGGCTTTATGATATTGGTTACATGCGACACGGAAACCGATGGCCACGGATTCTGATTCGTAATACCATGTTTAGCTTTCGCGAAAATATACTCTGATCGTGATGGAATTTGAATATCCTCATTCACGCGGATCTTGAGAAATATAACAAAAGTTTCAAATTTATCCCAAAAATTCGCATCCCGAGGTCGGATCACTGCCGGGCCTGGTTTCAGGGTGTGACAGATTGGTATCAGAGCTGGTTAGTTTCTAGGAAATAAAATACTCTAGAGACATTAAGACGTGTGGTGAGGATTCGTTAGATTGTGTCGATTTGCTTTCTCTTGTCTTCATTTCTTTGAATTTGAGTCTGCTTTTCTTTCAGTTCGGGAGACTTTGCTTGTCTTTTCTTTTAGTTCTTATTGTTGGGAGATTTGGATGACCAAATTTCCTCCTTAGTGGTGGAGAATTTAAAGTCTCCATACTCTTGTTCAGTGTCTTTTGTCTGTGCTTGTGTCGGAGACTGAGAACCCTGTGGACTTAGTATGTTGTTTTCGGAGAACATCGGCAGATTTTCAGCCTTTCAGCATCTCCATTGTGGTTAATGAGCGAAGACGTGTGCATTTGCCCGCCAAAGTAGGACATGAGCAGTATTCGAAGATCCCCTCTCAGCTAATTGAAGATCATCATGCAACGCACCAAGGTAAGTAATTATGGATTTCTGGGTGATCCCAGACCATCTTCCAAGATGGAGGACTGTAAGAGGCATTTCAGCTATTGATCTTACGAAGGGAGAAGTGATTCTTAAGTAGTAAGGTTGGAAGTTAGTACAAGAAACTCAGGGATTTTCCAGATTCAATGAGCCTTGTCATAGTTTTGGCTGAAAATTTTCGTAACTTGCAGCTTAGCCAGTATAGTTGATTCAGCAGGAATACCAAGTGGATGGTTAGTTGTAGTCAAGAAAATTCTCGGTGGCAAAGGAAACGTTGTGGGCTTTACCGACTTACAGGATAATGGATTGGACAACATGCAGATGCAAGTGAATACCTCAGTTATGGTGATATCCATTTCTTGGTGAGAATGATTATCGTGATGTTTTCATCTTTTGTTATGTTTTTCATTAATGTCTATGATTTATTCTTGTTTCGTTTAAACAATGGATTATGTTTAATCTTCTTAAGATATTGTTTTACAATGATCTTGAGATTTTGCTCTCGTTTTAGTTTTCTTAAATGTTGACATCTACATTTCGAAACCTTAGTAATTTCAAAGTTTTGTATATGTTTGGTTGGAAATGGATGGATGTTTTTAATGATAGATTGTAGAGGCTAGTGAATAAACTGATCTTTAAAAGTAAATAACAAAAAGTGGTGTTTCTTTTTCGAAAGCATAGTGTGAAATTTCTATTTCATTGATTCATTTCCTTTGACAATGCCAGATGAATTTCTTAAGGGTTTTTGTGTCCAGATTATATGCAGATTTCCTACCTCTGTTTTAACGCTCAACTTTGTTTAGATCTCCACAGGATTTTTATGAACAAATGAGTTCATATTTCAACAAGGTTTAGTGTTTAACTAACACTCAGATTTTTGCAGATTTTCGCAAAGTTTAATGTATGGTCATACTACATGAATTTGATTTATTTTGAAATCTTGATTTGAAATTGACAAGTGTTTCAATGATTTGTTTGGTTATGAAAATATGAATTTCAAAATGAATAATGTTATTTCATACTTAGACTTTGATAAAATTTATTTATTAAGATTTATTTGACAATTTGGAGGTTCGGTTTCCACTATGTTTTAAAATGATGAAATTCAACTAAGTAATAGTCTTAGTCCTTATGTTTAAGATTTTAAGATTTGTTTTGCATCGAATGGAATGAGTGGTAATAGCTTATGGTTGGAGTTAGGAAGTGTATGAATTGAAGGGTTGATGGATGTCAGGAGGTGTACTGGTTCAGTTGGAAACAAAGTTGGATCTATGAGAGAGTAAACATCATTCAAGACTTGGATTGAAAGTTTCAACTTATCCGGGAATGATGCCAGCTTGGCAGGTTTATTTGGTTGATAACACAGTATCAGGTAAGAGATCAAGAGTAGCAAACAGATGGAATCAGATGTGGGCAGGAATCCTGAGTACGGCAAAGAAAGATTTGGAATATGGAGTTATGAACACAGATTGGAATTCCAAGGTCGGCTTTACATGTCAAGGGTAGAAGACTTGAGGAGTGAAATCTGAAGAGACAAGCCATGCGAAGTTTCGACACAGAACAGCTCAGCAGGTTATGGCAGTTTAACATTTGGTTTATGGTAGTGTGACATCTGAGTTGTAGCAGACCAAGTCAGTGACGGGAGACCTATAGAATTTGGAGTTTGTGATTTCAGAACGAAGAAGGATTGATGGTATTCTTGGAGGCCAGAAGCTGATGATGCATTCGAGAAACATAGCTAGAGCAAACATATGGAATTCCAGAATTTTTGGGGATGAAGATTTGTCAGTGAAGGCATGTCTACGGTCACATCTTTGTACGAGCGTCAGGGACACCGTGTACAGCTTTGTAGGACTTAAGGCACAGAATTCCAAGCTGATAAGAAGAGACAGAACTTGCAGTTTCTTGGACCGACAGTGACGGACGAGGTAAGTAAAATAAATGATCCATTACAGGAACGACAGATGACATCAAGGATGATTAGAAGAAATGTTGAACACCAGTTTAGTCGGAGAAGTATGTTTTTGAACAGATAGGTGGAATAGTTTGAAGCCTTCAACTGAATCAGAATGTTGTTGACCATGCATCTCAACGTCAAGTTTGATCGGAGGGTATCTCAGTTGCCGAGGTTTAGCGTAGGGTGTCAGTGTTTTCTTTTGTCTTTTGGGTTTTTGATTTTTAATTTGGTTTAGACCATTTGGAGGACCAAATGGGTTCTAAGGGGGGGAGGATGTAAGATCCCGACCCCCAATCCCTCTGATTAGTATTGTTTTGATCGTGGTTTAGCTTTTTAAGCGAGATTTGAGTTGGTTTGACTTTGTCTTTAAGTTTGACTAGATTTTTCATAGCCTTGGAGATTTTAAAGACCGTTGATTTTAGTTTGACACGGTCATTGTAAAATGTATTTTTGTGAGAAATTATTCTTACTTTGAAAAAATTACAAATTTTGCTCTTTTTGACTCATTTTATTGAGTTTAACAACTTTCATGTTTTGACCATTATGATTTGATGATCAGAAAATGCGTTTTTTCGAGAAAAAAAGGGCAAAACTGACTTTTCACACTAAATTTGTCCACGAATTTCGAAAATTTCAGAAATTGGGGAAAATATACTTTTTGAGAAGTAGAAATTTCGCTGATCGTTTTTGTCTTCTTCGTCGTTTTCATCCAGGACCCGCAAATGGTAGTTTCAGCCTTTGTAAGATTGGGGCCCATGGGACACATCTCATTCAACTCTTTAAAAGGGCAAATGGGTTTCTTCCCCATTCATTTTTCCCTGCAACGATTCCAGCAAGGGCTGGAATCATTCTTCTTCATTTCCAGCCACTCTCTCTCCTCTTGTATCTCTTATTCTTGGATGCTAAATGGGGATTTGATCTCCAAGCTTTCTTCCCCACCTTCCAAGCTTTCCAAGGATGTATTTTTCAAGAGATTTGAGCTAGAGAAGATCCCTCTTTCAAGCCCTTCTTCTTTGTTTGAGCTACCAAAGGTTAGCAATGGTTTTCTTTTCATGAGATCTTGGTTTTTCAAACCTTTTGGAGTACTTTCTCACATATGCAAAGAGTTTTCATGGAGATTTGAGGATGATTGATTTTTAGGGTTTCTCTTAGTTTATTTTGGGGCTTTTGTAGATGGAAGACTTTGAGACCCTAGAGCTTTGTTTGAGGAGTATTATTTCTCTCTTTTAGACTTGAGGCAAGTGGATTTTCAATTAATATGATGACTTCATCTATTTTGTTTCATTTTATGATGTTTGAGGAGTCTTCTTATGTTTCCTAGTTTTGCTTTGGGATAAATGGACTAATGTTGTGTGTGATTTTACTCATGATATTGTTTTACAATGTATTGGAAGTTTGTTTCTACCTTGGTCATCTTAAAATATAGCTTTCTTCTTGTCAAAGTGTTTATGCTCTAAGATTGGAGGAAAAAGTTTTGATTTAAAAGTGTTTGTAAGATTGAGTGGATGGATTATGAATGGTGGTTTGATGAGTTTGAGAAGCTCAAGGAAGTATGGAAACTTGTGAGAAAGGTTGAAGAAAGAAAAAAATCAGAAAAGGAAGGAGGAAGTGCAAATCTGCACTTCCAGCGGACTGGACAGGGCCCAGTCCGCTCGAGCGACCCAGTGGGCCGCTCGAGCGGACCAGGTTCTGTCTGGGCTTCGCTCGAGCGGGCCCTGGGTCGCTCGAGCGAGCCCAGACCTGTCCAGGGCCCGTTTCTGTGACTGTCGAGCTGTTCTTCTGGACTTTTCTTGGGGCCTGTTTGGGATGGTTTGTGGGCCATTTATAAAACTGTTTTAGGCCCATTTCACCCCATCTATCCTATTTGTTTTGAGGCCCATTAATCTCACTTTTTATGCCGAAGAGCCCATGAAAGTTTGAGGTTATTTGTGATACTTGGAATTTGTGAAATGGGAATGGGATCAATGAGAGAATGAGCGTATGTGAAGTTACCCGGGAATCGTTCAAGTCTCAATACACACTTTATCATTTAAATGTTGTGGATTTTCATTGACATCAAACATACTCATTATTAATCAATGTTTAAAGGTTAAATGTGTATTGAGATGGTTCCTTGGTAAGTCATTAAGTCATTCTCCACTATCCATTCCATTTCAAGTCAGAGAAAGTATATGTATTTGTATTCTTCGGTGAACTAATTTGAATAGCATCGGTGATTTGTTATAAAAATTATGTGGTTTTCCATGTTCGAAAGGAGTGATCGCATAGTTTTATACAAATTACTTTGATGTGCATTTGAGTGGTTTACCTTGGAAAAATTTGCATGTTTTCTCCGAATCGATTTGAAAGGAGATTGGAGTGGTTCGCCACATTCGGGATTTCATCGATAAGATTAGTATTTTGAAAATAAAACCTCGAGGCAAGACGGGGCCAGAGCTTTGTAGTGCGAGCCCATGAGCCAAAGAGACTATGATTTCAAAAATAAAACCTCGAGGCAAGGTGGGGCCAGAGCCTTGTGGTGTGAGCCCATGAGCCAAAGGGATTAGTATTTTGATTTTTATCGGTTCGAGTTTTGGAAACTAAAGGCACCACTAGGCTTAGGTCGCCTTGTCGGGCTGATCACCCGGCTTGGGATCTTTAATTTGTCCGCCAGCTGCAGCTTCGATTCTGTCTATACCGACCATGGCAACGGTTTTTATCTGCCGGTCCCACGTGTAGTGGCTACGGTTCTGATTTTGATCTGCCGGTCCCATTTGTATGGCTACGTTCTGATTCTATTTCCGGTCCCACATGTAGTGGCTACGGTTCTGTCTGCTCTTGTTACTTCGGTAATAGGAGAATATAGCTATGTGTGGTTGCCTATGTTTTATCTGTTTTATGATTCTTATTTGTTTATACTCATTATATTCTTGGAATTTGTTAATGTTTATGATATCGATCTTTCATCGTATTGTCTCTATTATTCAGGATTTTAAATGTATTTCCAATTATTAAATGTTTTATGCAGGCTACTATCTTTTCGAGATATTCATACTTCAGAGACTGTTCATTTATTTGCTTTGACATTTATGTTCGGTCTTTCGATCGTTTTATCATGATTTACTGCTATTATTGTTTAGACTCTTTAAATGGATTTATAATGATTCTATAAGGTTTTATAAGGGCCCATATTACATATTACTTGTTTATTTGCTTGCCAGACCGTCGTGTCTGACCCTGTTTGTTTGGTGCCAGATTCCTCTCTTTTTTTTTTTAGGTGTTTGATCGGAGGAGGCGGTGGAGCCGCCGGTCTGACGTGAGAGGCTGCCCTTTGATGTCATATAGATGTCAAGTTTGGCACCGGAGCTCGTAATATCACTTGGGGTAGTATGTTATTTACTGGTTTATTTGTATGGCTTTGTTAGCCTTGGTCATTAGGTTTGTAATTAAAACACTTTTTAATTGTAATTTGAATATGTGGGAAATAAATAGTCTTGTTACTACCAACTCAGTGTTCTTTGGATTATGGTTTGTGCCAGTCTGCTTATGTGATGGCTTTATGATATTGGTTGCGTGCGACACGGAAATCGATGGCCACGGATTCCGAGTCGTAACACCATGTTTAGCTTCCGCGAAAATATACTTTGATCGTGATGGAATTTGATTATCCTCATTCACGCGGATCTTGGGAAATATAACAAAAGTTTCAAATTTATCCCAAAAATTCGTATCCCGAGGTCGGATCACTGCAGGGCCCGGTTTCGGGGTATGACAGAATGCCTTTTCCGACCATCGCTATCATGGAGGGTGGTGTTAGGTTTCCATTAGATCCTTTGCTGGTTCTCTTCCTTTCTTTGACCAATCTTTTTCCTACCCAATGCTCTCCCAATCTTTATCGCATTGTTATGGGAGTATCTGCACTGAATAAGCTGCTCGGCACGAGCCTTGGTGTTTTTGATATTCTGTCTTGCTATATGTTGGTACCTCTAGATAGTAGCAAATCTGTGTTTTATTTGAAATCTAGGGGCTTAGACAAGCTTTTGGTTCATTACCTTCCTGACTCCAATAAGTCTAGTAAGGGTGATTTCGTCATCGTAAATGGAAACTGGGAAACGCTGACCATGTGGGACGGGATTGTACTAACAGTTCCTCGATCCCTAGGGTCCCCAGGTCGGACCCCCTCCTCTTTTATGTTTGTTTGCTTGATTTCTTCTTCTCCCCCTTTTTTATTATCTACTTCTCTCCTTTTTAAAGATGCATCGATTAATCATGGGCTTCCATCTTTTGTTCGGAGCGAGGAATTAAATCGAGTGTTTGAATATCGTGGTTCTGCTGAGCTTCGTGGTTGGGGCCGAGCTGCCCATGTGTTGCTCGGATACGTTCGGACGTACAACCATTTTCTAGCAGTTCCTTCTTGGCATCAATCACTGGCATCCGACCCTATCAAGCGTAGGAAGGTTCCTACCATAAAGCCTTCCAGATCCACAAAAGCAAAAGCTATTTCCAACGTTCAATCTTCTGCTTCTCTTCAATCTCTCGTTCCCGTTCAGTCTATTGAACAGACTTCTTCTGCTCGCAAAACTTCTTCCCGCGAGTCTTCTTCTTCAGCTGAGCGACAAGGAACCCCCGTGCTACATATTTCTGATACTTCTTCATCTGATATCAAGACTATTTCTCCGACAATGTCCCGCAAGTCAAAAAGTCTTTTTAAAAGCTTGGGCGATCTTCCGATGACTAGGACCGAAAAAATAAGGAAAGCTCTTTTGCCCGGTCCCTCCTCTGTCTTAGGTAAGAGAGCTGCCCCCGAGCCCCAGCATGAGCCCTAAATTTTAGAAATTGAAAAAGATTCGGTTAAATCTGGTGAAGCTGCCAACCTATCTTCTTCATGGTTGGGGGATATTCCCTTCTCATCGATCGTCTCCATAGCCAAGTCTATCGTCTGGTTGGAAGACTTCTCGTGGCATTTCTCGGGAGAAAGGACCATCTTTAAGTGAAGGCATTTCGGGATCTCCAACTTTGGCTATGATTATGGGCAAGTCTGCTCTTCTTCCTTCTGATATGAGTTTGCATCGCACCTTATCGGCTGATGAGCTGGTGGCTACAGGAGTTCAACAATGTTTTCTAGTAGGTTGGCTTAAGGTTATTCGACCTCTTTCTTCTTGAAATCTCTAATTCTCTCTATTTTATTTTCAGGGTGTGCAAAAATGGTTTGCTGTTTCTGAGCATTTGGGGAAGTTGCATAGACATTTGAAGGGCCTGGAAAAAGAACTGGCAGAAGCTAAGACTGCTCGGCGCCAAGCTGAATCTAATGCTGACATCCTTCTGAAGACTGCTAAAGCTGCTGAATCCCAGGCTGTTATTGCGAAGAGTTACCTCACTGTAATTGAGATAGAGCCTGAAGACATGCGTGCCAAGCAAGCCGAGTTTGAAGAAACAATTGAGAAGGTCAAAGTCGAGACTAGAGAGGCTACGGAGAAGCTTAAGGATAGTCAGTTTGAGGAAACTAATGCAATTTATTTACAGCAGGTTGAGCAGATCAAAGTTATTGTGTTCAAGCGGGGTTATGATGTGGCTCTTGAAGATGCCACAGTCCTAGAAGATTCTCCTTTATGGAATAATTACATATCCGAACAAGCTTCCCCTCCATCTTCACCTGCTAAGCCTCAATCTCAAATTCAAGCTGATGACGTCAATCACCTACTGGAGGGGATGGGGGTGAGGTTTCTACTGCTGTCCAGCCATCCTCAGCTTCTATTGTCGAGATGCTTCCTTCAGCTTTGATGCACCTGAATAGTTTATTTTAGAAATCATTTTGTCCAGACTTTTGTATGGCAGTTCTGCCAACCTATTTGCTCTGGTTATGAGCATGAAACTTTTACTTTTGAAAGATCTATTATACCTAACCTGTGGGCTGATATTATCAATGCCAATGATATGTTTTCTTTTACTGCGACATTGTATTGCATTTTTTGTGTTGCCACTGTCAGTACTTTCCGACTCACTTTTTAGCCTAACGCTCGCATCGTCATGCCTAGCAATTAGAAAAAAAGGAGATCAGTGCGACACACCTAGTTTGGGCTCTTCCTAGTTAGGTTTTTTGATCCTTCGGAATGAAATAGTGGGTGCTAAGCTGCCCCTCATTTCTCAGGCCTTGGCCCTTTTTACCTTTGCAAGGTTGGTCCTAATAGGGTTTGTCCCATAATGGGTCCTCAGATGAATTATTCCGTCTGGCCTTATCCTTGGTACATGAGTTTTGGCGAAGAGATGATAATATTCCAATATTATTGCTGCCACAGTAGAGATTCATAAGTCCGAGGTGTATATAACCGAGATGCTTAAGCCAAAGGTGAAATACAAAATATGTAAATATTCAACTTCTTTGGCAAGATCATTTTATTCATATACAATGCTTAGAAATAGAAATTTTTCAGATTTGCAATGTTCTATGGCTTTGCCAGAGCCAAATGATAAGCTCCTGTTCCTCTAACCGAAGTGACTTTGTATGGACCTTCCCAGTTTGGTCTAAGTTTTCCATGGCTGGGATCTTTTGTATTTGGAAGTACCTTTCTCAAAACTAGGTCGCCAACCTTAAATGTTCGTGTTCGAACCTTCTTCTTATAATTTCAAGCTAACCTCTGCTGGTAGGCTGCTAATTTGATCAAGGCTAGATCCTTCAGCTCTTCAATCATATCCAGCTGTTTGGCAATCCTCCCTTTGTTGTGTTCATGATCATAAGCCTCTGTCCTCATGGTCGACAATTCAATTTCTAAGGGAATGACAGCTTCCATTCCATATGCAAGGGAAAAAGGAGTTTCTTCCGTTGATCTTCTTGGAGTTGTTCTATATGCCTATAGGACACTGGGGAGTTCATTCACCCATCCTCCTTTTGCTTCATCTAGCCTCCTTTTAATTCCATCCAATAAAGTTTCATTGGAACTTTCTGCTTGGCCATTACTTTGTGGATAGACTGGGGCTGAGAAATGATGTCTAATACCATACTTTTCACACAGGCTTCTAAATATTTTTCCTTCAAATTGTTTTCCATTATCTGTCACCAATGCTTTTGGTATGCCGAATCTAGTGATGATATTTCTCCATACGAACTGCTTGGCGTCGCTTTCTCGAATATGAACAAGGGGTTCGGCTTCTATCCATTTAGTAAAATAATCAGTGGCAACAATTAAGAATTGATGATTACCTGCTGATCTTGGCATAGGTCCTACTATATCAATTCCCCATTTATCGAATGGCCATGGGCTTATGATTGAGTTCAGCAGCACGGCTGGCTGATGAATATCTTTTCCGAAGCGTTGACATTTCTCACATTTTTGTACAAATTTGAGAGTGTCCTTTTGCATATAGGTCCACCAGTATCCTTGTGACATTGTTCTATGTGCCAAGCTTCTTCCGCCGATGTGTCCACCGCAGGATCCTTCATGAATTTCCCATAACAGGTCTTCTACCTTGGTCGGACTTACACATTATAAGTATGGTGCCGAGTATGATCGTCTGTACAATTGACCTTCTGGCGACAACCAAAACCTAGCAGCTTTTCTTCTGATTTTGTAGCTTTCCTTTCCATCTTCTGGGAGTAATCCATTCTTCAGATATTCGGCTATTGGCGTTATCCAATTTCGGCTTTCCGATTCCTGTCCAACACACATGATCTGTTGGATTCCTATGCTCGGTGTTGATTGAAAATCAACGAGGATGTCTCTCCTTAGCTCGGATTTTATCGCCGTTGCTAGGCTAGCTAAGCTGTCAGCATGTGAATTTTCTTCTCGACCAATCTGCTTGATTTTGACGTTGCCGATCTGCTGGATAACGCGTTGTGCTTCTCCGACATATGCAACCATCCGATCATCACGAGCTGTATTCTCCATTCAGTTGATTGGCAACTAGTTGGGAATCGCAGTGAATTATGAGTTTTATAATTCCAAGATCTTTTGCAGCTCGGAGTCCCGATAAGAGGGCTTTATATTCTGCCTCATTATTTGATGCAGTAAAGCCAAGGGTCACAACCCTTTCAATAGCTACTCCTTCTGGCGTGATAAATACCATACCAGCTCCTGAACCCCTAGAATTAGATGCACCATCAACATACAACAGCCAACTCTCATTAGCTTCCAAGCTGGCTTCTTTTTGCCTCAATTAGTCTTTATGAGTAAATTCGGCAATGAATTCTGCTACTATCTGTCCTTTTATGGCATTTCTTGGAGCTATCTTTATATCATGCTCGCCAAGCTCTATTGCCCATTTGACCATACGTCCTGACAGGTCGGCTTTCTGCAAGATGGCTCTTAATGGATGTTCAGTCAGGACCTTAATTGTGTGAGCTTGGAAGTAATGACTGAGCTTCCGTGCTGCACTCACCAATGCTAAGGCGAGCTTTTCCAGAGGTAAATATCTTGTTTCAGCATCTAACAAGGTTTTGCTGATAAAATATACAGGCAAGTGCTGCTTTTCTTGGTCTCTCATCAAGGCTGCGCTGACTGCATGCTCAGATACTGCCAGATATAAAATCAACTCTTCTCCTGGACTTGGAATAGAGAGCGCAGGTGGGGAGCGCAAATACTGCTTGATCTGTGCTAAGGCCTTGTCACATTGCTCGTCCCATATGTTATCTGCTTTTTTCTTGGGGGCGAGGAACATTGGTCGGCATTTATCCGAGCTTTTTGATAAAAAGAGATTTAAGGCTGCGAGCATACATGTTAACCTCTGTACCTCCTTTCTTGAGCTTGGTCGATCAATGTTCTGTACGTCTTTGATTTGATCGGGGTTGGCTTCGATTCCTCTCTGGGTTACAATTTAACCTAGGAATTTTCCGGAGCTGACACCAAATGAACATTTCGAAGCATTTAACCTGAGTTTATATATTCGAAGAATCTTGAAGACCGAGCTCAAATCTTGCTCATGTGTAATTCTTTCTTTGCTCTTGACTACCATGTCATCAATGTAAGCTTCTACTGTTTTTCCAATCAGGTCTTGAAATATTTTAGCCATCAACCTCTGGTATGTGGCCCCCGCATTCTTGAGGCCAAATGGCATTCTATTGTAACAATATGTGCCTTTTGGAGTTATGAATGTTGTCTTTTCTTGGTCGGCCTCTTCCATTGCAATCTGATGATATCCTCGGTAAGCATCTAAGAAGCTCATTCGTTCATGTCCAGCTGTAGAATCGACAACCTGATCAATTTTTGGGAACGGGAAGCTATCTTTCGGACTAGCTTTATTCAGATTGGTGAAGTCTACACATACTCTCCATTTTTAATCCTTATTCGGCACAACGACCGTGTTAGATAACCATTCTGGATAATGGACTTCTCGGATTGCATTTGCCTCCAATAACTTATCAACTTCTTCACAAACTGTTGTTCGGCGCTTTGGCGCGAGCTTTCTCTGCTTCAGCATCACTGGCTTTGCGCTTGGATCTGCTCCTAGTTTATGGCTAATAACTGTCGGGTCGACCTCAGGCAATTCGTATGGAGTCCAAGAAAATAAAAACTGAGTTTTGATTAAGAAACTGGATCAGATTCTTCTGCTCTTCTTCAGATAGTGATGTGCCAATCATCCAATATCTGTCTACATCCCTCCCATGCATAGCGATCTTTTTTAGTCCTTCAACTGCTGGGGTGTTCAGGTCGAAAAATAGTTTATCTGCCTTGATCCAACCTGAAGTTGATTGCTATTTGAGATCGGTACTCTTGCTCGGACCAGTACCTACATCATCCATATTTCTCACTTTTCCTTTTATTGCTGTGATCAGACAACTTCTAGAGATAGCTTGGTCTCCTTTGATCTCCATGATTCCCTTCTGTGTTGGGAAACGTAACCTTTGATGGAAGATCGATGGTACTGCTCTCATACGATGAATCCATGTTCGTCCCATGATGGCGTTATATGGGGATGGCACATCCACCACTAGGAATTCCACATCTAAACGAATAGGACCTGCTCCCACCTGAATCGTTATAACTCCAAGAGGATGTATTGCCTAGCCACTGAATCCGAACAAATGAATTGAGGTCGGCTTTAGGTCTGAATGTTTTAGACCGAGCTTTTGAAATAGTTCGGCGTACATTATTTCTGAGGAGCTTCCAAGATCGATGAGCATTCTTCGGACATCAAATTCTTGTATTCGAAGAGTGAGCACGAGGGCATCGTTATGGGACTGAGCCACGTCTCGAAGGTCTTCATCGGAGAAAGAAATCTCCGTCTTGCTATGTCCAAATTTGCTGACCAATCTTGGTCCAGTATCTACTTGGTATACCTCCTTCAAATGTGCAACCATCTTTTTTTGTACTCGGACAGATTGGGTTGTGACTTCTGTTGGATTTATTGCCCCATGCACCACATCTATTACTCCCACAGGTCGTTCATCATCTGCAGCTTTCTTGAAATCTTTCCGATCTGAGCCTTCTTTACTCTTCTTTGAATTCATCTCCTCTACATATTCTTTTAGGTGACCATCTCTGACTAGATCTTCTAGATGTTGCTTGAGCATCCGACAATTTTCTGTCAAATGACCATTTTCCCGATGGTAGGAACACCATAAGTTAGGATTCCGGCGTCCGGGGTCGCTGATCATCTTCGGAGGTCTTTTGAAAAACGGCTTATCTTTTATTTGAGTGATGATTCTATATATTAGATCTTTGAAGATCATATATATTCCCTCGTAGGCTACTTTTGTGGGTTCAGCACGCCCCATCCTCCTATCAGCGACTTCCCCGAACTCTCTTCATCTCTTCCTTCTGGATCCTTCATCTGCTGCTTGTATCATTCTTGATTCAGGTGCTCCCATGTCTTCCTCGAGCTTTACAAACTCTTCGATTCTTTCCAGCAGATCTCTTTGTGTGACTGGGGATCGCATAGTCAATGATTGACGGTGCTTGCTTTCTTTTGGCAGTCCCAATTTAAAGGTGGCCACTGCTACCTATTCATTGCTTCCATCTACTTCATTATATATGCACCAATAACGAGCACTGTACTCCTTCAAGCTTTCCGAGTTATCTTTCTTAAGAGACAAAAGCGCTCCAACATCTTTCGGCTGTTTAGAATTTGTAACAAAACGGGTGACGAAAGATGCTGCGAGCTCTCAAAAACTATGTATTGATCTCGGCTTAAGACGTGAGAACCATTTTAATGCCAGATCTCCCAAGCTTGAGGGAAAGACTCTGCACATTAATGATTCATTCCCGACCCAAAGTGCCATGGAATGTAGGAAATGCTGGACGTGGTCGGCAGGATCTGAGGTTCCATCATAGATTTTCAGCTTGGGAGTTGAGAATCGCCGAGGTGGATCCACTCTCTCTATCTCCCTTGAGAAGGGAGATATGAAGCTCTGCGCATCCAAAAACCTTGTTTGGAACAAGGTTTCTTGATGGGGTCTCTGATTCGCCAAACCTTTCTCGATTAGCTCTTGTACGTCTTTCTCACCAAGTGCCTGTGAGGCTGTCCTTTTCTTTTTTGGTGCAGTTTTTTCCATATCCCGTGTTTTATATTCAGATTTCTCCTCTCTTCGTGGTAAAGAGCTTGAGGTCCTGCTTCCTTCATCCCTTGCTCCATGCTTTGGTCTGATTCGATGAGATTTTAATTTAGAAAGATGACTCTTGGGCTCTCGCACATCTGTACTTCCTCGGCGTTCCAATTTTCTATTTTTATGAGCAGTTTCTGAATTTACTTGATGATTCCCCGTGCTCTGAGGTCATCTTTGAGCGTCCTTTACTGCCTCTTATTCCAATAGCAGACAGTCAAATTTCTCTTTCTGCTGCTTCATTCCTTGTGTTAGGTCCCGTACAGCTTCCTTGCAAGATTGTTCCAGGCGAACAAGCGCATTCTGTGGCGGTACTATAGCTTGGTGTGTGTGGCTCTGCTTCTGGTGGCCACTTTTTTGCAATTTATCCACAGATGGTGATTTTATAGCATGGTCTGGTTTTGCACGATGTACTTCTGATTGAATCCGTCCCTTTTTTTCCTAGAATAGGATCAGTTTGGTCACTGTTCGTACATGGAACATATTCATCATCTTGTCCACCAGGTTGGTTGGTCACAAGATCTTTTCCGTGGCGCTTTTGTTGGTCCTTGATCGGAGTTGCCTCTATTTGAGATGGAGTATGCCCAGATTGATGCTGTGATCCCAGAACATGCTCTTGATCTGCCATATTTTTCAGCTAGAAGAAACGTCAGTGGATGATTTTCTCTTCCGTTTCCCACAAACGGCGCCAATTATAGATGCTAAAATTTGGTTGGTCGACTGACGAGCTGAGCAGCACTGCTCGGTGAAGGATAGTCGAATGCTTTCTTTGGTTTGAGATGAGAATTCCTGTATCTACAATAAAGGAATCATCAGAAGAACTCGATCGGATGTTCCGATCGAGAACTCTCCGATGATAAAGTCAGTGAGATTTTCATTATAAAAAAAATGATTTGTCTCTTTTGTTTGTTCTCTGTTTCATACCTCCTTTCTAATCTTCATTTTTCTTTATATATTCTTGTCTTGGTCTTTTTCTCTTCTTTCCTTACATTATTCTCCTTTATTCTCCATAATTTCTTTGCTTTATTTCTTCAAACTGAAACCCCATGAGGCTCCTGTCGTGTGCTGCTTTAATCCCGTGATTTATTCTTATAACTGCTGCTCTTTAATAATGTGTAACTGCCATATGACCGGTTTCTGAGTATCCATTGGGACTGGATAGAGCTCCAGGTCAGGTCGGCCTTGATTTCGGCTTGACCCGAGGATATATTCGAATTTCTTCCTCCACAGGATCCACAAAATCTCAGATCCAATGTGTCTGAGATAATCGATAATGGGGATTTTCCACTATCCATGACTAAAAGTAAAAGGGTAAGATCTGGACGGCAGGAAGAATCCCAATGTGAAATTACCAAAATGGGATTGGTGGGATGGCTCTAAGTGTGAGTTAGAGAGGAAGGGGTCCTTGGTGGGCATTATGGTAGTGATTGTATTGGTGCATGTATGGTTGATTCGCACCAATGGACTAAGTTGGGCAGAGACTCAGCAATTGGATGGCTAAGATCGTCCTATCACCATGACATCCGGGCTAGTAAGCTACTGCCCATCCATATTGATATTGTAAAGGATTTGGATGCAGAGACACATAGCCCCACCAAGACCACATATCAATTGTCCTCACCATGCACATATCCCTAATATAGCATAATTCTGTTTCAATGGTTGTCTCCTTCCAGCCTATGATAATACTGTCATTTGCTCACTAACAGCAGGTAAAAAACAGTTTTTTATCATTCACCTTGAAAAACACCCATGCCCCTGAGTCCTGGCCTTCTTTCGGATAATGCTTTTGACAAATATCTTACATTGAATTACTACTTAATTAGAGAAGGAAATGATGAAAAATTATGTAGGGAGCAAAAAAGATTTATTTCCTCCCATTATTTTTCAGATGCTGTGTGGGATCATTTATCAATCTCTTTGAAACTAACTAAGCAAATGTTCATAATCAATTTTTTTTTTTTTTGGATACCCCAGCCAAGGGGGCCGGGTCCTATGAGAGAGTCACACATACAGGAAAGGAAGCCCAAACACACTGGAAAGGAGGCATATCCAGAACTGAAGCTCCTTACTACTTGATTAAGGAGCCGTTCTCATTCATAATCATTTGGAATCACTTTAAACAAGACTAACAGGATCATTAATATTCATGAACTTGCATTTCCAGAAACAGCCATCATCCACCAACATGCGGCATTCGAAATGCACCAAAAGCCAGCTGTAGAATGGCAAAGCATTTGAGGTTGGTTGCACGCGCCTCTTGGTTTCTCTTCCAATAAATCTACAACATAATAATTTGGATTAGATGCAACTGAGCAACGGACTAATATGGTGCATCGATACTTCACCACTTTGGATTAAATGGGGTCTCCGTGTGTGACAGGTTGTAGTTTCATTTTTGCAGAATAGAGGTATGGCTCATAATCAACTATGCAGTTCGAAATTTGATTCCTGTTGATGAGTCGGGCCCAAGTGGCCCAGTCCGTGATGAGCCAAGGCTTAAATTTATTAAGATTCGTTTGGTCCAATGAGGTCCAGGCCCAAATCTACAAGGTCTGGCCTCGTCAAGGCAACCCTCGTCGCTTCGGAAATAGTCAACCCTTATCCCGCTTTTACCAAGTCCTGCGAAGAATTTCCCAACTATCTCGTCTTTCGAGGACAGTTTGAAGGCTCCATAGAAGTAGAGTGAACGTTGCTGTAAAGTCGTCCCCATCTGTTAGGGGAATACTATAAATAGAATAGACCCACCAGCACTTGATGGGCAAGAAATATTTTCCCTTCTATATACTTCTTTTATTCTCCTAGCTTGTAATCTCTGCACATTCGAGATATAAAATATCTAGCGACCTCTGCCCTTCCGAAGTGGATGTAGGTCACACTGACCGAACCACTATAATCTCTCTCTCCTCTTTAATTACTGCATTAATTATCTATTACTTGACTGGTGGTGTCCGAAGCTAATTTAGGCATCATCAGTTTGGCACCATCTGTGGGGAAGTACTAAAGCTCTCATCCTTTTTACAAAATTATGGTGATCACCACTAGATCGACAAGACGAGCAGAGGGTGAGGATGATCCTCCACCGACTAATCCTGCCCCAAATGCTCCTGCTCCTACTCTTCAACAAACGTTGGAGAACATGCAGCAGCTATGATGGAACAACGCTTCCGCTCGGTTCTACCGAGGTCGGCGGACGTGGGAGTCCGTTTGGGTCCGACCCTTTCGTAACCGGAAGGGGGGGCAGAGGCGTGCATCAACATTTCTTTGGAGTGGGTGTGCCAGATTTTCTATTTTACTTGGAATTACAAGTGGTGATCCGGATATCAACCTTCGCAAGTAAAAAGGAAATCAACTTCTTTCAAGTTTTCCATTGCACATATATTTAAGAAAAGAGACATTTTCTTGATTTGCCGTGAAAGGCGATTTTTTGGCATTTATAGCCGATTTTGGCGTTTATAGCCGATTTACAATCCTTATCAATAATGAAAGACAAGAGTTGTGATTTTTTGTCTCTTTTGAAAAAATACAAACTACAATGAAAACCAAGAAAAGGAGGATCTAACTTCTCAGGAGATTGTGGGGGGACCCGTTCAGATTGACGGTCGCAAGCCGTATGTGGACTTCGCCATCATCCATGCAGATGAGAACAGAGGATGATATTGATTCGCTTGGCTTGGCTATAACCTCAG
This sequence comes from Litsea cubeba, assembly GCA_012931725.1. Taxonomy (NCBI): domain Eukaryota; kingdom Viridiplantae; phylum Streptophyta; class Magnoliopsida; order Laurales; family Lauraceae; genus Litsea; species Litsea cubeba. The sequence continues at coordinate 15,653,597 of CM022948.1, forward strand.
GTTTTTAGAGGACAAAGACCAAGAGGAGGTCCTATGTCCAATAAAAAACTAAGTAGACGGGCTGAAAAGCCATGTCTAAGCCATTGGAGGCAGAAGGAGAAGGCAAGGACCTTGGGGGGGGGTACCACCCAAGGGACTTTTGTCACTTTGTAGCGGTGGTCGGTGTAGGATTTCCGCAGAGTTTTATCTCTTTGATGCCTTTTTCTGTCTGAGTTTCCGAATTTTCTGCAGTCTGTTGTTTGTTTTCTCTGCTGTCCGTCCGTGTTTTTTTTCTTCTTGGAGAGCTCTCCTATTTATAGGCTTTTAGGTAGCCATTTAGGAGGGTTTATGGGCTTTTATTGTCATTAAGCCGCATAATGGGAGGAGTTACAAGATTGAATTCTTTATTTTGTAACTCCTTTTTCTTGGCTTCTGATTGGCCGGAGGAGATTAAGGGCATTTAATCGCCTTTAATCGCCATGATGGGAGGAGTTTCATGGGTTAAATGCCATGCATCTCTTGACTTGTAACTCCTGGATGCTTGCTTCTGATTGGGCCGTCCAAAGAAATGGATTAATGACTGTAATAAAGCTAGTCAATTAATCGCATTAAGTGGTCGCCGAGCAGTTGAAGAGTCGCGGGCCGTGCCGCGTCTTTTGGGATTCTTCTGGCGATGATCATCGATGGATCTTCATGTAGATCGACATCGGATGACCATGTAACTTCAGGTATTGGTTGCCAAAAGCGGGTCGGTACCATCTATCTTGTCGATTTCTCGATCGGTAGGGTAGAAAGCACACTTTTTTTGGTTGACCAGTTGGCGATCAATGTTAATTTCGATACTCTTGATGATTAACCCATATTTTTGATGGATGACAGAGGATTTGGTATCTCAAAAGTATGAATTTTGGAAAATACCAGAGGTCGGACGCTTCGAATCGCGAAAAAACAGCAAAAAACGGGGTTTCCGGGGCCCTCCCGGTGATCCCGGGCCCCAGGGTGCGACCCTGGGGGGGGGGGTTTCCTCCTTTTGTCCCGTTTTGTGTTCGTTTTTATTGTTTTTCGATTCTTTTTTCTTCTGTATTTTTCCATGACATTTTTCATCATTTATTGACCTGATTTCCCTGTAAAAAACCTGATGAGAATCCTTGCATTTTATTTTGCTAAGTTTCTAATTTTCTGAGAAAGCCGAAGACTTTGTTGCGCAGGGCTGCCGATTTTCCATCAGAAGCTGAAATTGGGTCAAACGATGTCGGAATGACCTGAAATTTGAGGTGAAGCCTCCTGAGCAATAAATAAGACCAACCATAGGCTTTTTTTTTTAGTTTTGAAGCCGTTTGGGGTCCTATCACCAGTAGACTTGCTTTTGTCGCGATGAAGATGTCGCGACTTGATGTGCGGTCAACCGATGTTCAATTGACTTGAAATTTGACAGGGAACCTATTGGAGTCATTTTAAGATAATCCATAGGCTCTGTCTTGGAAACCATGGTCCCGGGGAGCTTCACCGCCGAGAGGCCTGATTTAGTTGTTCGAGGGTTGATGTAGGGTCAAACGTTATCGGTTTGACTCGGAACTCGACGTGGAGCCTTTTGGATTTATTTTGAGACCATCCATTGGCTCTGATCGAAGATTTGGTGTCTCCGATGCTTTCACCGCCGGGAGCTCCTTTTCGGCTGCCGGAGAAGCGAAGTTAGGCCAAATGATTTTGAAATGGCCCGAAACTTATTGTGTACTCCTCTTTTGGCTGTCTTGAAGGATCTTGCAGTTTTTATTTGATTCTGACAAGATTTGATTTTTTGGAAGTAGCATTGCCTATTTATGGCAGGTTACAACTTCATGTAGCTCTTTGGATCTTGAAGAGGCAAAGTGACATTTTTGGTGTCAACAAGCTGATGCCTCTTAGAGGTACAGCGACGAGTTGCTTAACTTTTGTAGTCGATGTGCCTCGAAGAGATTTGTGAAGGAGAGCCTGTGGCTAGACCAAGAGTCTTTGAGCTATCTTTCTTTTTGGTATTTGTAGCCTTTTGAGCTTCCAGGGGAATTTTATGGTAGTGAAAGGGATCACGTACCATTTCGAGGCAAAGTTTTGGAGATGACACCAGGGATGTGGATTTGGGTTTTGACCTTGTGACCTAATAGGCTGTATGTGGCAGGTTAGGGGGTCGGGTTTGGTTTTGACCGTGTGACCCAACAAGCTGTATGTGGAGTGTTGGGGGATCAATTTTGGTTTTTATCTTGTGACCTAACAGGCTGTATGTGGCAAGTTAGGGGATCAGGTTTTGGTTTTGATTTTTGTGGAATGTCAATTTCAAGATTTTGGCTCAATTTGGTAGATGAGGCTGGATGGTTTGATTTTTGGAAGCTCATGGGGCTTGGAATTCTCTTTTGTATGGTCCAATCAACTCAAAAGAGGCATGGAACCATTTTTGTATGCTCTTGGTAAGAGGGATTTCTCTTTGACTAAAAGCCTAATTTTTTTTAATTTTTTTTTGTGCCTAGGTGGTCAAACCGGACTCATATGGGCTAACCCATGGGACCTTAAGCTTTTGAAATGGCTTAGATCTCTATGGTGTCTTTTTTGTAAAGAATATCCAAAAATATCTCATTTGAATAGAGAATATCTAAGAATATCTTTACTTGGAGAGAATCTCTCATGTTCCCTTTATTTTGGGAGAGAATATCTTAAGATATCTTTCTTTTGGGAAAGAATCCTTCATTGATTTCTTTTTGGGAGAAAATCTCTCATTTGGGAGAAAATCCCTCAAGATATCTTTCTTTTGGGAAAGAATCTTTCTAATCTCTTTCTTTTGGTAAGGTTACTAATTAGTAACACTTACCTCTTTCTTCTTTCCTTCTTTGGTTTGCTCTCTTTTATAAAAGCAAGGAGGAGGTTAGATCTCTTGCTCTTATTGCTTTCTTTTGCAACAATCCCAAGAGGGCTTCAAGACCAAGAGTTCTTCTTCTTTAAGATCTTCAAGACTTTTCTTCTTTTTCTCCATCGATGGCTTTAAGTAAGTTCCCTTTTTCAAGAAAACCCCATTGTAGGAAAAAAAAGGTTCTTTTTTTTTTGTTTCTTTCTTTTCTTTTCTTTTCTTTTTCTTTTCCAGGTGTTTGCTTCTTTTCTTTTTTTTACACGTTTTTTTTTTTGCTTTCGTTTTCTTTTCTTTTTTATTGCATGTGTTTTTTTTTCTTTTGTGGGCTGTACGGACAAATCCGTACGGATCTGGCCTGTGGGCCAGTCACTTTTTTTCTTTTTCTGTTTTTTTTTGTTTTCTTTCCCTCTTTTTTTTTTAGAAAGTTTCTTTTTTTTTTTTTTTTTTTTTGCTCATCATGATAATGCATTTTTTTTCGCAAACCAAGATGTTCATGCATGTATATTTTTTTTTAAAATCGAATTGTAGCATGATGTGATAGCATACCTGAAAGTTTTCGTAAATTTGGGAATTTGGAGCTCGCAGCGATGTTAAGCCCTTCCTGATTTTGCGGAGACTTTGAGGTTTCGAAAGTTTGGAGTTTCAGAGCTCGCAGCAATGTTGAGCCCATCTTCAAGCTTTCTATTTCTTTCGGGATAGTTCCTTTTCTTCGGAATTGCCCCGGAGTCATGTCAAAATTTTGCCAGATTTTTTTTTTGGCAAAATTCTGTCATTTTGATGTTGGATCTTTTTCTTTTCCAACCTTTTTAGGTGGTTCCTCCAGAACGAACAAGGGTAAAGAGCCTGCTACAAGCATACCTCGTCGATCTGCTAGATCCCCTAATCCGGCCGTTCAGCAGGCCTTTGAGAAGGTCCAGTATGTTGAGAGAAATCTGGAAGAATGCGACTCCCTCAACAGAAATGAGATGAGGCAGCGATTGATCGCTCTCAAGGGATAGGAATTCTATAAGATCATGGTAAGCAGTCGTCCATGGGTGATGGGAGATCAGAGTATTTTACCCAAGCATATCTTCTTCTTTGGTGATGCCATCCCTGATGACATGACATACCAGAGGAGATGTTTTCAGTTCTCTTTCACAGGAGATGGTGAGAAGAAGACTGTTGCTACCCGGTCGACGTTTGATCGCACCGTCTCGATCATGAGCCTTGCCCCCACGTGCTCTAAGAGGGAAGATCCTCCAAGCTGGGTGAGAAGGACAAATGTAATCAAGATCGGGGTTTTTGTTGGCGGTTCTCTTGGATATACGGAGAGGTCGCCTGTTGACATGGACCTGTTGATGCCATCCAGCGGCTACCAGGGTTTTGATTATCTGTCGGTCGATTTGAGACCGGTGGGCCATGGTATTTTCAACGGTGACGGCAGCAATTGGATAAAGCCATTTCGACTTCGTGGCTGTTTCAATGCTGACTCCGAGTGGAAGTCGTGGACTGATCGCGTCCTGCTGATTGGTGGCGCCGTTTTGAAGGAAGCCGAGATTTTAAATGTGGTCCGCGCCTTTAGGGAGACCGTGATCTTTTCCGACGAGGCCTTCATGGCTATGCTGGAATCATTCCTCCCACAAACCAATACCTTTGTTGTGACGAATGGTGGGATTAGTTTCTTTTTGAAGGAGCTGAGCGCCATTACTGGATTGCCCATCCTTGGCAAACTCTATGAGGAGTTTATGCTGATTGACAGCGTCCTTGAAGGGCAGTCTGAGGAGTTCAGGCTTCTATACTTTCAGCTCGTCGCCTTCTATGGCTTTTTGAAGGAGAAGGAGGGTTTGAAAGTTAGATCCAGCAGTTGGAAGAGTTCTAGCTCTTCGTTCCCCAACTTTTTTGATAGCAGGGAGTCTTCTGATAGTGTGACCTAGGAAGCCAGGGCTCAGGATCCAAATTCGAAGAAGATCTTGGCCATGCAAGAAGAGTTGAGAGATTTCTGTGCGAGTACAAACACCATATGTCCTGACATTGCACTGCGGAGAGATCTCGCTGTTTACCTCACTTATTGGCTTGGTGAGGCTATTTTTGCTGGAGGAGATGGAACGCACATCAGGCCGCATTGTATTTTTCCGGCTTGTCAGATGGCGTTTGGAGAGCAGATTGCTTTGGTGCCAGCTCTTTACTCCTACCTGTGTACCGAACTACAAGCTGCTGCTTTTTTGGTTCGGCTTGGGCTCCCTATGAATAGGTATTCGTGGTATGTATACCACTCTCCTGGCTTCCACCGGCTAGGTGCTGCACAGGATGATGATCCTCTGATGATTCGGCTGGCTAAGGGAAAAGCCGTGTCCGAATCACTTTTGTTTGCCCGCATGAGGATCCGACGGTTCAGAGACGTCGAGATGGGGCAGTCTTCAGTGAAGCTTTCTCCGAAGTTGCGGAAGAAGGCTTTTGATTTTGGTGCCTCCCGAGACTCTACCAGGGTGGGGTCGGGAAGGCATTACTCCTTGACGAATGCAAAGAAGGAGTGGCTTTTTAGCATACGTGTCGGCACGATGGTGTACCGCAGACATCTTTTCGTCGACATCCAGCCATATGTACCCCCTCGTTTTGCTTTGCAGTTGGGTTTTTCTCAAGGCATTGTTGGAGCGCCTTCAAGCATGGTGAAGCACTTTGGAGGTTTACTGGACGGGAGAAATGCATGGGCTTTCTATAGTGCTGAAGACACTGCAACCATGATCTCTTATCCTGTGTTATTGACTTCCCGGACTGCCGGCTTTGCGAAGTGGTTCGCATAGAGCTTTTCGGCATATCGGGGGCTTTCCAAGAAGGAGCTTGATGTGAAGCTGGCATCTGGAAAGGGCCTTGGAAAGTCGGATGGCGTCCGACGAGAGGAAGTTTGGGCCTTCCTTTCTGGAGAGAAGCACAAGATAGGCTTTCTCGGTGACCAGGGCGTCATTGGTTCTGAAGCTGTTCGAGAAATACCTGATGAGGCTTTAGAGCAGCTAGAACAGGAGGAAGCCGAACTTGGTGCTTGGATGCAAGCGGCACAGAGGCAAGCTTCCGTGGAGTCTACTGATAAGGGTAGACCATCCAGTGAGGAGTCAAGTGGAAGACCTGACTCTGACAGCGGGGCAGGTTCCTCTAAGAAGCGAGCCCGCAGGAGTAAGAGGAGGATGAGTCATCATCGCAGCAAGGGGCAGCATGATGACTCTCCTGACTTGGAAGTTCCTCTTACTATCCATGAGGATGTGCCAGAGGATGCTGACGAGCCTCCAGAGAAGAGAAGCCGAGAAGAAGAGACCGTCGGTGAAGGTATGATTCTTCCTTTTTCTCTTTCCATTTCTTTTCATGGGATTTTTCCATGTTCTGATTTGCTTCTTGTTTCTGCTCTTTTTCCTTTTTTCTTTTTAGTAGAGGAAGACTTGGTGATGCCTGAGGTTCCAACCGATGAGGTGGTGACGGATCCTGTCGGGGCACCTGAAGAAGAACCGAGGGACTCTGGAGTGAATCCAAAATCTCCAATTGGTATGACTTCTTTTGCTTTTTTTTGTGTCTGTGACTTGGTTTGCTAACATTTTTCTTGTCAGCTGACTTGCCACAAGATTCTGATGACTTTGAACCATCGATGGACGCAAATGTTGATGATGCTTCCGATGAGTTCATGGAGGAAGAGAGTGTTCCGCCAGTCGTTGAAGAAGGTATTTTGTAGTAATAACCCTGATAATGATTTTCAAATAGGATCATATTCATATCTTTTTATGTTTGTTTAGAAGGTTTTGAAGTGACAGAGGAGGGTCCGTCACTTCCTTTAGGCCCCTGCGACCCTGGGGGGTTTTCCCCCTTTTGTCCCGTTTTGTGTCCGTTTTTGCTGTTTTTCGATTCTTTTTTCTTCTGTGTTTTTCCTTGACATTTTTGATCATTTATTGCCCTCATTTCCCTGTAGAAAACTTGATGAGAATCCTTGCATTTTATTTTGTAACGTTTCCAATTTTCTGAGAAAGCCGAAGACTTTTTGCGTAGAGCTGCCGATTTTCCGTCAGAAGCTGAAACTGGGTCAAACGATGTCGGAATGACCTGAAATTTGAGGTGAAGCCTCCTCAGCAATAAATAAGACCAACCATAGGATTTTGTTTGAGTTTTGAAGTCGTTTGGGGTCCTATCACCAGTAGACATGCCTTTGTCGCGATGCAGATGTCGCGACTTGATGTGCGGTCAACCGATGTTCGATTGACTTGAAATTTGACAGGGAACCTATTGGAGTCATTTTAAGATGATCTATAGGCTCTGTCTTGGAAACCATGGTCCCGGGGAACTTCACCGCCGAGAGGCCTGATTTAGCTGTTCGAGGGTTGATGTAGGGTCAAACGTTGTAGGTTTGACTCGAAACTTGATGTGGAGCCTTTTGGATGTATTTTGAGACCATCCATCGGCTCTGATCGAAGATTTGGTGTCTCCGATGCTTTCTCCACCGGGAGCTCCTTTTCGGCTGCCGGAGAAGCGAAGTTAGGCCAAATGATTTTGAAATGGCCCGAAACTTCTTGTGTACTCCTCTTTTGGCTGTCTTGAAGGATCTTGCAGTTTTTATTTGATTCTGACAAGATTTGATTTTTTGGAAGTAGCATTGCCTATTTATGGCAGGTTGCGACTTCATGTAGCTCTTTGGATCTTGAAGAGGCAACGTGACATTTTTGGTGTCAACAAGCTGATGACCCAAAACCAGCAGATCATACAACTCATGCTGGCAGGGCAAGGAGGAGCACAACTTGGAGGGGTACCGCAAGGAGCATCACGCTCGGGACTTCCAAGAGCTCTATGCAGGGGAGCTCCCCATCTGGGCGCCCATCCCCAGGGCGCCCAGGGAGTTCCGCAGGCCGCCCACAGAGTTCCCCGGGGCGCCCCTCATGGAGTCCCCGAGGGCACCCTTGGTGTTCCCCAGGGCGCCCCTCATGGAGTTCCGGGTGGAGCCCAATTTGGAGGACCCCCACCTCCGGGGGGAGCGAATCATGGAGAATTTCCACCTCCTCCCTTTGCTTCCAGTGGAGAAGATCCTCATTTCCAAGAGGAGGACAGCGAAAACCAAAGCATGGAGGATGGGAGTTATTTCCATGATCCGTCCAGGGAAGCCCCCAATCGCTGGGACGAGAAGATCAGGGAGATGCAAGATCAGCTGGGTAATGTCTTCAACGCCATGAAGTCGCAGGCACCAGCGACAGTGGATTACCTTGTCAGGCGAACAGACACACCGTTCAAGCCCGATGTGGTAAACTATCCACTTCCTCAGAAGTTCAAAATGCCATCCATGGAGAGCTTTGATGGAGCGAATGATCCATTGGACCACTTGGAAACTTACAAAACTATAATGCAGCTGCATAATATCCCTGACAAGATTATGTGCAGGGCATTCCCAACCACACAGAAGGGTTCCGCCCGGCAGTAGTTTGCCAATCTCGCCCCAGCCTCCATCGCCACCTTTGGGGAATTGTGCAAGTCTTTTGTGTCACACTTTATTGGAGGGCGCTGTCACCAAAAGCCTGCCACACACCTGCTCAGCATAAAGCATGACAAGAACGAGAGCCTCAGGAGCTACCTCACTCATTTTAACGAGGAGGTACTTCAGGTCGAAGAACCCGACGACAAGGTATCCATGACAGCCTTCTTGGGAGGCCTCCACTCATTAAGTTTCCTCTTCTCAGTGATGAAGCGCCCGCCAAAGAGCATGCCAGAGCTACTAACAAAGGCCCAGAAGTACATGAATGCTGAAGATATCACAAGGGCCAGGCGAGGGGAATCCTCCAGAGCAGAGGACAAGGGGAAGGAGCGGGATAGAGACGAAAAGAAGGATACAAGCAACAAGCGAAGCAGGACAGAGAGGGTACCCGTCAGAGACCGACTAGGTCCTGCTCCGCAGAGAGACCGACAAACATTCACTCCTCTCAATACCGCTGTTGGGCACAGCAAAAAGTCCCCTACCCTTTAATCACTCTCGTAGCTGCCCTCATCCTCCTCCTCATCCTCCTCGGCATCATGAGAGCTGCCACTGCCATCATCAGGCGCCTCAGTTGGCACGAAGCCTGAGAGGTCAATATCTGGGAAGGCAGCAGAGATCTTCCCACAGAGCTCAATGAAGGCATCTACGAGGCCATTCACTAAGTTTCTCTCAACCAGGGCAGCCCTCTCCTCGGCTTGAGAAGCTCTCTCAAGTGCCGCCCTCATCTCTGACTCCACAACAGTCTCTCTGAGCCTCACCCTCTCACGGGTCTGTGCAAGCTCAGCTTCATCGAGCGAAGCCCTCTCACGGGCCTTCACAAGCTCAACCTCCTCAGCTTGAGAAACTCTCTCTTATGTGCCGCCGTCATCTCTGTCTCCACAACAGTCTCTCTGAACATCACCCTCTCATGGGTCTGTGCAAGCTCAGCCTCACTGAGCGAAGCCCTCTTAAGGGCCTTCACAAGCTCAGCCTCTGCCTTGGCCGCCCTCTCGTGGGCGACTGAGAGCTCAGTCTCAAGCCTGGTCGCCCTCTCCCGGGCCACCGTAAGATCAGCCTCAGAAGCCCTTCTAGCAGCTTCAAGAGAAGTAATCCTTCTTTGAGCAGTGGAGAGCTCCTTTTGCATAGTCTCATTATCCTGTTTCAGCTGACTATGAGATCGAGCCCTTGACAACAAACGGACAGATGCAGTGGATGCCTGAAAAAAGAGGGACAAAGGAAATGAGATAGTACATATATAAAAAAAATCTGGAGAAAGGGGAACAGTAAACCTATACCTGAGCCAGACCTTCCAAAAACATGTTTATAGCCCCCTCGGTGCCGAAAGCATTAATCTGCGTAACCTCGGGCGGAAACACAAATCTCCCGAGCTTTTCCCGGATCACCAGCGGGTTGCCCAGCATGGGGCTAGCCCAAGCTGGTGCCCCTGTAGAAGTTCCCGAGCCTGGAGGACACAAACGAGGGGCAGAAGGCGTGGCCCGAGAGGAAGACTCTGGAGCAGTCTTGGTTGAGGAAATCGCTGGCTGGGAAGGCACCACGAGAGAGACCACCCGATGGGGACATGCCCGAGGCCCCATTGCAGGGATGGATAAAGGAGAGCTCACCTCCAAAGTCGCTGGTGGAGAGGTCCCTGGAGAGGCATTATCTATCCTCGCCGCCTTGGAGGGAGGGGTACTCCTACCAAAGAGGCGGGCCAAAATCACCTGTCTGTCTATTGCTGTAGAAACAAAAGTGTACTTAGATACAGAATATCTGGTGAACGAAAAATTATTGCTAAAGCAGAAGCGACGTACCTTTTCTTTTGGAAGAAGATCACGGAGGGGGTCTACCAGTCCTACCAAAAGAAGAAGGGTCCGAAGGGGGTCCACTAGTCCTACCACTCTCTTTGGGAAGTAGAACTCCCAAGTCCTTGTCAGGGTGAACTCCCACAGCCTGTAGGTTCCGCTCCTGATCTGCGGAAAGCACTGGCGGATCTGCAAGAAGACAATGAGCACGTACATGCATAAAAAATGTAAAAGAAGAATCAATAAAAGGACGTACCGATGGCGTCAGCCCATCGTATGGGCTCCAAAGGCCGATCTACCTCAGAGTCCCACTCTCCACCAATGAAGAAGAAATGGGATTTCCAACTGTGGCAATTGGAACGCAACCCGGTGAGCAGCTTGCCACCCCTAAGGGTAAAATAGTACCATCCCCTGTTAGGGGCCGGGTACTCAATCAAATTGTAGGCAGCATGAAACTCCGCAGGCATCATCATGATGTACTTTCCTCCATAGTACAAGAAAGCTGAGCAGAACCCTCCAGCCATTGGGTGCTGACCGCCTTGGGGTCAATGAAAAGTAATGGAGAATGCGGCAAATGGAGGAGGACATGGGAAACCTCAGCCCCGCTTCGAGCACTCCTCATAGATGACAATGTCACTAGAGGAGTCATCACAAGCAGGCTCGTCCATTTCGGCCCGGCGACACAACACGGTGGGAGGAATATGATAAGAAACAGTAATCTTCAAAATGTCACCATCAGTGTTGAGCACACTATAAAGAGTGCTCACCTTGGATCCGTCATCGTCAACAACAACTTTTCCTCGATACTTTTTGCGATGAGGACGCAACTTTCCTGATACATTGGTAGGAGGACTGTCTTTAATTTCCCTCGTGTGCAACAGACCAGCAACAGGCCCCCCGGCCGCGCCAACACGCACCGCAGCCGTCCCCACCTGTGAAGCGACACCAGTGCCCGCCCGGGCTGCTACGCCAGTGCCCGCGAGGCCCCCCTCGCCCGTTACAGCAGCCAGGGTGACCCCCGCCCGGGCTGCCCGCCCGGGCTGCGACGCTCTCGCCTGCTGCCACAGCCAGGCCGATGCCCGCCCGGGATGCGACGCCAGCGCCCGCGAGGTCCCCCTCGCCCACTGCCGCAGCGAGGCCGACGCCCGCTAGGGCAGCAACGCCCACACCCACCAGGGCTGCGGCGCCCACCACTGTCCCTTCGTCCGCTGCCACAGCCAGGCCGATGCCCGCCCGGGTTGCAACGCCCGCCGCAGGGCCCCCCTCGCCCGCTGCCGCAGCTAGACCGACGCTCGCCCAGGCTGCGACGGTCACCGCGGGCCCCCCCTTGCTCGCTACCGCAGTCTGGCCTGCGCCAGCGCCCGACCGTGCGGTCTGTGCTGCAGCCGCCTCGGCACTCACCTAGTCGCTGGTAATGCCTAGGGCATCCTTTCCGGCAAGTTGTAGGCTCATCTTCTTCTTCTCATTGGATGACCCTTCTTCACTTAGATGCTCCATTGTCTTGAATACTCCAACTTTTTCCTTCTCTTTGGAATGGATTTTATAACCTAGGGTTTCAAAGTAAGATAAGACCCAAACTATAAGGACTCTCCCAAAAGCACATCCGAGTAGAAGAAGAAGAGACTGGTAGGATGCAAAAAGGCGAAAGAAATTCGAGGAAGGGAGGAGAGACCTGAATATTCAAAATGCCCCCCTTTCAAAGCTTCTTTGGGCGCGGGGCATTGAGGGGCAAATGATGAGTCAGGCCCAAGTGGCCCAGTCCGTGATGAGCCAAGGCTTAAATTTATGAAGATCTGTTTAGTCCAATGAGGTCCAGGCCCAAATCTACAAGGTCTGGCCTCGTCAAGGCAACCCTTGTCGCTTCGGAAATAGTCAACCCTTATCCCGTTTTTACCAAGTTCTGCTGAGAATATCCCAATTGCCTCATCCATCGAGGACAGTTCGAAGGCTCCATCGAAGTAGAATGAACGTTGCTGTAAAGTCGTCCCCATCTGTTAGGGGAAGACTATAAATAGAAGAGCCCTACCAGCACTTGAGGGGCAAGAAATATTTTCCCTTCTATACACTTCTTTTATTCTCCTAGCTTATAATCTATGCACATTCGAGATATAAAATATCTGGCGTCCCCTGCCCTTCTGAAGTAGACGTAGGTCACACTGATCGAACCACTATAATCTCTCTCTCCTCTTTAACTACTGCATTAATTATCTATTACTTGACCGGTGGTGTCCGAAGCTAATTTAGGCATCATCACATGTAATGCTTCGGTTTTCTCGTGTCTCCCAATTTCCAATCAATACGCTTGAATTTCTAGTTTGTCTCAAATAGGTACAGATCATCAGTCTCTCCTTTACTAAAGTACATCATTAGTGCAGTTTGCTACACAATATATATGGCGTATGAAATTTACTCAGAAGACTTCTCTTGGATGGAAACGCTGCCTCTCACCTAAATGACCAGGGATTAATCTATGAGTCTCTCCCTCGTTGCATGCACGAGTCTCTTCTCCTTGCATGCACGAGTCTTCCCTCTTTGCGTGTATGGGTGTCCTTTTCTTGCATGTGCTCCCTCTCAGCATGCACTAGTGTCTACTCCTTGCTTGTGCAAGTGCTGATCTCATGAGTCCCAGCCTCCTTGGCCGGGTACCAAACAGTACACACACTACGATATACCAGAAACATGGACTAATTTATCCAACTCTCTTCAATCTTAATATAGATACATATGAGCTGATCATACAACAGCCCATACATTTTAACAAGTGAATGCTAGTATGCAAGCCTACACTGTTATTATATATTGACCAGGTTTTGAAGCTGAAAACTGGCATTTTTGAGCTGTTCTAATGTTATTTTTAAATCATGATTACAAATTTAGCCATGAGAGCTAACCCCAGCTTTGTTGGCTTGCCAGTCCAAATACAATAAGAACCTGCAGTCTTCAGTTGTTGCCCCTTCTTTCTTGCACATGAGCCCCAGTGTTGAGGACCTGCCATGATAATACACAATTCAATAACTCCATGTCTACACAACTACTGTGGAGGTACATCATAAGACACAATCCAACACTTGTGATTTTAGTAATTACCAATGCTGCAAGTGCACACAATCTTTGATATTCTCGCCCTTTCGCACTGTGCCTATGTTATACAAAAAATACAAACACACTGATAGGAAAATAAGATAAATAACATTGAAATTAAAAAAAAAAAAGCTAAACACACAAATTTAGTGTTAAATTCTGCATTAAGCTCGAGACCCCTATTTCTTATCCGAGTTGTGTTCCTAGGAACTCAAGTGATTCTGCCTATAAAAGCGTATAAAATTGAAGGACTAAAGGCATAGATTTCAAAAGAGCTATCAAACAGTACTGTCTCCTATTTGGCCGGAAATAATTACACGGCCATCAATTTAGTAAATCAAGTCCTATGACAGTGAGGATTGAATCGATATGCCACTCAATATATATTATTATTTTTTTTGGAATGCCACTCAACATGAGCTGGATCTATATTCCACCATGTTTCAGAATAACAAAATAAGTTTTTGAATGTAAATGTCAAATAATATAATGAAATCGAGACTCTCACCATAATACACAAACAATGTGGTTCAGGCCTACACATTCCCAACTTTGGAAGATTCACCAGAGGACTTCATTAGTGGTTCTGTATTTTCTGTGCCAGCTTTTGGGTCATTCTCCACCCTTTTGGAAGGATATAGCAAATAATGTTGAAAAATGAAAAGAAGGTCGAAAAAAACCACTTCCTGCAAAATTGTTCCCATCTCAGACCCGATAAATTAACTGACTGACAAATATACATAAATTAATCGGCACACATGACCCTTTTTTTTTTCTCTCACGAGGCCCATTTGATCATGCATCCAAATGGACCACACACATGGAATCCCCCTAAAATTTTAAATGGAGTCCCATGTGTGTGATCCATTCGGATGTGTCATCAGGTGGGCCCCACTATGAGACGTGTATGAGTATGCACAAAAAAGGTGTGCATAGGATAGTTTTTGTATATGCATGTGTTTTATATATAGATCAGAGAAGATCAGGTGCACACATCGGACACAATGCACACTTGACTGTGGGGTCCGCAGTTGGTCCATCTAAATGGGCCACAACTCGGGACCCCCTTAACTGACACGGCATGGGGTTTACACCAATATTCCAAATGGATTGGGCCCCAAGATCAATTGCACTTTTTTTTTTCTTTTGTAAAGCCTTTGAAGTTGGTTGGTCTTTGATGAAGGGAATAAGATGACAAGAAGGGAACCATTTTTGTCAATGAGGTAGGGCCCACATAGATATTCAGATCCCTTCAAGTCGGATCCTCAGGTGGGGCTCCATGTGGGCACCATAGTGAGGTGTGAACGGTGATATATAGGTGCACATCTCATGCTCTTGATCCTTATATGAGCACCAACCATAAGCACCCTCTTTTTTTTAGCACCTGTGACCTCTATATGATAAATTCAAGCCCCTCAAATTCACTAACCCTCCATGAATTGGCATGAGCCAAATTTGATACTTATCCAACTAAAACTCATATTTGGATTAAAATCAAATATAATGATGCCTTTTGGAACCCTTGAAACTTAAGGGCCCTAGATCAAAGGGATAGGAGGATCTAATGGGGTTGATAATTCATATACACCAAGATCGTCTTATTTAGATCTTTCGATCCCCCACCGCCCCCGTGATTTGCCCCATGTGGAACCAACAAGAGGGTGCTCACGGATGGTGCTTGATAGAGGGTGGCCTATATATTGTCCGTGCTCTCCTACAGATAGTTCCCATGGACGTACGTATGGACCACCTTGTGGAGCCTACCTGGGGCCAATCATGGGGGAGGTGGGAGATCGAAAGATTTAGATGTGAACTACATATGTGCAAAGCTGTAAGTCCATCAATCATCCTAACCACTTGATCCATGGCCCACAAGTTTAATGGCTTTAAATAACGACTTTATCGAAAAAAAACGACTCACAACCCAATGGTTCAGTCCATTTATATGGATACAAACTCATTGGATCCAGTTTAATTCAAGGGGATTCTATATGTGTCAATAGTTTGGATTGGTGACCACGTAGGCCCCATATGGTCGTCCGCATGGATATCCCCATGGGAGCTGTAGGTGCAAAAAATAATGACCCACAATAATGGGGGGTGCCTTAGAGGACTTACCCAAGTGAGATTAGGGACACCGATGCCTGCGCCTGGAGCCTGAGAAAAGGAAGGAGAAATGCAGGTCAGAGGACCCTGGCCTGGGCGGCGCAAGGCTCTCCGATGCCTAAGTTAGTATATGAACTAAGCAGAGGGAGGAGATTTTTGGGGAAGAAGATGGCATACCAGAGTGGTAATGGCGTCCCCCCTTTCCTCTGGAGCTGTAGCTGTGTTTATGTAGAGGAAGAGGAGGCAAAGGGTTAGTTGGCTGTCTCGTCATAGCCCATTTTGTCAGGTACTAGGGAGGCGCGGTCTCATCGTAGACTGTCTGGTCCCGTCGTAGCCTGTCTTGTCCCGTTAGGCCATATCCTGACGCCTTGGGAGCTGTGGACGGTGGATCTGTCAGGAGATACGGGCTATCCCCTTGTCTTGTCGCACGGGCCATAGCGTGCTTGAGCGTCCATGGGAGGACAGCTGTCAGTGCTCAGTACTTTCATCGATATGAGGCGCTTGGCCGGGATGGAGTGTCGTACCGGGTGAGACCTGGCGGAGATGTAGGGTCAGGGCACTGTTGCCGAAGTGGAAGGGGCTGGCACTGTCGCCGAGCTGGGCAGTCGAAGTGGGATGCTTTGCCGAAGTGGATCCTGCCGAGGTGGAGTGTCTGGTCTTGCTAAGGCGTGCATTGCCGAGGTGGGGGAGTTGCCGGGATGGACTTGCTGATGCGGGGGCCCGGGAAGGAGCACCTTGCCCAGGATTCTCTTGGGAATTTCCCCACACAAAGCCCCCCAGCTTCTGAGCTCATAAGACTCCTCATTGAAGTCGGAAGCTAAGTACCATGGAGGACAACACTTGTGCCTTGGAGCAGTTTGTCGCTTTGAAATTGATGGTCCAGCCAACTGATTCATCACCAACTAAGAGATCGAGGCATGACCAGCTGGCCCGTCGCCGGAGGCGCAGCCCCGCTGGAAGTGTTCTGGCGATGCTGCCGAGGTGACCAGTGTAACTGTCAACCTGTAATCCGGCACTGATGCCGAGCTGAGGACTGTCATGTTGAGCTGAGGACTGTCTCTACGGCAATCTTGTTGAGCTGCCATTGGCCGAAGTGGACAGCTTTTGGCCGAGACGAACTGCCTTGCGACAGTGTGGATCCAGAATCCTGCTGGTCTTGGAGATGAGCATGAGTTCGGCAACGGTCTTTGAGGGGTGTAAAAACCCTGATTTAGGAAGCGGCTGAGCGTCGGAGCTCGAAGCCTTTTCCAGGGTCCAGGACCCGGAGCTTTAGGAAACGACCGAGTTCGGACTCGAGGCCTTTTCCAGGGCGGTGGACCCGGAGCTTTAGGAAACGACCGAGTTTGGACTCGAGGCCTTTTCCAGGGCGGTGGACCCGGAGCTTTAGGAAACGACCGAGTTTGGACTCGAGGCCTTTTCCAGGGCGATGGACCCGGAGCTTTAGGAAACGACCGAGCTTTAGGAAACGACCGAGATTGGACTCGAGGCCTTTTCCAGGGCGATGGACCCGGAGCTTTAGGAAACGATCGAGATTGGACTCGAGGCCTTTTCCAGGGCGATGGACCCGGAGCTTTAGGAAACGACCAAGATTGGACTCGAGGCCTTTTCCAGGGCGATGGACCCGGAGCTTTAGGAAATGACTTGAGTGTATGAGCTCGAAGTCTTTTCCAAGGCGGATGAACCTTTGGAGATGGGTAAAAACCCTGAGTTTAGGAATTGGCCGAGTGTCCGAACTCGAGGCCTTTTCCAGGGCTGTTAACCCGTGGAGATGGGTGAAGACCCTGAGTTTAGGAATTGGCCGAGTGGCCGAACTCGAGGCCTTTTCCAGGGCTGTTAACCCTTGGAGATGGGTGAAGACCCTGAGTTTAGGAATTGGCCGAGTGTCCGAACTCGAGGCCTTTTCCAGGGCTGTTAACCCTTGTGACTTGCTTTTCTGGCATTCGCCGAGATGGAGAAGCCCGGGTGTACGAACCCGAGGGCAGTCTCGATGGCACTTGCCGAGACCAACATGAGGCCGAACCTGTGAAGCGCATAGCTAGCACGAGGGCGATACCAACATGAGGTCGTCAGATGCGGTCGATACCAGCATGAGGCCGAAACCAGCGTGAGGTGGAGACCAGCACGTGGACGGACCAGCATGAGGTCGTTAGATGCGGTCGATACCAGCATGAGGCCGAAACCAACGTGAGGTGGAGACCAGCACGTGGACGGACCAGCATGAGGTCGTTAAATGCGGTCAAGACCAGCATGAGGCCGAAACCAGCGTGAGGTGGAGACCAGCACGTGGACGGACCAGCATGAGGTCGTTAGATGCGGTCGATACCAGCATGAGGCCGAAACCAGCGTGAGGTGGAGACCAGCACGTGGACGGACCAGCATGAGGTCGTTAAATGCGGTCGAGACCAGCATGAGGCCGAAACCAGCGTGAGGTGGAGACCAGCACGTGGACGGACCAGCATGAGGTCGTTAAATGCTGTCGAGACCAGCATGAGGCCGAAACCAGCGTGAGGTGGGGACCAGCACGTGGACGGACCAGCATGAGGTCGTTAAATGCTGTCGAGACCAGCATGAGGCCGAAACCAGCGTGAGGTGGGGACCAGCACGTGGACGGACCAGCATGAGGTCGTTAAATGCTGTCGAGACCAGCATGAGGCCGAAACCAGCGTGAGGTGGGGACCAGCACGTGGACGGACCAGCATGAGGTCGTTAAATGCGGTCGAGACCAGCATGAGGCCGAAACCAGCGTGAGGTGGAGACCAGCACGTGGACGGACCAGCATGAGGTCGTTAGATGCGGTCGATACCAGCATGAGGCCGAAACCAGCGTGAGGTGGAGACCAGCACGTGGACGGACCAGCATGAGGTCGTTAAATGCGGTCGAGACCAGCATGAGGCCGAAACCAGCGTGAGGTGGAGACCAGCACGTGGACGGACCAGCATGAGGTCGTTTGAAGGCCGAGGAGCCTGGGCGCGCCTGCCCGAGGACTTGGTTGCTCTGGCGCCGAACACGAGTCACGCCTGAGTGTATAAAACGGCCCCAGGGTGAGCTCGGTGGCTCTGGACGACTGATGGCGGTAGAGGACCGTGCGATCAAGGCTGACAGCAGAGGACCGTGCCGTCGAAATGACGGTAGAGGGTCGTACGATCGAAGCCGACGGGCGGTCGAAGCTAAGTGACAGAAAAAGGTTCGCCTAACTGCTCCCCGTGTTGGAAGAGATTTCTGCAGAGCGGGGGGCTGCTAGCGAGCTGGAGACGTCCGCCGAGCTGGAGGCGTCTGCCGAACTGGCAGAGTCGGCCGAGCTGGAAGCGTCCGCCGAACTGGTAGAGTCGGCCGAGCTGGAAGCGTCGGTCGAGCTGGCAGGTTCGGCCGAGCTGGAAGCGATCTGGTCGCTGTCGCGGAGGTTGAACTGCTCCTGGGCTCGGGCTTCGTCCTCCTCTTGCCTGATGAATTGATTTACCCTGGTCATGAGTGCAGCCATAGTGACCACGGGATACATGACCAAGTTGCTTCGGAGCTCGTTGCCTGGTACGAGGGCCTGTTGGAAAGACAGGACTGCTATTGCATCTGAAGTTTCCTCGATCTGGCTGTAGACAGTCCAGAACCTTTTGGCGAACTGCGTGACGCTCTCGGTCTGCTTCATTCTGAGGGCCATCGGGTCGGCGGCTGACCTGGGGATGACTCCGTAAACTTGGAACTTCGTCAAGAAGGAACTCCGGAGCTGCTGCCAACTTTTGATTGATCCCGGGGGGAGTGCGCAGAACCATTTTAGGGGGAGGTCCCCGAGGCTGGAAGAGAAGATTCTGCAGCTCAGGAGGCCTGCATCGCCCCACACCGACATCCTCTGAGTGAAGTGCCGGAGGTGTGCTGCTGGGTCCGAGGTTCCATCGTAAATGACGAACCTCGGGACTTTGAAATCTTCGGGAAGGGGGAAGCTTCTGATCTCTGGAGAGAAAGGAGATGCGCCGAAAACATTAGAGTTCATCCGAACTTGAGCGTAGTCGGCCATTTCCATGTGCTGTCGTACTGCTTGCTCTATGCGTTGATCGAGCCACTCTCTGGAGTCGCGGTCGTTACCCGAGCCTTCGCCATGGGCCCGGTTGCTCCTGCTCTTCAGGGTGCGTCTTTCTGAGGGTAGAGTCGAGGTCGAATCCTTGGAGGATGAACCCGACCGAGTATCCTGAAGCTGGTCGCCTGTTGGACCAGATTTTGCT
The DNA here is from genome assembly GCA_012931725.1 of Litsea cubeba. NCBI lineage: Eukaryota > Viridiplantae > Streptophyta > Magnoliopsida > Laurales > Lauraceae > Litsea > Litsea cubeba. The sequence goes on from CM022948.1 coordinate 15,673,103, forward strand.
CCTGACCTCTCTCGGCGGGGGACCGTCGGCAGCTGGGTCGACAGTGCGATAGGTTCCTTTCCCTTTCTGGTTCTTCGAGGCATGGTGTTTGGAAAGATTTGGAGAAGGTTGGGAAGGCTGGGATATTACTTTCCCACAGACGGCGCCAATTGTAGGTGCAAAAAATAATGACCCACAATAATGGGGGGTGCCTTAGAGGACTTACCCAAGTGAGATTAGGGACACCGATGCCTGCGCCTGGAGCCTGAGAAAAGGAAGGAGAAATGCAGGTCAGAGGACCCTGGCCTGGGCGGCGCAAGGCTCTCCGATGCCTAAGTTAGTATATGAACTAAGCAGAGGGAGGAGATTTTTGGGGAAGAAGATGGCATACCAGAGTGGTAATGGCGTTCCCCCTTTCCTCTGGAGCTGTAGCTGTGTTTATGTAGAGGAAGAGGAGGCAAAGGGGTAGTTGGTTGTCTCGTCATAGCCCATTTTGTCAGGTACTAGGGAGGCGCGGTCTCATCGTAGCCTGTCTGGTCTCGTCGTAGCCTGTCTTGTCCCGTTAGGCCATATCCTGACGCCTTGGGAGCTGTGGACGGTGGATCTGTCAGGAGATACGGGCTATCCCCTTGTCTTGTCGCACGGGCCATAGCGTGCTTGAGCGTCCATGGGAGGACAGCTGTCAGTGCTCAGTACTTTCATCGATATGAGGCGCTTGGCCGGGATGGAGTGTCGTACCGGGTGAGACCTGGCGGAGATGTAGGGTCAGGGCACTGTTGTCGAAGTGGAAGGGGCTGGCACTGTCGCCGAGCTGGGCAGTCGAAGTGGGATGCTTTGCCGAAGTGGATCCTGCCGAGGTGGAGTGTCTGGTCTTGCTAAGGCGTGCATTGCCGAGGTGGGGGAGTTGCCGGGATGGACTTGCCGGGATGGACTTGCTGATGCGGGGGCCCGGGATGGAGCACCTTGCCCAGGATTCTCTTGGGAATTTCCCCACACAGGAGCATTCTCATATGCACAAACAGACGCACGCACGCACTTACTAGATTATATGGTGAAGAGACGCCAAATTGGTATCCATGTCGTATGGCTTGGAGAAAGCTAATTCCATGATGTTTGTAAGTTTTTAACATTTGTCCCATGTATAACCACTTATATAAGCATAAGGGTAAATACAAAGTATGTAAAGCACATGCTAGCCTTACATACAAATGGGGAATGCCAAGGTAAAATCACTTTTCTCTACAACCCCGGCCCCGGCCCGGCCCCTTAAACGGATTGCCAATAAACAGATAGTGTAGGGGATGCCTTTGGCGGGTCCCCCCACGGGGAATAGGCGGGGCCCAGGGCCCCGGGCCTATTGTGTACACTTCAGGAGACGCGGCTCCCTAATCATGCATTTGTCCCGGGCAGGAGCGTGTCACGTACCCAGGGGCCTCCCCAGGTTTCGAACCCGAGACCTCTCCCTTAAGAGATTGAATGGGTGAAACCTGGTACCACTTGGGCTAGTAGCTCAAGTGGTACCAGGTTTCACCCATTCAATCTCTTAAGGGAGAGGTCTCGGGTTCGAAACCTGGGGAGGCCCCTGGGTACGTGACACGCTCCTGCCCGGGACAAATGCATGATTAGGAAGCCGCGACTCCTGAAGTGTACACAATAGGCCCGGGGCCCTGGGCCCCGCCTATTCCCCGTGGGGGGACCCGCCAAAGGCATCCCCTACAAAAAGGCCGGCGGTCATTTGAGACGGACTCGACCAGGGGTGTCAAGCTATCCTGGTGAGCGCCTATTGTTTATTTGTCCCCAGGGATGTCAAGCTATCCTGGAGGGCCTCCCCAGAGATTCGAACCTGAGATCTCATTCTCTTATACTCAAGGAAGCGAATTCTGGTACCACTTGAGCTACTAGCCCAAGTGGTACCAGAATTCGCTTCCTTGAGTATAAGAGAATGAGATCTCAGGTTCGAATCTCTGGGGAGGCCCTCCAGGATAGCTTGACATCCCTGGGGACAAATAAACAATAGGCGCTCACCAGGATAGCTTGACACCCCTGGTCGAGTCCGTCTCAAATGACCGCCGGCCTTTTTGTAGGAGGGTAGGATTTCATTCTAAGTACCTGACACCTCCCCACGGGGAATAGGCGGGGCCCAGGGCCCCGGGCCTATTGTATACACTTCAGGAGACGGACTCCCTAATCATGCATTTGTCCCGGGCAGGAGCGTGTCACGTACCCAGGGGCCTCCCCAGGTTTCGAACCCGAGACCTCTCCCTTAAGAGATTGAATGGGTGAAACCTGGTACCACTTAGCCCAAGTGGTACCAGGTTTCACCCATTCAATCTCTTAAGGGAGAGGTCTCGGGTTCGAAACCTGGGGAGGCCCCTGGGTACGTGACACGCTCCTGCCCGGGACAAATGCATGATTAGGGAGGACTTCTCCTGAAGTGTATACAATAGGCCCGGGGCCCTGGGCCCCGCCTATTCCCCGTGGGGAGGTGTCAGGTACTTAGAATGAAATCCTACCCTCCTGCAGATAGAAAACAAATATATATACCAGAATAAAATACTAAGATGTGTAAATAAACCTTGGAGTTTTATGCTTGTTTATTTTATTTATTTATTTATTTATCTCTTACAGATTACTTGTAAAATTAAGAATGACATTCCATACCAATGAAAGAAAGGTCTTTCCAATATTGCCGTAGAAATTTACAAATGTACCTGAATGAGACAAATGTATGTTTCAAAGAAATGTCAAAGTAAGAATCAATTAATTAATGATTCAGAATAGATGCGATAAAAGCTTTTGGGGATTGGGGGATGGAAGAACTGACCTTGGTCAATAGACTGAACCCCCATTTGTGAAAAGTTTGTCAAACCTCCTAAAAGATTAAGTAATATAAAGCCAATACTCAATCCTTCTGTGCTTTTCCGCCTAAAGTTCATGACAGCCTACCAAAAGTTATAAACTAAGATTAATTAGTTTTCATCAAGAAAATAAATGAAGTCTCCTTATATATTTTGTTATTCTATCAAATGTAAAATATATATGCAAATCATGCACATTATATTGAGCATCCACAAACAAGTGTGGAAAAAATACACAATTTGGAATTCAACCGAGACTTCCATAATTGAAACGATGCAAAGGGAAAAGCAACACAAAACCTGAGGGATGCTTTTTAGTGCAGTCACGAAAGCTTGTATAGTGCTGCAATGAGCATGGCATTACAACATGTCGTTATAAATTACCACCATAGATAGATCTTCTAAGCTGAAGAAACCACATCATAGGAAATTCAAACCAACTTTCAATAACTTCAAAAGAACTAAGTGAATGCACTACAAAGGTTCTTTCCAAAACAGGATTATTTCCATGGGCTTATGGAAATCTTGATCCAAATTAGAAAAAGAGTACATTTAATAGGTAATGACTCCCCACTAATACTAAAAAAAAAAAAGAAAAAAAGAAAAAGAAAGCATGTTAATGCCCTTGTAGCAAAGACACCTGCTAAAACAAGAAAATCCTTGCACCCAAGCCTTCTAACATGAGCACCCCTACTAATGAAACTCCAAAAGATAATAAAGCGTGGTTCAGACTTTATCATCCATGCCGTAAGGATTTAAAGAAGGTGCCAAAGAATACTTGTTGGCTCCTTTACCCAAATAAGTAAATAAATAAATAAGAAAAAAAATAATACTAGGTTGTTTATCTTTTGTTTTGATTGGTTAGATGACTTGAACCCACAACCTTCATTACCCACACACATAAAACTATTAAACGTAAGTGGTCCACATGACCGCACGTTTAATCATATTGAGGCCCCATTTCAGGTGACTTTTTATAAGCTTTCCCCAAATAAATAAATAAGAAAAGAAATAATACTGGGTGGTATATCTTTTTTTTTTTTTTCGATCGGTTAGATGACTTGAACCCACAACCTTCATTAACCATACACATAAAACTGTTAGACGTAAGTGGTCCACATGCATGACCACATGGAGTCTAATAATGTTAAGGCCCCACTTTAGGTCGGTTGATATTTTATAACCTTTTCCATTTAGTTTTGATTTTAATAAATGTGGCTTGGACTCACTTTTAGAAAGCCCAATCAATTTAGGACTCTTGACTCTTGTTTGGCTAGTCAATGAGAGAATAAAGGAAACTGACTTCTAATAGATTTCTTTTACGGGAATAAATCTCTCTCTAGGATTATTTATAAAAGTGGTTTTCAGTCCTTTCCATTAACTCACGTAATTGCATGGTGCTAATTAACTCTCACACATGTCGGAGTGAGTGAAAAGGAAAATGGAGAAAACCCTATTTAATCAAGGTCATTGATCAAAAGGCGGGACAATCTAGATATTAGATCAGAACCGCTTGTCATCATGCTCACAAGGTACGCTTTCAGTATATTGGATTATCCATCGTTTAATGTATAAGTCTAGATCGGTAGGTTTGATTTATGTTCCAAACCATGTTAGATTCAACGAAAAAAATCTATCATCTCTGCACTAATAAAAGAACTTAGAGCTGCATAATTGCTTCTATGTCTTCATGAAGCATGGTATTTATTGTCTCATTTTTCACATTCATTTATTAGCTTTCACCGCATGAAAGATGAGCAAAGTTAATTCTCGCCTATATTTGGAATATAAAGATCAAAACTCATGAATTAGAAGAGACGCAACTCACCTCAACACAGAGATAAGCCAAAGCCATGAATTGTTTGACCAAGCAATGATGGTGCAAACTAGAGCTACAATCCATATAGCAGAAGTGATGGCGATGCAGGTCTTTGAAATCTTCTGGCTACCCCGCTGGATGAAACTCATAAAAATACGCAGGTAAGCCATTATGATTTATTGCTTAACAGACACTCCCAGCACAAGGAGAAAAAGGGGACCAAGTGAGTGACTCCCTTACTTCATAGATGAGAATTTGGATTGCAACTATTGCTGATATTAGATTACAATGTATAGAGAAAGCAACATCGTTTGCAGCTACCGGAATCATCTGGCATAGAAAAAAATCATTGAGGCAATTGACAGAAACAACAATTAATTCACATATGTCAAACCCATCTTCTACAAATATTTAGACTAGCAGTTCGGCACATATGTAGAAGAGCATTGAGTTGATGATTCTCCAAGGTAAATTGAGAATCGTAGTACAGTATAACTGTAATCAAGTTAAAATATATATTTCATGGCATTTTGATGTTAAGACTATTTCGGTTTTCTGGAACATAGAAACACATGATACAGTTCTATCATATGGTACTAGCATAATAATATTCCATACTAAGCACGGGCATAACCCACGTGGCTACAGTCCCTGCTCCTTCTAACCGATTTTGATGTTTTTTTTTTTCTTTCATAAATAAGAATTGTGCGGTATAGTGTTTAGATTATTTATTGGGGGCTCTATTGGCACCACGAAAATCTCTCTTCCCACAGCAAAAAAAAATAAAAAAATAGATTTTCCTAAACTACCCCTCCCCTCTCATCCTCCTCCTCTCTCCCCCCCCCCAACAAGTCTCCGGCGGGGAGGGAGCCCCGGCCAGCTCTTTCTTCCTCCCTCCCATTTCATTTTCTTTCCCTCTTCTCCCTCTCTCCCTCCCTCTCCTTCCCTCCCCTCCCCCTCCCCCTCCCCCTCCCAGTCGCCGGCAGGAGGGGGAACCCGCCTGCAGCAGCCCGATCTCCCTCCCGCCGGCGACTGGGAGGGGAAGGGGGAGTGGGGGAGTAGGGGAGGGAAGGAGAGGGAGGGAGAGAGGGAGAAGAGGGAAAGAAAATGGAAGCAGAGGGAGGAAGAAGGTTGGCCGGTCTCCCTCCCCGCCGAAGACGGGGGGAGGGGTAGTTTAGGAAAAATATTTTTTTTGTCTTCTAGTGCGGTGGGGAGAGAAAATTTTGTGATGCGAATAGCACTCCCCTTATTTATTTAAAAGGCAAAAGGTCATGAGTTCAAATCTCTTTGCTTGTCTATTTTTGGCCTTTTGCTAAGGCTCGGTATAAAAAGAAAGTTAAAATTGAATAAAAAACACTCAATTTTAATATATTATAATTAGAAAGGCATGTTCAGTCGTTCCCCCTTCTTTCCCTTTTTTTTTTTTTGGAATGTTAAGTTCCTTCCATCTTAAAAGTAGCAAGACTGATAATGGATCAAAAATGTTGGACCAGATAATGTGAGTCTTATTTCTTGCACGGCTGGCTGCACAAAATGCAAAGTGGGACCCTTCTCATCTTGGTCAAGAATATTGTCCCGACTGTTTAATCTTATCCTGACTTTGGCATTTAAGCATTTGAAGTTCAATCTTCCCATTCACATCACCTCCTACGACTGATTTTGTTGGAAATGTATGGATACATTTTTTTTTTTTTTTTTTTTTTGCTTTTTTTTTTTCTTTGAACTGCTTCAAGTTAGTCTGGTACTACATATAAAAAAAAGGGAGTTTAACCATACCACTCACTTAGACTTGACATTTATCTTAGAATAGTTAAGATTTCAATATTTCACGTAGATTTATCCGTATAATAACGTTGCAATATCGCACTGACCTAGGATATGTGCAATATCTCACGGCGCTAGGATATCGCACTAACAACTTTGCGGAAAATATTTAAACTACATTGCAGCGGCACTGCATCATACGATGGTGCAGCGACCTTCTTAGATGCATGGTGGGGACCACCTTTTCCAAATTCAATCCGTGCATCAGCTTCAACACCCATAATATTTATTGCATCTAAATTTTCAAAGAAACCTTCAGTGGGCCACCTATTAGATTGATCACACATAGAGGCTCCCTCCATTTTTGTTCCAACAAATTAAAGAAAAGGGAAGCAAAATCCATCACGTACCTTAGACCAAGTCAAATCCAATAGTGGGTATCTTACGTATTTAAATAATAACACACAAGATAATTACCACATAAAGTGTTGGGGCTGATGATATGCTTGGATTTGCAAAAGGGGGGCCGCACCATACATCGATCAAGGGCGCCTCATGATGCAGCCCCCTTTAAGTTCTGCCCACAAAAAGGATGGTTTTTGCCACATGAAATTACGTGAGATCCACTATGAAGCGAAGAGGTTGGTGGCTTTAAATTACGAGCCCACATATTTGACATGCATTATCTATACACTCAACCTTTATCTGTTGTGATTGGAAAGGCCTCACGAACATGCAGCTGGCACACCTTTTCTTTTGAGCCGGGAATTATTGCTTAGCTTAAAGCGAAGGATCAATGGGATTAGGGTATCTCATCTAATCTCTTTCCAGCAGCTCACCATTCCATCATAAATCTAATCTAATAATCTAATCACAACATAAATCTAATATAATCCAATCCTAATCTAAAATAAACTCATCTTTGTCATAACATTCCCAACCTTCTTTTCATAAATATTCCCTATCACGATTAATCAACCATTCTTTCAGAACAGTCAAACAAATTGCCATTTGGGTTGCTTCCAAGTTCCAAATGCAATCTTAATCTGTAGGGGATTATTTAGTAAGTAGGTGTTGTAATTGCCTTTAAAGATTCTCAACTTCATTTCTCATACTACTAAGAGATAGACTATGTGGTCCGTTCTTCCAACTTCAGAAACATCATAATTACCACCACCAACATCACATGAATAATCCAACTCTAACAGCAGTTGAAGAAAAAGGAAAGGAAAAAGGAAAAATGAGGACTCACTGCTCCATATCCGTACTTCTCATGATATTGCTTTTGAATAAGAGGACTGAAGAACAGAGCAGCATTGTATATGAGATAAGACGAGTGCTTTGTAATATTCAGCAGCACGAAGTCGAAGTTCAATCCCACCACACTTAAAAGACACAAGTCCAGAATTCAAAATCCATGTAATACACACACACATATTGAGAAAGAGATCAAAATTCTATCACACCCTACTTCACAAACAGCAACCTTTTGAACCATGAAACAGAATAGATTATCAAAGGCACATGATTCAACCACAGCACAAGTGAAAACAAAAAAAACCAGAAATCAATTTCTATGAAGAAGGAGAGAAGATAAAAATTCAAGCCAGAAGAATTTGGAGAAAAAATGGAAGGGGTCACCTCTTCCTTGTGTAATTGAGGAGAAGTTGAGGGTAGAAACCGAAAGTCAAACAGAAGAAAGCCAACCAACCCAAAACCTGGTATGTGATTTCGAGAGTGATCGAATTCCATGAGGCCATTGTCGAACGATTATCTGGTTTGCACAAGGAGAAAGCTGTCTTTCTTCTTAGTGTTGTTGTTTGGTTCAGTCACATGAAGCTTTCCTTAGTGTTGTTATTTAAAATTAGAATCGTATATAGACTATAGACAGAGCATCTTGGCATAAACAAATATGAGTGCGGACCACGTGAGCAAAACAAAATATGATTGTGGATCCTCTGATGTGTTGACTTGAGAGATCCTTATTCCTGAGTTGAAATGAGCAGGGGAGTCCATTTATTGATAATTTGAGCCACTCAAAATAATTTTTTTTTAATTTAAATTTTATATCTGTAGGAGTCAGTCCCAATGTAGGATTTACGGTTAATAAAAAAAAAAAAAACCGCTTTAGAGTTCCACTCTTTAAGTTTGGACTCAATAAATGTGTTGCCAATATAATCTCTGTACTAATTTCAAAGGAAGACACCCAAAATTCAATTTCTAAACACCTAATGTGGGGTCCGCCCCTGCAAATGTATACTGTACTTTTTGGACCCACATATATGATTTTAGTGGCTAGGTGAAGATTATAAATCTTTAGATTGGCGACCTACAAATGATTCTATACATCTCAAAAGAACAGAAAACAAGGAGAAAACCATCAAAGCCGATGTGGGTGGAGACCACTAATCAATTTTTTTAATGCGTTTTGTCGCATGCATGCATTATTTAGAAACACCAGTCACCACACTTTATTTATTTAAAGCACATGTCATATAGATGCCCCAAACAAATGATAGAAAATAGAGGTGGGATGATTATTAAAATTTACTTTGTCAGGCTCAAATACATTTGTATCATTTTCTCGGCCACACAAATTTCCCAACGTGTGGCCTTTTTATCACGAAGACAGCAGGAGGTAAATGGGAAAAGTTGTCATTGACGGGTTGTAAAATAAGGTTACAGTAAAGCATCAAATCGCAGAAATATAATATATAAGAATGTTATAATGGTATTTTGTCTTTAGTAAATTGATAAGAAATTTTTTTAACTATTTTGATAAAACATGGGTGATTTTTTTATCATTTAGGGGATAAAAGATGTTGCTTTTCTAGTTTTATTTTTTTTAACGAATGCGGGAATTTTAAAGATAAATATTTTTGATGTGACCCTTGTTTGAATATTGAGACTTTACATTACTTTTACTTTAATAATAAATTGTCAAACGGGCCTGGTGTCCCTCACGATCACGCGCATGCATTCCTACGGTATCACTAGTAAGTAGTAACCAGCAGTTCATTGTCCCCACGGTAATCTTTAACAATCATTAATTTCATCTGGTGACAAAACTTGAGGAAGTTTTCTATAGGTAGTTGTGCCGTTTTTATGAACTAAAATGCCCTTAATTGCGTGATATCATATAAAATTATAAATTGTGCACATAGATATATTTCTTTTTTAATCCAATAAGAGGGGAACTTTTGTGTAATATCGCATAAATTAAAAACTTACAAAATCACAATAATTAAGTATGCGATATCACACAAACAAGGACATTTTCATCCAAAAAGGTACGAATATTGGTAGGGAATTATCTTGACTTTTGTCACGAGATTGGGTTTCCATGGCTAATGGTTAACATACAATCAAAATCCTTTAAATATGTAATTAAAGTAAAAGTAGTAATTGGTAGGGTATCATAGCGTGTTGTTGTGGATAGCAACACCCATTCCCACAGCACCCTCCTGGGCTCTAGGGATCGATCAATGGAGGGGCGTTTACATGTTCCTAGCCACTGGGCCATCTCAGCAAAAATAGAAAGTTGTAATGGGAAGTCCCACATATCAAAATGTTAAAAAAATCCCAACAACCATTGTATCACAAGGATTGACAAATATCCATGAGAACAAGGTTTCCAATTTAGTGCAAAGACTTCTGAACACTGAGGGAAATGCCAGCATCCCATTGGAACCCACCAACATCACATTATCTAAAACTTAAGCACGTTTGGTAATTTTACGAGTAAAGTCAAGTCAAGTTAAGTCATCTTACACATCAAATCAAAAGCACTTTTTACCAAAATTCCCTCCAACTTTTCCAACAAAAAGTCAAAAAGCAACTATATTTATTAACTAAAAGACAAAAAAACTCTATTTCTCATTCCAAAAGTCAACAATATTTCATCCCAAATAATTAAAAATAAAATACCATCATAACCCACTATATATTTTATTCATACTTTTTATTTCACTTCACTCCACTTTATTTTAAAAGCAAAATGCCAAACGTGCGGGATTCCCACATTATGCAAAGTAGGAGCTTCAGCATTTGGGGCATATTTCGGGAGAGCAGTCGCTACCTATGTGTGGCTTTTGCATGACAAATTTCAGCAACAAATGCCGCTGAAGCTCAAGCACTACTTGAAGATCTTAAACTTTCAGTCCAATACCGTCTTCACCCACTTATCCTTTGGGGGGACTCTTTACTACTCGTATCTCTCCTCTGCCTTTTCTTCGGTCTTGTAAACTCTTCTCGGTACTCCTTTCTACTTAATATAATCATTCTTTACTAGCAAATTTTTTTTTTTCAAAACTCAAGAAAATAACACTAAAAGTTAGTCGTCGTCGTCGTCATCATGATATAGAGGATTTTATCGAGAAAATCCCTTTAGACCCATTGGAGATAAAAAAAAAAGACCTCAAATTTTAATATAGACCATATAAGTCCTCCCGCCACTCCAAAAAAGTGTGTATACTACACCGTCACATCCCTATCCGTAACCCTACTCACACAAACACTCCACGCCTGGGACCCTCACAGTCCACCAAACTATAGGAACCACATTTCTCTACAATTATAATTTTTAGAACCCAACAGACAAAAATGAACTAGCCAACTCCAAACACCCGATTTCAGAGACAATCATACAATGAAATCGCGACTATTTTGTATAATGGAAGCAGGGATATCCCTGTTCAAGTGAAATTTAAAAAAAAAAAAAGAATATAAGAGGGCTAGTAGGACCGCTAGAGTGGATATATATTTTTTGGGTTCCTTTTTAATCTTAGTGACTTTTAAGGGGATTTTTCCAATAAAATTCTCTTCTATATTTATATTTTCTCTTGTTAACCTAGTCAAGACTGGTTTGGCACTTTTCTTTTACCTCTATGCTCAACAAAATCTTAAGCCCTTCATTTTAGGGGTGGGACAGAGAGCATCAGAGGTTTGGTGGGAATCTCTGAGCGAGAGCCTAGTGGGCCCCTCCTAGGAGAAGGAAATTAAAGGATGGGGAAGGGCTATGCTTGGAAATGGGACCCACAAAATCTCAAATCCAATGGGTCTAAGTCTCTAAGATGATCAGTGTATGATCTTCCACAACCAATGGCTAAAAAGTAGAAGGAAGAGATCGGACGGTAGGGAAAATCCTTATGTGCCAGTGCCCAATGTCCGAAGGGATGGCTATAAGTGTGATTGGGAGAGGATGGGATCATAGGTTGGCATTATATTAGTGAATGAATTGGTGGCCAAATGGTTGATTTGCACATTGGACCAAGTTATAATTCAGGGAGTGAGCAAAACGGCTATGATCATCCAATCATCAGAGCAACCAGGCTAGCAAGCTACAGCCTATCAACATGGTAACCCAACAGGACACTATATCAACCATCCTCACCATACAAATATATCTCAAGATCTCAATGGTTGCCTCTTTTCATCAAAAGATAATGTCACTTGTTCACTAACATCAAATAACAGTAGTGCTTTCTCATGCAGTGGGAGATATTTTCATGCTCCTGAGAGACTTGGCCTTCTTTGGAGATTGGTCTTGACAAATTTCTTACAACGATCAACTTGTGAATAAGAGAAGGAATGATGGTATACTATGATGCAGAGAGCGTAAATAATATATTTCTTCTGTGTTATTCTGTAGATGTTGTGTGGGATCATTTATTAGTCTGTTTGAAGTTAATTAAGTGAATGGTCAAAATAATTTAAAACTACTTTAAACAAGACTATAACAAGATAGGTAATGTTCATGAACCTGCATTTCCAGAAACAGCCATTATCCACCAACATGTGAAATTCAAAATGCACCAAAAAAATGACTGCAGAATGGAAAGTGTCTGTGTTGGGTCACAATTGCTTTAAAGAACGAAGAATACATATAGGCTGACCATCCCATAGTTACCTGATTCACAGTTCGACCAATTCGGATTTGAATTCGCAATTCGCAATTCGACAATTATTCAAATTCGAAAATTCGATGGGGTAGGCTGAGTTAATTCGGTTTTCAATTCGCTCGATTCGCAATTCGAGTTCTATGAATTCGCTAAGTTAATTCGAATATATAATTCGTTTGTCCATTCAATATATGCATAACTATTTTTTTTTTAGTCATTTGATGCTTTAATAAGTATGAGCAAATAAACGATTAAAAACATTAAATCAATAAACTATGAGCAAATCAATGTTTAAAAACAATCCATAACTTTTTTCTATTATTAATCAATAAACCTCAATCATTTAACTATCCATATAAAATAAATTAAATCCTAAACACCAAATAAAAATGATATAAAATATCAAACACCAAAACATAAATAAAAAGTAACGTAAAATAAAAATTCATAAGAAATAGGAGTATGAAATAAAAGTCTTCATTTCCAATGCTTTTTCCCTTTGTCATGAGAAGATGGCAAACTGCATCCGTATGATGAAATACTTCTTTGTCTACTAGGTGGACGTAATTGTAAAGAGGATTGGGTGACTGCAACATTTGATGTACCACTTAGTCGCGACTCCACTCTACTCTCATTACGATTTTGAAGTTGAGGCTCCTCATCATTGTCTAGTGTTTTCCACCTTAGGTCTTCTAAATGTGCACTTGAATCATCAATAACATCTGGCTCAGGATCAATGTCCCATTTTCTGAATGGTCCTTCATTATATCCCTCCTTCATGCGTGATAAAAGGCGAAGATTTGAATGAATAAAGACAAGTTTATCTGCACGTTTTGCGTTAAGCCTATTTCTTTTGACATTATGGATAAATGAATATGTACTCCAATTCCTCTCTGCAGACGATGAGCTAACAGGTTGTGCAAGAACTTTTATAGCTATCTCTGCTAGCTCTGGCGTCTCAGATCCATATGTTGACCACCATTTTATTGGTGACATAGTGACTGCATCCACCTTTGCCGCAGGAAGCCCAAAAATACCATCTTTAGAATGAAATATGGCGTATTGAGCCCTCAACTTAGCCTCAGCTTCAATGTCCTATTAAAAAAATAAATTACAAATTATTGAATGTGTTAGGTACATATTAAAAACGTAATAAATAAAATATCTATAAAAATCTAAATTGAAGATGCTTACGTTAGTTAGTCTTTCAAATGCTTCCATCACTCCCGTTATAACCTCCTTATCTTGATTTGGGGGCTTTCTTTTCTCACCACCAGGTGCTAATTTAGTAAGATATGATGAATCATAAAACCGAGGTGTGAGTGCAAATCCAAGACAATGTAATGGGCTATGCATCATTTTCCACCTTTTTATTACAATATTTTTTCATCATCTCATAAATCTCCTTAAAATTTGCACAACCATTGAGACTATCTTTTATCTCACCAAGCATATTGTCCATTCCTTCATATACCTCCCCCATCAATGGTCCATCTTGATCACAAAATTTAATCATTTTGAAAATGGGTTTGGTAATTTTTACCATTTGCCTCACATTTGTCCAAAATGTATCATCATCATCAGTCACCCATCGCTTTATGTTTTCTGCTATTTCTTGCATTTTTTCATCGCCATGTTTTGCCCACTCTTTCCAATCATCAAGAACAACGGTAGATTTAAGGGCTTGTCTCACATCTAAGAGTCGCTTCATCATAACATAATATGAAGCAAATCGAGTCTTCGCAACTTTTAGAAGTTCTAATCGAGAATGACTTCTAAATATTGCCAATGCATGTGTATGATTGATAATATATGTCACAATTGTCTTGCACATGGTATAAAATTCTTCATATGATGGCCACTGCTTTGACAAATCTTTAAAGATCAAATTAATTGTGTGACAGGCGCAAGGAGACCAAAATATATGACTATAAACCTTTTCGACTTTCTTACCTGCTAGCTTGCAATTGGCTGCATTGTCTGTGATTATTTGAACAATATTAGATGGACCTACCTCCTCAATTGCATCTATCAATAAGGATTTTATATAAGATCCAGTCTTTTCAACACCAGAGCACTCTACCGCATACAAGAACATCGCCCCATCCTTATTTGCTGCAAGCACATTAATCAGTGGCTGATTCTTTACGTTGGTCCATCCATCAGAGATGATAGACACACCATGCATATGCCATGTATCTTTAATTATTGCAATTTCATTCTCCACTTTTCTTTTCTCCTCATCTAACAAAGATGTTCTAGCCTTTTCAAATGAAGGCGCTTTATATCCTTCAGGCACTTTATTTACAGCTGAAATCATTTCATGAAAAAATGGCGACCGCAATATGTTGAAGGGTACTCCACAAGCACATAACCATCTTACTATTGCACTGTCAACAAAATCTCTTTCTACCTTCTTAAAGGACTCCATAATTGAGTTCTTTTGCTTAACTTGTTGTAGCGGGAGAAGTGTTGAGTGCTTTAACTGTGAATGAACTCCGGATTTCTCCGCTTTCTTTACCCTATCAATAATTTCTTGTAATCATTGAGGACCTTTAAGGTTGCTTAAGCAATGCTTGACATCGGGTAATATCTGATTTTTTATTTGGCCCTGGCCCAAAAAAGTGTTGGTGAATTCTTGTGTAGGAACTTTTGAACTCACGCTTACAGTGTGGACAAAGCCATAATTTACCAGTTTTCGCATCCCCCAATATCTTCACTTCATCCCATAGTGGTTTTCCTTTAAAAAGACTTTCTTTTTCTGAAGGAATATTATTTTGATTATCATCGATATCTTCATCACTCTTCTAATCGATGTCGTGTTCGACTTCTTCGTCAATAGAAATGACATGATCATCTTCTTGTTGCTTTCTTTTTGTTTGTCCACTAAACATGATGCTGCATAAATTTCAAGACATTAAGAATAATGTAATTTTAATACATAATCAATATTGTAATTCTATCTCTAGTTATTTGAAAGTGTGCATTTCTAAGTCGTAATTGAACCCTTCCAAACTGCATTCTAATGAAGAATATTTTCAAATCTCCTATTTTTTCATTGTTATGAATTTTTAATTTTTTCTATTGGGCCTAACAATGAGCCTGCTATTAAAATCTTGATGGCTCGTAAATATTTATAAGTTTCTTTTTGTTGACATTGGTATAAATTTCAACTCCATCAAATAAGAAATGGTCACACCATCAGATTCATTGAGTAGAGATAAATGATCTTTCTAAAATATATATTTTATTCACAATTAATATATCTTATGATTTTCTATTTTTTTAAAAATGTCTAAATCCATAAAAAACAGAAGGGGAGAGAAAAGAGCATTCTCTTCCTTTTTTTTACTATTTTACTTCTCCTTTATTATCTAAAATTATTAATTTTTTCAATGTATTAATATAAAATTTCAATTTTTCTCAATGTATTATACAATACTTGTACTACTTAAAGTGGGGCACATATATAAAAAATATAAAGTAGTCAGGATCAACCATTGATTTATTTAATATAATTAAGTGAATTCTGCTATAATATTTTAGTCATGAATCTGGTAAGTGTTTAATCTCCTGTTTATTTAATTTATTTTAGAGTGGAACTTGATTAATCTTGGGAGTAAGCCATTTACATCGGTTATGATTTCTCATTGGCCCACTTATAGATTCTTAGATAAATCTAAAGGTAAACAATAAAAATATTTAAAAAAAAGGACAGGATAGACATGCTTTTAAATAGTATCAAGAAAGGTCAGTTGGTTGTACAATGAGTTGTCAAAACGTGTACATAAGGAGAGAGAAAGGGTAAGCTTTAAATTGACATGTATGAATAAGGATCCTCTGTGATTTTAACTTACAGAACTCATGTGTCATATGAGTGTAACTCTAAGGTCGGGCCCATCTACTAAAATCTGAACCGTTCAAAATTCATACCATACATATTTACCAAAGGTATCCTCAAATCTTACATCAATCCGAGTTCATTCAACCATTGATTAACTGCTTGATAAACACACATTATTATCATCACATTTTTCATCTGAATGACAATCTAACGGTAGATCAAACTCTGATTAATGAATATTAGATACGTATCCTATAAACCGGTAAGATGCTTATTTTGCACGATTTAGATTTAAATAGGTGATTTGATTTGGGATTTTTCAAGATTTGTATTGAGGATGAGATTCGTTAGTTGCCGCATAAATTGAAGTTGAGAGAGGCTAGGAGAGAATAAAGGAAAGAATAATAAATTATGCCTACAGTACATGGGAAAGTTGACTTATTGGACATATTTTTCCCTTGTCTTTTCCGATTTTCCCCTTCCCCCACTTCCACCGTCCTCCTTTCCCATCACCCTGCAAGCCTTTCTCTGCAAGCCTTTTTCTTCTTGTATCTTAATGAAACTCTATGGAAGAAAGAAAGGAAGCATCATACCTGTAATCAAAGCACCTCACTGCAAGAGTTGCGAGTCGTGACGAACTTCTGAACGGTGATCTGAAACCTGGATTTACCCGCTGTGCAGATTTTTTGAGGAAGGGAACGGTGAGTTTATTAAGCTATGTCTAGCATGAGATTAAATAGGTATTTAATGATTTAAGTTCTACTCGATCTATTTCTAAAAGCTATTGCTTTTGTTTCCTCTTCAGATTGAACTTTCTGTATCTTTGTTTTTATACTTGTGTTTCTGACTTTTCTTAGAAGACCCCACTTCCCATTTACATACATGAGACTTTCTAGTTTTTTAGAATAGGGCTGTCTCGAATTGTACCGAACTAAAGATTTTTCAAGAGTCGGATTTCAACGAATCGAACAGCGACTTGTTCGTTTCGTGCTGCATGGAATTCGGATCTCAATGGACCGAATTAGGTAACTATGGACCATCCAACATCTCAAGACATTTTTACAATTGAATGCTGGTAAGCAAGTCTATACTATTATTATACTTGCATGAAAACAGACATATTTCAGCTGTTCTATTATTTTTAATTCATGATTACACATCTAGTCATAAGAGCTGATCCAGCCTTGTTGGCTTGCCAGTCCAAATACAATAAAAACCTGCAATCGTCAGTTTCCGTGTATCCTTGCACATGAGCCCTAGGGCCGGTTCTGAATTTTTCAGGGCCCAGGCCGGGCAAGAGTAAAAATTAGGCCTCTATATATATATATATATATATATATATATAGAAACTTAGTGATGGCCTTATTCATTTTTCAACCAATATCTAACTTGTCAAAATTAACTAAAAATTTAACATTCAAAGCATATAAATTCAAACTTCAATATATAAACATTCAAAATAAAATGCTATAATGTATAAACAAGACAAATACTTGTAAGTTGTAACAATTCAATAGTTCTTTTTCATATAGCAATAAGCAACCAACAAAATAAAAATTTCTTTGCATCCTCAATAGCCAAAGCAAACATACCCATCCTACTTGAAATCCCCTTGCATCTTAAGCAACCAGTAAAACAAAAATGTCTTTGCATCCTCAATAGCCAAAGCAAAGAACATCAACCTACTTGAAGTCTCTTTGCATCATGAATGGTCAAAGCAAAACAACAGCATCACCATCTACAATATAAGGTGAAAAATAAAATCACAACTAAAAAAGTATTATTGAAATGATTTTCTTCTTGCATTTTGAGAAGCAAAATCCTCAATTATGCTTTCAAATTCAAGATTTTCTAACATCTCCTTTTCAATGGATAAGATTGCTAGCCCATTTAGCCTTTCTTGTGACATGGTAGACCTCAAGTAAGATTTCAATAATTTTAATTTAGAAAAGCTTCCTTCTGCAGATGCTATATAGGCAATCAAAATATTTGGAAAACAGTCCATATCTTTTACAAACTCTATAATTTCAAGTGTTGTGTTTACTTCTGCTGGTAAAAGAAATTGCAGCACCTGTAACTCTGAAAACAAATCACTTGCATCAACATCAGAAGACTCATCATTTCTTAAAGTAGTTTCAAGCTTCACACAATAATTTTTCAATTCATCATCACCCAATGAAGTTAACTTCTTTGAATTAAACAAGAACCCAAAAATACCTTCATATGTTTGCATTTGTTCAAATCTACTTCTCAATGAAGAAAGAGCCATATCCACTACACATATGAAATAATTGACTCTAAATGATTCTTCAACTGATTGTATTGTCTCTTCTTTAGCATTCTCATCAAATTGTTTCTTTCTATGACTTTGACGTTTTTTAGGAAATTCGGGTTCAATCCCCATATCACAAGCAATAGTTTTAGCTTCAATCATAGCAGATGCAAATCCATTTTCCCTATAATTCTCAAAAAAAGAAATGAGCCCCTCTAAATTTTTTAAAGCAACATCAATGCACATATCTTTAGATTGTAGTTTTTTGTTGACTAAGTTAATTTTCAACAAAATATCATGCCAAATAACCATGCCTAATAAAAACTCAAAATTTTCCAGTTCATGTGTTGCTAAACTTTCTGCTTCACTTTTTGCTTTAGCATCTTCACTATTTTCTGCTACTTTAAATAAAGCTTCTTTTATTTGGGCAGATTGGTATCTTATTGCTTTAACACTCTCTACACGACTTTTCCAACGTGTAGTTGATAATGTTTTAAGAGTTAAACCATCTATATGATCCTGTAAAATCTTCCAACGCTTTGTAGAATTAGCAAAAACACAATAAATGCGTCGAACCACCCCAAAAAAGGATTTCGCTTTCACACAACAGTTTGTCATATCACATAGTGTTAAATTAAGAGAATGACAACCACATGGCATGAACAAAGCTCTAGGATTTATTTCAAGTAATCTTTTTTTTACACCTTGATTTTTTCCTTTCATATTAGAGCCATTATCATAACCCTGTCCTCTCACATCATCAATTTTAAGACCAAGGGACTCTATGACAGATTGCAATTAAGTGAAAAGTCCTAATCCTGATGTATTTTAATAATTAAAAAATTTAAAAAGTACTCTTTTATTTTAACTGGACTCCTTGACACATCCACACACCGTATTATCAAAGTCATTTGTTCCTTGAGACTTGAATCAGGAGTGCAATCAAGTATCACTGAAAAATATTTTGCTTGTTTGATTTTCTCAATGATTGCACTTCTGACTTTTGATGCCAGCAAAGATATCAGCTCATATTGAATCTTATGGCTAAGATAGTGATAATGAATCTCGTCGTTTTGAATTCGTCGAAAATGTTCACGCATTATTGGATCAAATTCTGCAACCATTTCCAATATACCCAAAAAATTACCATTATTTTCTTCATAAACTCTCTCTTTTGTTCCACGGAATGCAATATTATTTTTAGCAAGACATTTGACAACATAAATTATTCTTACCAAAACACGTTTCCAGTGTTCCTTCTCTCTCCTAATTTGTTCATGTATGCCTTTATCAATTGTTTCATTTTTTTTTCAATCTGTTATGTAATTCAATCCAATAACTCATGTTAGTTATGTGTTCAGTGCTATTTTCATGTTGTTTAAGCCTCTCACTAAGATGTTTCCAATCTCTAAGTCCTTCATTTGATAATCGGCTTCCACTACACATTGTCTTAAACAACTTACAATAGAAACAAAATACCTGATCCAATTCTTTTGATTATACTAGCCATTTTCTATCCCGAGTCTCTCCATTTGGTAACTTTCTCATGTAATACGTTGAGGAGAAATGTCTAAAGTTTTCATCCCTAGGAAATTTGATATTATTATCTCTTGCAGGACCTTTTTCCACAAGTAAAGCTCTCATTTTTTCATCAAGATTATCCCAAATTCTAGGATCACAAAAAGTTTGAAGGAAAACTTGGTTCTACACCCTCAGGTTCAATGTTTTCATTATTACAAAGATGATCAATATCTTCATTCTCAACATGTTTATCTTCTTCACCTAAGTCACCTACATGTTCATTAAAATCATTCTCAGTTCCTACTAATTCTTCTACATGATTTTGTTGTTTAGATTCATTGACTAAATTATTATCAATTCCTACAAATTCTTCAACATGATTTTGTTGTTCAGGTTTATTGACTAAATCTTCAGTTGAGTTATCTAGTGAACTATTTGTTTTATTAAGAAAAAATTCATCTAGAGCTCCAGTTTGAGATTTAGTTAATTCTTCTATGTCTCTTTTTTCTTTTTCTTTTTTGACTTCCAGATGGTTGTTTCTTATTGAACATTGCTACTTGAAAACAGAAACAGTACAAGTAAAACCAATGCAATTTTAATACTTAAAAGAATAAATAAAGAACAACATATCCTGGAATTTGAGAAATCCCCCTCAACAGCAGCCCTAGACAAGGTTGTTTGGAGAAAAAAGATAGAGAGAGACTGCCTGAACTCAACCCAAACTGGCCTCTAGCCCGGATATAGAAACTAGGCCCAAGTCCAAGTGATGTAGGCCCACAGAGTAATGAAGTTTGGCACTTGAGTTGAGTACTTGACCTTTCTTGCTCGTGTTCTGTGCGTAGAACAAAGGATCAAAACCCTTCTTACTTTTTTTTTCGCTATGTCAATGGATGACGGGAGTGAAGAACGCAGGGCAAGGGCTGTGGTGACGATGGCAGCATGTACTCCAGTGCCAGATACCTTCTCCGCCTCGCTGCTTCTTCTTCTTCTTTCCTTTTTCTTTTTTTGCTATTTGATTCAATCATAGAAGAGGGGCTGAGATCGGCGATATGGTGTTGATGCCAAAGGCGTGATGATGATGATGATGATGATGATGATGATGGCCCCGTGCTGATGCGATGACGGGGTCCGGGGATGGAGAAGATTGAAGAACTGAAGAAGCGGCTGGAGGTCGGCGGCGGTGCTGGGCCGCTGGCGATACTCGGTTTCTTTCCTCTTCGTTTGTCTCTTCTTCTCAGATATGCTTTTTGGTATGGATGGAAGAGCTCGATTTGGTGTGTGCGGGGAGGGGGCTGGAATTGGGGGACAGTGATGGCTATTGATACCAGAGAGCAATTTCCTTTTTTGGATTGTTGTTTGCTAGTTTATGGAGAATAAAACAATGGGTATTGGGTAGAGGAGATAAATAGAGCCATAGACGGTGGGTTGTGGAGAACGAAGAGTTGCAGTTGCAGATGGTTAATGCGTTCTTTGGGATTTGGCGTTGGTTGGTTAATGTGGTTACCATTAAGTGGTAGATAATTATGAATAAAATTGGGGTTTGGCGTTTGGCTTTGGATATGGGTTAGGGTTTTTTAAGTTGAAAACCTGGAGTTTTTTGGCCCCCCTGAAAAAAGGGCCCGGGGCGATCGCACTTCCAGCCCCTGGCCAGGGCCGGCCCTGATGAGCCCAAGTGTTAAGGACCTTAATAACTTCATTCAACAAATCAGCTGAGATCATACAATTGATCTGCTGAAATCATGCACGCTACATGTGGTGGAGGAAATCATGTAGTCCATGATTTGTAGTGATTCTCCACAATTCAAATCTCCTGCAATCACTCTCTTCATTTACTGGTTGTTTCCTTGTATATAGGATACAATGTTGTTAAATACCAGTCAAAATTGTAAATCAAATACAACATAGAATTATTCAAATCATTTTAAATTATCATGGCATTAGAGCAGAACGGTTCTGCCTCTTTTTTTTTTCGTATCCTTTTCTCTGCAACTCTGTTTGCATCATTCTTCTTCTTCCCTTCCTCCATGGCAATAACTTCCAACACCACTTTCCTCTATAATGTTCACCACCTTATCCCCATTAAACTCAATGGAGGAAATTATCTCCTATGGAAGTCTTTATTTGAACCAGTTCTCAAAGCCCATTCCTTATTAGGCTTTGTTGATAGATCTGCCTCTTGCCCATCCCAACTTCTCGCCCAGTCTGGTGGTTCTGTTAGCACCACTCCAAATCCAGAATTTTTGGAGTGGGTCCAACAAGATCAACACATCCTTACATGGATAAATTCCACTTTGTCAGAGACAGTTCTCCCTTGTGTAGTTGGCCTCAAAACCTCCAAATCCATTTGGGACGCTCTTAGCAAGCGTTATTCTTCACTCTCTCGTTCTCATGTTCTCCGGTTAAAGAACCAACTCCATCATTTGAAGAAGGGAACTCTGTCCATGCAAGATTATCTCCAGCACATCAAAGTCCTCTCGTCCTCACGCTTGCCGGATCAACAAATTCCCGACGATCATGGTACAGTGAGCCCCATTCCAGATGGTTACCTCGCCCTCACCCTTCTGTCAATCCCCATGGTATCCTTCCTACTCCCACAAAATTTCTCTCTTCATCTAACCCTCTCACTCACTATGCTCCAACAGGCCATGAACCTTCTCTTATACAACTACCCCCAATCCCTGCCTTTGAAGCATTTACATGACCAGCCCCTGCACACCCAATGCATGCCCACCCACAATCTGCATTAACTGATCCAACCCAAGCGCTGGCAGAATAGGCAACCCAGACCCATTTCAATCCACCAAACCTGGCGCATGAACTTCCTTTCGGGGCCCCCACAGATCCACAAGCCCAAAGTTCTGAGTCAAGTGTTCCTTTACCTAGAATGACTACAACGCCCTCCAAGCCCAACCCAAAATATTATTTCGTCACTGGATCTAAAAAGGCCGGCCTATTGTCAACCCGCCATCCGTATCCCACTGTGTTACTCGTTTCTCTTGCAGATAAGGAACCTAGTACCTACAGTGACGCTACACAATCGCCTGAATGGCGCCAGGCTATGGACGCTGAATTCAATGCCCTCCAAAGAACAGGAACATGGGCTGTAGTCCCTCCTAGACCCAATATGAATGTTGTGGGCTGTAAATGGGTTTTCCGACTTAAACATCGACCCGATGGGTCTATTAGCCGCTACAAGGCCATGCTTGTTGCTAAAGGATTTCACCAACTTTCGGGTGTTGATTTTGTTGAAACTTTTAGCCTGGTTGTCAAACAAGCAACTATTCGGGTTGTTTTATCACTTGCTTTGACATATAAATGGCCAGTTCGTCAACTTGATGTTGAGAGTGCTTTTCTCCATGGTGATATTACTGAACAAGTCTTTATGGCTCAACCTATTGGATATATTGACCCAACTCGACCATCTTATGTCTGCCACATGCATAAGGCTATCTATGGGCTTCGTGAAGCGCCGAGAGCCTGGTACACCAAGTTCACTACATACCTACTTGAGTTGGGCTTTGAAATTTCAAAAGCTGACCCATCGCTATTTGTTCTCAAAACAGCGTCCATCATCACATATCTTCTCCTCTACATAGATGACATAATACTCACTGGTAACAACCTAGGCTTCATCACAACTTTGTTATATAACCCAACTTGGCTCCAAATTTGCTATCAAAGATCTTGGCCAACTCCATTATTTTTTGGGTATTGAAGTCCACCCTCACAATGGCGGCCTGCTGCCGTCACAAGCTAAGAACGTAACTGACCTCCTTCACCGCACCAACATGCTTGGCTCCTAGCCAATTACATCCCCAGTCTCTCACAGCAAGGCTACCCCTTACAATGTGGTCTTATTATCTAATCCCACTGAATATAGGCAAATAGTTGGTGCTCTGCAATACATCACTATCACCCGGCCAAACATAGCATTTGCTGTTAATCAGGCATGCCAACATATGCATCAACCCACCACTCAAAACACGGTTGCTGTCAAGAGAATTTTGCGGTTTCTAAAAAGCACTCCAACACACAGTTTGCTTTTGCATCTAGGCTCACTACATTTAGTGGCCTATTGTGATGCCGATTGGGCGGGTGACCCAATTGATCGACGGTCTACAAATGGGTTTTGTGTATTCTTTGGGTCTTCACCCGTCTCATGGGGTGCAAAGAAGCAACCCACAGTTTCAAGGTCGTCTACAGAAGCAAAGTATCGATGCCTTGCTCGCACAGCTGCAGAATTATCATGGATGAGGTCTCTATTAAAAGATCTAAATATTCCATTATGCAAAAAAATGCCTGTCATCTGGTGTGACAATATCAGCGCTATTTCCCTTGCCTCGAATCCTATCTATCATGCGTGCACCCGGAAGCAAAGTATCGATGCCTTGCTCGCACAACTGCAGAATTATCATGGATGAGGTCTCTATGAAAAGATCTAAATATTCCATTATGCAAAAAAATGCCTGTCATCTGGTGTGACAATATCAGCGCTATTTCCCTTGCCTCGAATCCTATCTATCATGCGTGCACGAAGCATCTTGAGGTCGATTACCACTATATCCGAGAAAAGTGGTTAACAAAGAATTAGCTGTCCAGTATGTCTCAACGAATGATCAAATAGCCGATATTTTGACAAAAGGGTTGTCTTCGAAGAAAGTACGGGATCTTCAATCCAAGCTTTGTGTGTTCCCTAGACCCCACAACTTGAGGGGGGCTAATAACATCATTCAACAGATCAGCTGAGATCATGCAATCGATCTGCTGAAATCATGCACGCTACATGTGGTGGAGGAAATCATGTAGTCCATGATTTGTGGTGATTCACCACTATTCAAATCTCCTGCAATCACTCTCTTCATTTACTGGTTGTTTCCCTGTATATAGGATACAGTGTTATTAAATACCAGTCAAAATTGTAAATCAAATACAACATAGAATTATTCAAATCATTCCGAATTATCTGACCTGAGGTCCATGATAATACACAATCCCATAACTCCAAGTCTGTAACCACTATGGAGGTCTATCACAAGACACAATCCAACACTTCTGCGGTGCACAATTAACAAGGTTAACAGAAATAGAGACAATGCAAGAGAATTTTAGGACTAAATTCTATGTCTTCTCCTTTGGAGGACCCCTCACTATATACTTGATCATTGTACAATAATGGAGTGTTTACAGGTCTTGATTTCCCTGATTTGGGTAATTAAATCAATTACAGACAATATACAAATCAATCTAAAGTCAACACCTATGGGATGACCAAAGAAGATTTGGGCCCAAAGTATGAGCCCAAGCTCAAGGCTCGTTAACAACAATGATATGCAGTGTCTTTGACTTTCACGCCCTTTCGTACAGTGCCTCTGTTGTACAAGCAGAAAAATAGAATGACATTGAGATTAGTAAAAAAAATTAACCATGACCCAGATTTAGTGTTAATTTTTTCATGAAGTTCGAGAACAATTTTTTTTTTCTTTTTCCACATTGAATTCCTCTAGGATCCTAAAATGATTCTTCCTACAAAAGGGAATAAAATTGGAGTAAAGTGAAGATCCAAAAGGGCTATCAAATAGTGTCTCCTATTTGGCAGGAAACAGTTGCCCAGGCATCAGTTTAGTAGATCAAATCCTATGAAAGTGAGGACTGGATCCACATGGCGACTCAACATGTTTTAATTTTTTGAATGCTACTCAACATGAACTGGATCCACGTTCCACAGCTCTACAGTAAATTTTTATGAATGTGGCAAAGAAGATGAATGACATAAAGACTCTCACCATAATACACAGACAATCTAGTGCAAACCTATACATTTTCGCCTTGGGAGGATTCGCCAGAGGACTTCATCAGTGGCTCTGTATTTTCTGCACCAGCTTTTGAGTAATTCTCCAACCTTTTGGAAGGATGTAGCACATAATGTTGAAAAATGAAAATAAGGTCGAAAAAAACCACTTCCTGCAAAAGTGTTCACATCCCAAAACCAAGAAGTTAAGAAACTGGCAGTATCTTTTTCATACAATGAATAGTAGATGTATATGGTAAGAGGAACACCAAATTGGTTTCCATGGAAAATAGCTAAGAGAGAGCTATTTCTTTCATGTTTGTGAATTTGTTTCATTGCATAACTGTAGATACAAAATATGTAAAGCAGATGCTAGCTTTTTTCAAGCTAAAAAACAATTGTCTCTACCAGTAGCCCTTTAAACATGATTCCAATGAACATATGGAAAACAAATATACCAGTATAAAATACTAAGAGGTGTAAATAAATCACAGTATAATGTTAAATGAAGAAGATCTTTCAAAAATTTTTTTTAAAAGAAATGACATTCCATACCAATGAAAGCAGGGTCTTCCCAATGTTGCCATAGAAATTTACAAATGTGCCTGGATGAAACAGGGAGCATGTTTCATAAAAATGTGAAAGTAAGAATCAGTTAAGGAATCAGATCCAAACGATAAAATCTTTTGGGGTTGGAAGTTAGAAGAACTCACCCTGGTCAATAGACTGGACCCCCATTTGAGCAAAGTTTGTCAAAGCTCCTAGTAAATCAAGTAATATATAGTAAATGCTCCATCCTTCTGTGTTTTTCCGCCCAAAATTCATGATAGCCTACCAAAAGTTATGCACCAAAATCAAATTTTTGCAAGAAATAAAATAAGGGTTTCCTTGTATATATATTATTCTTTCACTATATATTCAAATGTAAAATATATAAGAAAATCATGCACATGATATAGAGCATCCAAGAACGTTTGAGAAAAATGTTCACAAATAGAAATTCAACCAAGATCTCCATATTTGAAACTACACAAAGGGAAAGTGAGGCAACTCAAAACCTGAGGGATGTATTTGATTGCTGTCATGAAAACTTGTATAGTGCTGCAATGAGCATGGCATTTCAAAATGTTAGAAAATATCTCCAGAGATCACCTCAGCTGATGAAACCACGTCATTTGTAGCTTAAAACAACTTTCAATAACTTCAACAGAATTAAGTGAAAACTGAAAACATCACAAAGAGGTTCTTTCCAAAACAGGACTACTTTCATAGAGTTAAGGAAAGTTTGATTCAAATTACATCATATAATAAAAAAAGTAGTTCCCAATAATAATAAAAAAAAAAAAAGTATTAAACCCTTTGAAAGACCGAGTCCCTTCTGTTAACTACTTGAAAAATAGTGAGTTCCAAAATTCCCTTGTGCATATAGTGGCAGAGCCACATTTGCCCCCACCTCAAACTTTTGCCTCCTTTAACACAAGTGTCTTTTTGCATTTTTATCTTGTGTTAAAAGGAGGCAAAAGTTTCCTCAACTAGTTTGGTACTTTACTAATATAATACAAGTCAAGTAAAACCTCTATTTTTCAGATAAGATGTCGCATCAAATGCACTTTATTCAAAACTCCCCCATCTTTTTCATACAAAAAATCAAAAAACAACTACCTTTATCCACTAAAATACAAAAAAAACTCCACTTTTTCATTTTAAAAGTCAAAAAGATTCCATAGCAAATAACTAAAAATAAAATACCATCATAACCCACTTATATTTTATTCTTTCTTCATAATCAACTTTACTTCACTTGACTCTATTAGTAGAGTTACCAAACTGGCTAGAAAAAAAAAAAAAAAAAAAAGAAGCAAAAAGTTGTTTCTGAACATTTTGGGCCTTTGTCCCTACTCAAACTTTACCTTTTCTTTTCTTCTTCTTCTTATTTGCCTTCAACAACTTTTTCCCCCCTAATAGTACTCTAAAAAACACCTAAAAAACGACACTTTTGGATTTTACTTCTTCTTCTTTGCCCTCCGTTAAATCGCCTTCCGTTTTCTACTTTTCCTATAGCTCAAGGTACCACATGATCCTTGATTCTTCTTCTTCCTTTATCTCTCTTTTTTCTCCCTGTATTGATTTTAAATCGAAAACCTGTCAAGTTTGACTCTCATAATCAGCATATTTTTAACACTTGTTTGCTTAAGTGATTGTCAAATTTTCGATTTTTAGAATTTTAATTCAAAATCTGACCTAAATTAGATCAAATCTGATTCTGAAGGGATTTCATATAGTTAATAATAGAGGTACTTAAAAGTTCTCTTGACTAAGTATATGCCCAAAGGTTCATCAACCTTAACGTTTTTATTAAAGTAATAGATAGATTTTAGCTTTAAAAGAAGGGCCGAAGATCAAGACTTTTTGTGAACATCAACCTCATATTCTAATGTTGAAGAAAATTATTTAATTTGATTTTTAACTATAATCATATGCTTATAAATAAATATGTTAAAATTATGTAATTCGTAATTCTTCTCTAGTCATTTAGACCCTTTATTGAATTTTGTTGGATATGGTGAGCAATACACATTCATCATTTTTATCATGTTGGTGTGTAATCTAATAGTTATGGTTTATTTAGTTAAATTGGATTGAACACATAATTTCAACTTTCCGATATTAAGTTAATATATTAAATTTTTTAATTTGTTCTCAAATTTCTTCCGCCCCCCTAAGAGAGAGAGAGAGAGAATCCTGGCTCAGCTACTGTGTGCATATCCTCCCTTATACCTGTAAGATCCCGGTCCCACCTATATTATTTTATTATATTTTAATTAGAATATTAGTATTATTTTAATTGAATGTATTTTAGTTATTTAAGTGGTTAGGATTAAGTGGGGCACGCGTTAGATTAGATGTGTGGATTGGTGAGTTGGGTTGATGGGTAGATGACCTGACCCGTAGTTTTGACCCAATAACTTAAGCCCATTAACCTAATCCCTATTTAAACTCTCATCCTTATCTCTCATCACTTATCTCTGCAACTCCTCCCGGTTCTTCTTTCTCGTCTTCTTCCTCTTTCAACTTCCCAAGCCTCTGCAACTTTAGGATCCAGCCATTAGAATCAAGATCAGAGGATACCATCATTCTTGGTTCGACCTTCTTATCTCAGGTAACCCTCTCCTCAAATCATTAGGATTAGATCTATACTCTTGGGTTATATTCTTCTTCTTTCAAATGATAACCCTACCCAAAATCTAACATTGGAAAGAAGAAGAATATAACCCAAGAGTATAGATCTAATCCTAATGATTTGAGGAGAGGGTTACCTGAGATAAGAAGGTCGAACCAAGAATGATGGTATCCTCTGATCTTGATTCTAATGGCTGGATCCTAAAGTTGCAGAGGCTTGGGAAGTTGAAAGAGGAAGAAGACGAGAAAGAAGAACCGGGAGGAGTTGCAGAGATAAGTGATGAGAGATAAGGATGAGAGTTTAAAATAGGGATTAGGTTAATGGGCTTAAGTTATTGGGTCAAAACTACGGGTCAGGTCATCTACCCATCAACCCAACTCACCAATCCACACATCTAATCTAACGCGTGCCCCACTTAATCCTAACCACTTAAATAACTAAAATACATTCAATTAAAATAATACTAATATTCTAATTAAAATATAATAAAATAATATAGGTGGGACCGGGATCTTACATTCTCCCCACCTTAGGATATTTGGTCCTCCAAATAACTAGTATTACTCTGGAAGGAGAAACGGGTACTGTTTCTTCACTGAGATTAGAATGGTACCTTCCACGCCGCCCGCCGAAGCATTTGCATTCTCATGGGTTAAAGCATACATCCTGTCCTGCTGTGGTTGGTTATGTTGTCCTTGCGCTTGTCCCAAGTGGCCTCTGTTGACCCCCGTGTTGCTGTCTCTGTTGACCCTGAAGTTGCCTCTGCTGCTGTGGAGCTTGCCCCCTAAACTGCTGATTCTGAGGAGCCCTAAATTGTTATTGTTGCTGCTGCTGCGCCCGAGGAAATTGCTGACCTATTTGTTGTGGTCCTTGCTGAGGTGCTGTCCTCCAATGTTGCTGCGAAGGCGCGTTAGGAGTTACTAGCTGGGATTTTGGCAACTGACTACCGTCGTTGGGACAATCGCGAACTTGATGTCCAAACTGTCCACAATGAAGACATGCTCCAGTCTCTCTATAACACTGCTCTGTTGTGTGATTCCTCCTACCACACCGCTCACACTGTTGGTTCTGAATAATCGAGGGTTGACTTTGAAACTTTGGTTTCTTTGGGTTGCCTTGGTTAGAAGACTGCCCTAACTGATGTTGTTGAAATTTGGCCTGTCTTTCTGCTGACTTCTTCCTTAGTGCACCCTCAGCCCAATATGCACTCTTTACCATCTCTTGGAAAGTCGGGCGTTGATTGTCTCCAATCATCATATAGATATCAGCTGATAAACCATCAAGAAAACGCCTGATTTTCTCTTCCTCCGGAACAACTAGTGTGGGTGCATACTTAGACAATCTTGTGAACTGCTGTTCATATTGCTGCACTGACATATCCCCTTGCACCAAGTTTTGAAAATCCCTCTTCCACTGGTCTTTGACATATTTGGGTATGAACTTGTCCATAAACTCCTTGGTGAATGTTTCCCATGCAGTTTCTTCAGCCACTACATCTGCTTGCACTACCATCTTCACCGAATTCCACCATTGGAGAGCTATCCCTCTGAACATGTAAGCTGCCAGGTTCACTCGCTGCTTCTGAGTACAGCGGAAAACTGCAAAGATCTGCTCTACTGCTCTATAAAGGCATCTGCTGCCATGGGATCCTCGGACCCGTGAAACTCAGGAGGAACCCTCTTCCTAAATTTCTCGTACAAGTCATTTGGATCTACTTCCTTTGGAGGCATGACCACTTGTACTGGTTGTGCTGCTCTGTTCGTTAATGCTATGATCTGAGCTTGAAATGTTGCTCTATCGTGATCTGCTTGTGCTCGCTCAGCAGCTCTCTCTTCTCTTTCTTGTTGCTTTTCTGCAGCTCGTTCTGCCTCAACTGCTTTCTGTTGCTCATTTTGAGTTGCCTGTGATTGCATAAAAGCTTGCAACAGCTGATTAAAACGTTCGTCTGAGTTGTTCGATCCATTCCCAGGTTCTTTGTCCTGAGATCTTGTATTACGTTGGGCCATGACCTACAATAAAATAATAATGGCTTAGATCCTATAAAACAAGCTAACAAACAATTCTATAGACTTTACAGTTAGCACTCTAAAGTCTGTCTAACGGAAATCGTAATCCTCACCACGTCCTACTGTTTCTGTCCATTTTTAATATCCGAAGATCGTGCTGGCTCTGATACCAACTGTCACGTCCCCAAAATAAGAATTGGGGAAAAACGTGAAAATTAAAATTTTAAATTCAAATTCCTGTGTTTAATACAACACAAGCTTCCAAAAGTGGACCCACATAAAATTTCAACATGTGGTGAGTCAAAATAAGTTTCATTAAATGCAACGGAAGCTATATTCAATTGGTATTCAAAGTAATGAACCATCACGAAAATCAAATAAACATAATAATTCAATTTGCAAAATGAATAAAACAATTACTAAGAAAGGTTTATCATTGAGAAAAGTTCATCTAAGGAATTACTAAGATGACGTTCTCTCTAATGCAGGCTCAGACGGCTCCGAAACCGTCTCCGGCGTTCCACTCGGGTTCATCAGTTGGCTCAAACGCTTCAAGCGTTTGATCCTCCTCCGTCTCCTCGGTAAAGTAGGGCTCGGTACCTATGCACCAATAAACAAAGTAAACAGCAAGTACTTAACCATAATTTGTAAATTTAATGCTTGTGTTTCTCGTTGATTCTAGTGTTAGATGCATGTAGAAACCCCTTTTATGCCCTAAGGTTTGATTTACTCTACTTTCTTTTATTTAATCTTGATGTGGGCCGTGGACAGATCTGGTCCGTTCCTGTAGCCAACATGCCTGGGCGACCTTGGAGAATACACCCATCTTGGGTTCTTAATAAGTGGGGCCCACTATCCATACACCCCTTGGACGTGTAGCCTTCTCATTCCATGAATGGGTTCTGTAATGAAGTGTAATGAAGTGGGCATGCAGGGACGATTATGGCTTGTATGGGTATTGAAATGAAATAAGGATTGGGTCCCATTTGACCACTGATCTAAGGTTTACAAGGTTTGAGGTGTCAATCATCAAGGGGTTGGTTTTATTTTTGGATATCAGTTAGTGGTGGGGTCCATTGGCTGATGTGATTACAAATCTAGCCCACGCATCCGCATATACATGGTTGGGCGTCCATTGTGTGAGGGTGATCCTGGGATTGGAGATGGTGGGGCCCACTATCTTAGTGTCCATGCTACATCAGGCGTGACTTTCACTTCTGGAATTGAATGGGTTATGTCATGCACAAAGAGAGTGGTTTGGCTCTCTGGATATACATGAGGAGAGAGATACCACTTGGTGTTAATCTATTATAATATGAGTGTTGACCTTGACTTGGACTTGTCTTGGAAAAAGAAGTCCACTTTATATAGCTTTCCCATACACCCCATTAGTGTTAAGAATTTGAAGAAAGGGCCTTAGTTGATTTATAAATACAAATTAATTTTTAAATGGTATCAGAGCCGACTCTCGACTAGTTCGAGTGTGGGTCCCCTGCCGTGGTCTGGTGCAAGTGGGCGGGCTTATATGTGGGCGGGCCAAGAGGGCTGGCAGGCTACAGGGGCTGGCAGGCTACTGCACAGGGACGTGCAGCCTTTAAGGGGGGTGGAATGTGACGCCCCGGAGTCCCACATCGACTATAGAGAGGAAAGTGATTGGGATTATATGTAGAGCTTACACCCTTACTTAGCATGAGGGCCTTTTGATGTGTTCAGGCCCATCAGAAGCAAAACCGTGAGGCCAGTGGGCCAAAGCGGACAATATCATGCATGGGTAAGGGGTGGGGCATTACAATACCCCTTAAACGGGGTATCCATATAATACTATATTGTGAACAACTGAACATTCATATAAATACACGGCTCTCTGTCTACTAAGGTACGGCAGATTTTATGCAAATCCTAATATCGTCACTTATAGTGCCTGCATAATTGCTAGCGTGTCTTTATGAAGTGTGGTATTTATTTCTCTCATCTTCTTGGCTGAGGGTTTTTTTTTTTTTTTTTGTACCCCAATCAAGGGCTAGGACTGGGACCTAAGAGAAAGCCTGCATACATACGGGAAGGTAGCCCACTCAAATGAGAAGGAGGCCCACACAAGCGGGAAGAAAGCCCGCATAAGTGGAAAGAGATGATATACCCATGGTCAGTGGCGGACCCAGGATTTTCATTTGAGGGGGGCTCACTTGAAAGTTAATCACAATTTTATTGTAATTTCTTCACTGATTAACTATGTCAAAAGAGAAAATGTATTGTACTTTATTAAGAAATAATCTTTGCCGCTCTTGCACTAAGTACACATTTGTCAAACTTCGGTTGAGCCTAAACTAACCCCACTGGCACAAACTTGGGGTGACAGATTTAGGTTTTCGTTGTTGTCAATTCCTGAATTGAAAATTGAAATGAATTCAATTCTTATTGGGTTAAGATTCATGTTAGCCCTTTGTGAACATTAGTTAGGTCAGGTTGAACTTAGGTTCTTTTCAATTTTAATTTTGCCCAAAATTTGATCAGACATGTTGCACCCTTCTCATGGCCACCAATTCAGACTTTTACACAATAAATGGAACTATACTTTTTCAATGGAGCTCAATATAAACTTGGTTTTATTCTAGATCTCAAAACTACTTGAAAGAAAAGATGAGGGAAAAAAGCATATCTTTGTATTGGATGGCTAACAAATGAGAAGCTTTAAGCTAGCTAAGTGGGCAAGGGACATAAATGTCCTCCTTGACTAAATCATGAATAGGTAACTTTTTTTTTTAAATTTGTATAAGTCTTTAGCTAGAATATATGAATGAGACTAAACTCAAGCCCTCATAATTAGGTCAATTAGGCTAGTTGTGTTTAAAACCATCATTCATTCTATGAAATCACTTTTAAAAATGAAGTGATCGATTTAGTAATAGATTTGGTTTTAACTAAAAGACAAGAAAGAGGGAAAGATATGTCAAGTCTTGATAGTATTAACAAAATGACATCCAATGTGTGCCCCATTATGTATACTGATTAGCCTACAAAAGAAGTGGGCCATCCACTTTTTGTAGAGACTCAAACCCAAGCAAATTCGGTTTACATGATGGAGAGAGACACCCAGAAAGGATTTGGGTTTTTGGAGTTGGGAAAGGGTTCTGGGTCTTTGGCTACTTTTAAGTGGGGGCTGGGCCATAAAGCCTTAAAGACTTTATGGGCTTTTTAAATCTTTGGTGAGGGCTTCAGCCCCCAGTTCCCATGGTTCGAACCCATGGTTCCCAGGGCTTTAGACATAGGTCCGCCCGTGCCCATGGTTCGAACCCAGGCAGTCGGGTAAAAAAACGATGCTCCTTACCACTTGAATAAAGAGCCGTTCTTATCTTTTAGGCCGAGTTGGAGTCATCTTTCACCCATAAAAGACTGGTGCAGTTAATTAATTCTCACCTATATTCGAAATACAAAGATCAAGACCAGCACCTTAGAAAAGAGGCGACTTACTTGAACACAGAGATTAACCAAAGCCATGAATTGTTTGGCCAAGCAATGATGATACAGACTACAGCTATAACCAATACAGAGGAAGTGATGGCGGTGCAGGTCTTGGAAAGCTTCTGGCTACCTCGCTGAACGAAATGCATAAAGATACATGGGTAAGCTATAATGTTTTATTGCCTAACAAGGAGAAAAAAATAAGAAACTGAGTGATAGACTCCCTTACTTCATAGATGAAGACTTGGAATGCTACCACTAACGTTATTAGAACAGCATGTATAGAGAATGCAACATCATTTGCAGCTACTGGAATCATCTGACATGGAAATTATATCAAAAGGCAATTGACAGAGACAAAATTAATTCACACTAGTCAAATCCATCTTCTAGAAATAATAAAGTTAGCAATTCAGCATATATGCAAGAGGAACATTGAGTTGATGATTCTCAAGGTAAATGGAAAAATCAGTACTTATGGCTGCAATAAAGTCAATTTTTGTTTTGAGATTTTAATGTTAATATTAATTTAGTTTGTTGGAACATAAAAACTTAAGATACAGCTCTATCATATAGTATATTAGAAAAGGTCATTCCACCTTTTTTATTTTATTTTTTTTGAATGTTAAGTTCCTTCACCTTACAAGTGGCAAAGAGGAGAATGGATCAAGTATGTTGGCTTAAAAATTTGGGTCTTATTTCTAGCACTGCTGGCTGCAGAAAATGCAAAGTGGAACACTACTCAACTTGCCCTCAGATTGATTGTGATGAAAACACAAGTACATGGATACATTTTTTCTTTTTCTTTTTTGAATTATTTCGGGTCAGTTTGGATATACTCAAAACAGCAATCATTTTGAAAACTCTGACCGAAATAACAGGTTTTTGTGGCATATAATTGCCAATGGCAAGACAATGAGAAAGGCTTTTAATTAGATGGCCAGAAACATCATGTAGGTCTGAGTTATTAGAGATGCGTAATCTATACAATCTGCCGGGATTGGGAAGACCTCATGAAGATGCAGGTGGCATAATTTCGGGTTGAGCTGGGGAGTTCTTGCATAGCTCTAAGCATAGGATCAAAATTCGAGGGAAAAGAGTATCTCTTTCCAACAATTCCCCATTACAAAAGCAT
The DNA here is from genome assembly GCA_012931725.1 of Litsea cubeba. Classification (NCBI taxonomy): domain Eukaryota; kingdom Viridiplantae; phylum Streptophyta; class Magnoliopsida; order Laurales; family Lauraceae; genus Litsea; species Litsea cubeba. The sequence continues at coordinate 15,708,629 of CM022948.1, forward strand.
GGTGTAATGATTAAAATAATCGAGATCTAATCTAACAACCTAATCACATCATAAATCTGATATAATCTAATTTTAATCTAGATTAAACTCACCTTTATCATAACACTAGTGATTGCCCGTACCTGAAGGCACGGCGCACCACGTTCTGAGCACAATTAAATCTAATTACTCTTCTTTTGACCACCTAACAACTAACTTGAATTTTAGCACCTCATGAGGGGTAATTCAGTCCACCCTATTTAACGATGTCCTGTTTAGGTCCCGAGTCAAAAATCACCTATTATTCCTGGACCTCTGATTGCCCTAGGAAGTGGTTCATTGCAATCTGTTCGTCGAGGGCTTTCCGTCCATATATAGAACTTTGAGATCCGACGGGCGGATTAAAAATCATAATAGCAGGTCCCGCACCTTGGGGTGCCCACCTGAAAAATCGCCTATCACTTCTAGACCCCTGATCGCCCCCGAAAGTTGGCTCATCGCGATCTACTCATCGAGGGCTTTCCATCCATGTATAGAACTTTGAAATCCAATGGGCGAATCAAAATCTGTGAAACCTAGGTCCCAGTGATTATTGCCCAGATCGGACCTCACTACAGCCCACCTTTTGGGCCCGAAACCTCTGATCTAGACCTTGATTGGGCCCTTATGTAAACCCGTCATACCTAACATGAATCTGATCCAATCCAACCCATCAAACTCTAGCCCAAATCAATCTTAACCCAAATCCAACACAAACTCATCTAACCTAAACCTAACCCCAGACCTGGCCAACACTCCTTGAGCCATCGCCCAGATAAGGGAGAAAGAGTCCAGGGATCTTGGGAAGTAGTATGCCAGATCTCTGGACTCTTAAACCCCCTTAAACCCCTCAACCCCTTTCCTCTATGATTTATGTACATAAATCCAATTGTCTAAAAAATATGGGGAATTCAAAAATTGAACTCCCTTATAAAAAGAAGTTTTTTTTTTTTTTTTCTTTTGACACCTTTATTATCAATGGCAGAATAATAAGAAAAACACTTTTTGCTTTTCTTTTAAATGAAAAAAGGATTAATAACTCAAATTTGCTACTAAGATGTGAACGTGCTTTTGATGGGGATGGCAAAAACTTGTAAATTTCTCCAACTTTTAGCCCCTTTTTTCATTCCCCTCTTAAATCCAAGGGTCCAAAATATGGGGAATTAAAAAACTAAGCTCCCTTATTATATATAGATATTGAACCTTCTTAACATAAATATTCCCTATTATGATTAATTAATCAATCATTCCTAAAAAAAAGTCAAACAAGTTACTTTTGGGTTACTTCCAAATGCAATCTTAATCTTTTAAGGACTTATATGGTGAGTACCTCTTCTGATTACCTAATAAAATTTTTAACTTCAGCAACATGATAATCACCACCACCACCATCAAATAAATAATCCCAACCCAACAGCATTTGAAGAAAAAAGGAAAGCAAGAAGAAGATCGAGGACTCACTGCTCCATATCCGTACTTCTCCCGATATTGCATTTGAATAACAGGGCTGAAGAACATAGCAGCATTGTAAACGAGATAAGACGAGTGCTTCGTCAAACTCAGCACCACAAAGTCGAAATTCAATCCCACCACACTTCAAAAACAAAAAAAAAAAAAAAAAAAAAAAAAAACTTTGTCAAAATCCATGGCATAAACAAACACACATACATTTTTGAGAGAGAGAGGGGTAGATCAAAACTCGATCCTACCCCACTTCAGAACCATGAAACAAGAGATTATCAAAGGCACAAGATTCAACCACAGGACAAGTCCAAAAGCAAAACCCAGAAACCAAAATCTATGAAGGAGAGAATATTGGAATTCAATCCAGAAGAATTTGGAGGAAGAGTGAGGAGAAGGATCGGAAGGCGTCACCTTTTCTTTGTGTAATTGAGGATTAGTTGAGGGTAGAAGCAGAGAGTCCAACTTAAGAAAGCCAACCAACCCAAAACCTGATATGTGATTTCGAGGGGGATCGAATTCCAGGATGCCATTTACAATCGATTTTCTGGTTTGCTAGGAGAGAAGCCCGTCTTCCTCCTCCTCCTCCTCCTCCTCCTCCTCCTCCTTCTTCTATAAATAATTCACATGGCGTTTCCATTTTGAAATCACCTACAGACGCAAGAATCTGGAATAAACAAGTCTTAGAATATGGGTCAACAACAACAATCATGTGAGGCTTTGACAAGGAGAAATCCTGAGTTTAAGGAAGTAGAACTCTACATTGGGACCCACTTGTTCTACATTGGGACCCACTTGTTGAAAATCCAAGTGGTTCAAAATAAAAGGCTTCCCATTATTTAGGGAAAGGCCCCTAGTTGTGAAGTCCCACTCTAATAACGGGTACTATTAGCAGTCTGGCCCAAATGATCAACTCTAATTTGAAAGGAAGACACTTAAGATTTGATTTCTAAACATCCAAGAATCAGAAACTTGAGCATTTCAAGAGAATTTCCTGTACTTTCAGTGCCCATATATGTGATTTTAGTGGATAGATGAAGATAATAATTCTTAGATTGGGACCTAATGATTCTGTCCCCAGCAAACAGGAGAAACCATTAAAGCAAAAATGGGCGGACCACTAATCAATTATTCTATGGTTTCTATGGCAAATTCTAGGGTGCATTATTTAGAAACACCAAACTTTTTTGTATTCATCTCAAAAAGAAAAACCATGTGTGATTTTGATGTCCCAACTAAATGATAGAATATACAGGCCCCACGTTGTTTTTGGATTATTTTTTCCTTCTTCTTTTTTAATTTTGGTGGGTCTGCTGCGCCAGTATCATTTTGTCACCCACACCGATGCCCCCTAACAGGTTTTCTACAATCTCTATTACAGGGATGTATACACTTCCTCATATAAAGACACATGGCCCAATCTCAAATTTTTTGCAATGTCATTTTCGGAGTTGCCCTTATCTCTAAAATCTCTATATCTATTCCACACTCAAAAGACCTAAAATCTCTCCATCAAGAATCATCTTCCACTCAAAAGCCTAAAATCTCTCAATGAGATCCCTAAATAAGCCAACACACCAGATGTGCTAAATTTATATCAATCAATTCATGGGTCCCGCCCCGCATCATTTGATTTTATGGATGGTTAGAAAAAAACGGTGGACCCCATTCATCTGGGTCCCACTTAAAAATATTTGGTCAATTTGTTAGGTTTATGATCATTTGATCCTTTGATCTTTCTTAATCAATTCATGGGTCCCATCCCGCATAATATGATTTTATGGACGGTTAGAATAGAGATGGTTAAAATAGAGATGGTGGACCCCATTCATTTGGGGGGTTTCACTTAAATATGTTAGGTTTGGTCAATTTATGAGGTCTATGATCATTTGATCCTTTGACCTTTATCAAGCAATTCATGGGTCCCAGCCCGCATCATATGGTTTTATGAACGGTTAGAATATAGATGGTGGACTCCATTTATCTTTGGGGTCCCACTTAAATAAATTAGGTTTGGTCAATTTATGAGGTCTATGATCATTTGAACTTTATCAATCAATTCATGGGTCCCGGCCCGCATCATATGATTTTATGGACGGTTAGAATAGATATGGTGGACCCCATTCATCTGGGTCTCACTTAAACATATTTGATCAATTTGTTAGGTCTACGATCATTTGATCATTTGATCTTTTTAAATCAATTCATGGGTCCCATCCCGCATAATATGATTTTATGGACGGTTAGAATAAAGATGGTGGGCCCCATTCATCTGGGGGTTCCACTTATATAAGTTAGGTTTGGTCAATTTGTGAGGTCTATGATCATTTAATACTTTGATCATTATCAAGCAATTCACGGGTCCCAGCACGCATCAGATTATTTCATGGACGGTTAGAATATAGATGGTGGACCCCATTCATCTTGTGGGTCCCACTTAAATAGGTCAGGTTTAGTCAATTTGAGAGGTCTATATCATTTGATCTTTATCAATCAATTCATGGGTCTCGCCCCGCATCATTTGATTTTATGGACGGTTAGAATAAAACTGGTGGACCCCATTCATCTGGGTCCCACTTAAAAATATTTGGCCAATTTGTTAGGTCTATGATCATTTGATCCTTTGATCTTTCTTAATCAATTCATGGGTCCCATCCCGCATAATATGGTTTTATGGACGGTTAGAATAGAGATGGTTAAAATAGAGATGGTGGACCCTATTCATTTGGGGGGTTTCACTTAAATAGGTTAGGTTTGGTCAATTTGTGAAGTCTATGATCATTTGATCCTTTGACTTTTATCAAGCAATTCATGGGTCCCAGCCCGCATCATATGGTTTTATGAACGGTTAGAATATAGATGGTGGACTCCATTCATCTTTGGGTTCCCACTTAAATAAATTAGGTTTGGTCAATTTATGAGGTCTATGATCATTTGAACTTTATCAATCAATTCACGGGTCCCGGCCCGTATCATATGATTTTATGGACGGTTAGAATAGAGATGGTGGACCCCATTCATCTGGGTCTCACTTAAACATATTTGATCAATTTGTTAGGTCTACAATCATTTGATCCTTTGATCTTTTTAAATCAATTCATGGGTCCCATCCCGCATAATATGGTTTTATGGACGGTTAGAATATAGATGGTGGACCCCATTCATCTTGGGGGTCCCACTTAAATAGGTTAGGTTTGGTCAATTTGTGAGGTCTATGATCATTTGATCATTTGATCTTTACAAGAAATTCATGGGTCCCAGCCCGCATCATATGGTTTTATGGACGGTTAGAATATAGATGGTGGACCCCATTCATCTTGGGGGTCCCACTTAAATAGGCTAGGTTTGGTCAATTTGAGAGGTTTATGATCATTTCATCATTTGATCTTTATCAATCAATTAATGGGTCCCGGCCCGCATCATTTGATTTTATGGACGGTTAGAATAAAGATAGTAGACCCCATTCATCTGGGTCCCACTTAAATATATTAGGTCAATTTGTTAGGTCTGCAATCATTTGATCCTTTGATATTTCTTAATCAATTCATGGGTCCCATCCCGCATGATATGGTTTTATGGACGGTTAGAATAGAGATGGTGGACCCCATTCATCTGGGGGGTCCCACTTAAATAGGTTAGGTTTGGTCAATTTGTGAGATCTATGATCATTTGATCATTTGATCTTTAGCAAGCAATTCATGGGTCCCAGCCCGCATCATATGGTTTTATGGACGGTTAGAATAAATATGGTGAACCACATTCATCTTGGGGGTCCCACTTAAATAGGCTAGGTTTGGTCAATTTGAGAGGTTTATGAACATTTCATCATTTGATCTTTATCAATCAATTAATGGGTCCCGGCCCGCATCATTTGATTTTATGGACGGTTAGAATAAAGATGGTGGACCCCATTCATCTGGGTCCCACTTAAATATATTAGGTCAATTTGTTAGGTCTACGATCATTTGATCCTTTGATCTTTCTTAATCAATTGATGGGTCCCATCCCACATAATATGGTTTTGTGGGCGGTTAGAATATAGATGGTGGACCCCATTCATCTTGGGGGTCTCACTAAAATATGTTAGGTTTGGTCAATTTAAGAGGTCTACGATCATTTGATCATTTGATCTTTATCAATTAATTAATGGGTCCCAGCCCGCATCATATGATCTTATGAACGGTTAGAATAGAGATGATGGACCCCATTCATCTTGGTCCCACTTAAATATGTCAGGTCAATTTGTTAGATCTAGGATCATTTGATCTTTCTTAATCAATTCATGCCTCACCTAAAGAATAAAACATTTGGAAAAAAACATAAAGATCAAATTAGCAAAAAAAAAAAAAGGACTCACAAGTTTACTAATTAATAAATTTATTAAAAATAATTCATATCAGTTTGTGCATTTTGTGGTTTCGTGGTTATCCACGGGGTTTTGCTAGTTATAGATAAAAGAGAAGTAGGTATATGGAAAAAAAAAAGAGTCTAGATCCTCTGGCTCATTCTCTCATTCGACTTTTTGTTTTGTTTTTTTTTTTTTGTTAAT